>VZRS01012070.1:748476-1040889 GCA_013398055.1 Ifrita kowaldi | reverse complement strand
GTTGGAAGAGGAAGGGAACCGGGAGAACAAGGATAACTGGAAGCCTAGATCACGTCTAGATAAGCCTTGTTAAGTTGTTATAGTCACAGAGGATGCATTACAGCTAATTATCTATTGTCTTAAGGCACCTTCTATGCCATAAGGGACCCAAAGGAGGATGCCAGGTGGGAGCAAAAGAAAGGGGCAGATACTGCTCCCTGCTGTAAATAGATGCTTAGTTCTATTCCTCTGGTGGCTTTACTCCAGCAGTGGATTTTCGCCCCAGAGGCTTTGCTGAACCTCCCCTCAAAATGCATCCGCTCTCGGGGGCTTGTGTTGCAGGACCCTGGTGCGTTATTCCAGTGCTGTTGCAGGCAGGCATGGCTTCCCCAGGAGTGCCACCGTTGTTTTTTGCCTTGAGTCCTGCTACGGTGCCTGTAGGTTTCAGATGGCACTGTGTTGCGTTTCTGACATTGCAGCACTGGCTGTGCAGGCTCCTACTGAGCCTTTCATTTTGTTTTGCGGCTCTCTCTAACTCCCTCTGTATCAGCTCAGTGGATTTAAATGAACTTCATTCTGACCCTCATTTATCTCCCTTCTAGGGACACAAACCAGGGTTTTCATCTCCATTCTAATGTAGTTTTAGCTGCCACAAATCTCTTTGGTAGCTCAGTCCTGAGTTGAGCAAATAGCATTTTTTTAAGATGTTCGAATCAGACCCTAGCAAGTTGTCCATTTTGTTTTGCCTCTCTCCCTATGTCTCCCTGCTTTCTATGCAAATGTCTGTAATGTTGTTTTGCTTTTTAGCATCTTACAATACATAGTTTGGCATCCTGTTAAATGTGTTTAGAATTACAGGTGCAAGCAAGAGCCAGGCCTCCTCACAGTAAAAGCCATTTTTTACTACTGTTAATGTTTATTTAGATTTAATCCAAGGGTGTGTTGCCTGCTCTTAAGCAGTTTCAAGGCAACTAAACCAGCCTTTATAAACCATTAAACACATCAGCCTCTTTCTTCACCAGTGAGGTATGTATCTGTTTATATAGTCCTCGCCATTTTGGTGTCTTGAGTGTTCCATGTTTGGTTGCAAATGTTTCCTTCTCGGGCACTTACAAAAAGGTGGACAAGTCCAATGTGAGAGATTATTTGACCAGGTTGAAACTGTTGGGGCAATCTGTGGCAGGAGGCTTGGACTGCTGGAAGCTGCATCTCTATTTAGTGGCCTAACCACAAGTTCATCCTTCCTCTGTCCTCAGTACTTTGAACACCATGGTAGCACAGCTTAACAGGTAGCAGGCTTCTCACAGTTCTTTGCACCTCTCCAAGAGAAGAGACAGGTCTTGTACTCTTGAGGTTCAGTAAGTTGGGGTGTCATTTCCCAGCTGGGTGGCACATGAACACACAAGCACTGAAATCAGTGGATTTGGTCCATCAGGTGTGGACAAGAAGTGGAGGTGGGGTCCTTTCTGGAGGTGCCATGGCCAGTGTGATTTGAGTGAAGGTGGGGGATGGAAAGCAGTGCAAAAGCAGACTCTGTAGCAGTACCTTATCTGCAGGCAGGTTTTTGTGGGGAGGAATGCCTCTCTCTGGGACGCAAATGTCAAACCTTTAAAAAATTTCCAGGCTAAATTCAACACCTTAAGGTTCATCCAGATTGTGAAACAGGCCACCTGTGAATATCATGGGGTGCAAGTAAGTGAGGAACATGAGTTTGTGCATGATGCTGTCCAAGATTGCTCTAACAGAGTTTGTGAACACGAGTGTTGGGGAAGATGGTGTGAGGATCTGCAAGACACAAACCAGCCTTTCAGGGCTTCCCTGTAAGTTGAGCAGAGTGTTTAGTGGTTTCAGCAGAGGTTTTCTAGCTGATGTCATATTTGATCATCTTGGAAGCTGCTGAATAAGATCAGTATTGCAAGATAACCTTCTCCTTCCTATAAATGATGGTCATGGTGTCTTCAGGCAAAAATTTTTTGAGCTGATTCTTTCTTTGGGCCCTTGAGCCTGCTGGGCTTCTTTTGGGTATGTTTGGCCTGAGCTTGGACAGTTGCCTCAATGGAAGCCCCACTCTGCAACAGGAGCCTGCTCATTCCTCTTGCAGGGTCAAAAGCCTGTGGATGAAGGTATTGGCAGTTCTTCATGTGTTACAGGCAGCAGACCATGTGTCCTTGATAAGCTTCTTGATAACCTCTTGTGTGGGACAGGGGCAGGGATGGCAAAGGCAGAGCAGGCGATGCCATCGGCAGCAAGCTGCTGGAGTACGGCAGCAGCTGCTGGCATATTGACTGAGCTTATCTTTCTGATTACTGTATCAGAAAGAACAGACCTTAAAAGCACCCTGAGGTAGTAATTTCCACTCCCCCCCCAGAATTTTAACATCATGGCTGAATGAAAATTAAAAACTTTACGTCTGGGATTTCACTGACGCTTAAATGTTTCAATTACGAGCTCCATCTGAATAGCACAGTGCACGTTTTACATCCTATAACAGTTGCACAGAGTGTTATTTCCCTTGGAACAGTGGGAGAAAAATACTGTGTGCTCAATGAAAGGCAGTAAAAGCTGGCACCTCTGTGGTTTAAGCAATATTATTTTAGTTTCTTTATTGCTCGTCAAACCCTTACTTTTAGGCCAGATCTGAGAAATGCTTCAAGATGAATGGGAAGTTTCCGCAGGTCTTGGATCCAGTTGGATCCAACCAAATCATTGGAGTAAATCCATGTATGTTGTTTTAACAGGGGAGGCTTGGATGGCAGGTCCAAGTAGCTCAAAGTCACCTACACTGTATTATGGAGGTCCTCTTTCATTGGGAGGAGGAATGGTATTAGGCAACACTTGGATTAATATAGAGTTAAGAAAACTGGTTTTTCCTGTTTCAGTCTTGGGGGGTCTCCTTGTCTTTGTCGCAGGACTTCCGGTGGGACGGGCAGAGGCCGGGAGGGACACAGCCAAGGAGCTGGGGATCACGGGGAGGAATTTTCTGTGGAGCAGTAGGCATGCACAACTCTGCCTTGTCTGTTTGTGTACAGCTTCTAAAAATAGTTATTTGGAACCCAACTGCAGCCCTGTGGTTTCTTCCTCTTCTTAATATTATTTAGAGAAGAAGATCAAACTAGTTAGAAACCCAGGATTAGGTCAGGCTTGGCTGACACGTGTCAGCTAACCTCAGTTTAACCTCAGCCTCTTCTAATTCAGACTAACTAGGGGGACTCCAGGCAAATGAGCAGCACCAATATATCAGCACAGCTTAACCAAATCAATAAATGCTTTTAAATATTGATACATATGTATACACACGTGTGCATATAGAGACCATACCCTTCTTTTACTGGCGAGCATCTGTTACTTTTCTGCTTTCTGCTGTAATTGAACCATTCAGGATGCCATTATGGCCTTAGGGGCAACATAAAAATCAATCTAAAACTTATTTCAGCTAAGATGATAGGGGAATATTTGGGCACAAAATGGAATTTCATGTCATTTTCTTGGCCTTTTTTTAAACTGTGACTTCAATAATATCCTTTCCTCCCCACCCCCCCATTTTGTTTCCATTGTATTTTTTGCTGGTAAAATTAAAGAAAAAGGAATATGGTTGAAGTTTCTTATATGTGCCAGTTTGTTACACTTATAGGTCTTTGCTGTTTTGTTTTTGCCATCTATTCCAGGGCACTTGAATCCCATGCCAAGAGGTTGACATGTGTGGTGGTGCAAAAAATGGTGTGTATTTCTGCTTGATTCTCTTACCTGACAACCTCCCAAGCAAACTTCCACAACCTCTTTGAACAAGTTGTGAATTTATCCCCTCTCCGTATGGGAGGGAGAGGGGGACAGATCCCCAAAGGGCAGAAGGTTTTGCCTGTTTGTGGCCACTGATGCTGGTGGGAGCTGGGATGGCAGTGGGGAAACCATGCTCCGTTGCATGTAGTGAGGTGGGTTGCTTTGATACCTGATGTTGGCAGGAGTGGGACAGAAGGAAAATCGGCTTGTGTGTGCTTGTTGAAGACCTCTGTTACCTTGAGAGGACACCTTGAGAAGGGAGCAATGGTGGGACTGGGAAGTAGAGACCCAGTGGGAGATTGAGGTTTGACTGACTGGGTGATGAAGGTTTGTTTCCCCTCTGGATGTTTTGATTCATGTAATTTGTTTCAGTTATGAGTCTAACATAAAAAGTTTTAAAGTCCCGGAAATGGTTATACTAGAAGCACCCAGGATAATCATAAAGCTTATGTTTGCCAATATGATTATTCCTTTTGTCATGTTGGAAAGTACCTTAATAGCATTTGTAGTCTTGGCCACGCTAGGGAGTTTTCAGGCTGCATCTACATTACTTAGTTTCTGATGTAAATGAGGCTTTGGAATGATGTTTGGGAGTGATTGTGTATACAAGGAGCATGTTAGGGGAATAACAGTATAGTTTTAGCAGTATATTGGGTTCCTGGCTTTTTTGCTGAATGCTGACAGGCTTCATGTGGTCTTTCAGCCATTCTGTGAGCTGATGACATAAGGTGCAGGTGAACATCAGGGACAGCTTTGTGCCTTTTCCTAATGCTGCTGCAAATGCTCTTTCTTCTGCTGCTCAAAGTTAATAAAAATGCAAAAGACACCACTCTTAATGTGTTGGTATTTCTGCAGTGTGTGTCAGACCAAGCAGTTGGTTGTCAGTCACAAACCTTCCACATTGTCCAGAGTAAATACCCAGTAGTGCAGTGGCTGGGGACATCTACAGCCTGATCCCTTTCTCCCTTGTCCTGGTCAGGGGTTGAGTTCTCCTGCCTCAGAAGTTAGAAAAAAAGCTTTATGGTCTTCCCCTCACCTTTCCCCTAATGAAGGTGTGAAAGGAGAAAGCTCATTGAGATGGCACCAGAAGAGGAGAGAGCTGTTTCCTGTAGCACCTGGGTGTTGGGAATTAAATCCTCTGCCTGGAGTAATTTCCTCTGGCCAACGTGTAGTGCAAAACGAGCAGGGTCTCCCTTCGGGTGGCTTGCTGAAAGTAGCAGTTTCCGTGCAAAATATCTCTGTTGCTAGAGGATTGTACAGGAAAAGCAAGGAGGGGAAGGATGAGGGAGTTCATCACCAGGCTGTGTTTTCTTGCAGTGAGGGTGATAAGCAGCAGCACTGCCACCATTTGTGTCCCTGAGCAGGCTGGCATTCTGTGTACTCGTGGGGGCTGAAGTGGATACTTGGCGGATGGTAGATCACATCAGTGCCTGTTCACTTTCCCAGTCTCCTCCCAGTTTCAGGATTCCTGCTGCCTCAGTCTCCCAGGCTGGGCCTTCATGTCCAGCTCTGGCAGCAGTGCCATCCTGCCAGTCCCTTTGCTCTGTCTGCAGGCTGTTTTCCTTTGCCCAGGATATAGGAGGCTTTAGCAAGGCACAGGAGAGAAGCAGGGACGGTTTTCTTTCTTTGCTCTTGTCATTGTTTACCTGCTGACCAAAAGGGACATACTGCACCATCTCTGTAGAAATCTGTAATTACAATTGTTGTGTACCTGATAAGTATTTTAAAGGTTTCAAAAGACATGAAGTGAAAATTACCCCAGAGCTTGCATGGCCAGCTTAACCTCTGGTTACTTTGCCAGAGGTGTTCAACTTGACAGCCTGAAAAAAATACAGACATTGTAAAGGACTGTGGCAGCCAAAGCCTCACATGTGGTTGGTTCTTGGTCTGTCCTTGCTTTCAGGGATTTCCTACAACAAAGAGTTTCTATCAGTGGCCACATTCGTCTGGCAGCGCGTAAGCTTCCCATTTTCCCAGAAGGTAATGGATCTATCCTGCTGTTAAAGGATGTGAGGAGATATAATCTGATGTCTAGTCGCTCCTTTTGCTTTCCATAGGGCTACACTTTTCTCTTGTAAAAACAGAAGAGAGGAGGACACTGATCAGGTGAAATGAGTCAGTGAGAAACTGTTGGCTACTTTTGACAGCAGGAGTGAGGGGCATGTTCCTGGGAGCAGCTGAAGAAGAAGGAGCCGCCGTTGGTGTGGATCAGTTCAACAGCATGGATGGGGCGCAGGCACGCTGACACCTTGCTGAGGCTTGTCTCAGTTACTTGAATTAATTTAACCTGATGTGCTGACGCTTTTGAATCATCACACTTCCTTGCTATGGCAGTTTGTGGGTGAGGAGAAAGTTGTACAGCATGGCTTATGGGACATGACCATTTACTTGGACTCCATTGAAGAGGTGCCTGCCATCTTGATAAGTCCTCTTCCTTGATTCCTAGGCTGCGTTCATAGTAAGCAGTACCCTTTTGTGGTGTAGTTGTTCCTGAAAACAACCCAAGAGGTTTTATAATATGGTAAGAGGGCATCTGGTGGTAAATATATGGACCAGCTTGGAGGCTGAAAAGTTGCTCAAGAGACTTGAAGTTTCCCACATTCTCTTGGCTCGTCACTGATAAGGCAAAGAAATTGTCTTTGACGTGGTTTAAACAATACTGGCTTGGTAATAAGGAATAGGAGGAACATTAGACCCCCTGTACCAACAGACCTCAGGACAGGTGATTGTGTGCCTGATGAATCAAACTGGCAGAGGTGGATGAGGGAGGATGGACTTGTTCACCCCAGTGGGTTCCAGGCCGTTTAAAAGCACAGTGTTAGACCCGGTGTAACTCCCTGTGGGTGGTGGTGTGTGGCTGACTGATGTTGGTGCTTGGTGGGGTGTTGATCTGCTTGATGGGAACTTGGCTGGTGGGACACGTGGGGACTGGGCTCTTCCTGCCGTGGTGCTTCAGGGGGTGATGGATGTTGATACTGGCATCTTTGAAAAGAAACATGGAAGCACAGGAGACAGGTATGAGCTCTTTCTCTGGTGTTCTGAGGCAGCTGAAAGCGAAAGTGCAGGCAGGGATCAGTGCTGCAGGATGTGTGGGAGGCGGCAGGACGCTCGCCAGGAGATAGGAGCACACGGAGGCGTTGCAGCTGAGCCGTGAGGGACTGGTAATACTTCTGGGTCAGCAAATTCACAGCCTTACGTGGCTTTTCCAGAGCTCTTACGTGGATAGACCTTACTCATGTGAACAGCATATGGACTTCACGCAGCCATAGAGGTCTTGGGACAGGCTGGGGAGTGAGCATGTGAACAGGAACCCCTGAGAAGGTTAGAGAAGAGGCCTCTTCAAGGACCGGATTTCTGTCCTCGAGTGCTGTGGAGTAGCACCTGGACCTGCAAGAGTCTGAGGCTTTAAAATTAATGAAACCACCCTGTTTTTAAATGCACTGCTATGAAATATTGCTCCCAGGTGGGGGAAGTGAGCAGGGCTGGGGTTGCAGCAGAGGTATGGTGAATGCATTTGCATTTTTGAGGCGGTCAAATAATTGAAGGAAACTTTGCATCCTGCAGTGTTTTGCAGTTTCTCTGGCCCTGTGGTAGTTTTGGATAAACACTGTTGGGCTGTAGTGCCTTTCCTTATGTGTTGTGTTTGGCTGTGATCGAGTTGCTACAGTCAGGGAAGGTTGGCTTTTTCTTGCAAAGAGCTGAGCAAGTCTTGCAAGCCTCTCTCTGGGATGTTATCCAGCAGGGATTTGGAAGAATAGAGGTTGTGGTGCTGTGGGCCATATGTACTCCCCAGACTGCAAGTCCTTTGCCCTAGATGAAGCATCTTCACTTCTCTGTCACCTCTAAGCAGTGAATGTGGCCGGCAGCAAGGCAAGCTGCCACTGGGGAGGTGGGCCAGATGCCTGGGGATGGATGCTGAACTCCCAGCCCTTCAGTGGGTGATGTGCTGCCAGCAGAAATGAGAGAGATTTCAGATGTCAGAGTCATTTTGGCTACCCACTGAGATGCTTTTTTTGTGGATAATGCTAAGAAGATTTTTTTCTTCTGTAATGCAGGGGCATTTCTTTGCATGCCAGCATATCACAGAAATGAGTTTCACTGAATCATTCACTCTAAGTCTGGGTAGGTGGATTATTTTGCTCTGGGTTGCCATATAACAAAGACAACTGCTAGGGGTTAGATGCAGGTACCTCTGATGCTGTTATTTCCCTAGATGCTCATAAAATAAGGGTCACAAAACTCAGTACTTCAGAAAAAGTATCCCTGTGCTACTTGTGTTATTTAACTTCTCTAGGGCACATCTTGTGCAGGGTGCTGTATGGCACAAGCTGTTCCAAGGGTAGTGCTAAACCCAGTCCTGTAGTCCTTGTCTGGGCAACATTCCCACTGATTTTGGTAGTAAGGACAGCCTGTCAAACACCAGGATAAGCTCTTGCATTTGGTAACAAATTAAAGAAACTCCTAAGTCAAAGCTGTGGGCCTAGATTTAGTTTTGCTTAAGATAAGCTTTTCCAAAACTGAAGGTGAGTGTTGGTACCTCACTGCAGATACTTACTCCTAATTTGAAAGGATTTTTTTCCCATTGTTTTACTGATTAATGGTGTTCAGCTTAAAGATTGTGCAGCGCAGCCTGTGAGGCCTTGTGCTACCTGGCTCTAGCCTATTTCCGCTGGCCCACATAAGAAAAATTCTAAAAATAGTCCAGCAGTGTAGGTTTTCAAAAGTAAATTAGATTTTAAAAATAAGAGGTTCAGTTTAATTATCTGGCATGCTCTCAGTAAGGAGGAGGAAGAGTTTCAAAATGCGCAGTTCCTCTAAGGTGGAAAAAACCCCAACCCCAAGCATAGCCATCCCTCAGTAGTTAGGACCTGCTGTTGCTTTGCTGTTGTGCTTTACCTGTTAACTGGTTCTTCATTATACCAGTGTGCTCACGAAAGAATTGCCTTGTGCATCAAATGTTTTTGGAGAATGAAAACAGCTTTGCAAGCTGGCTGAGTGCAGGGGCAGACACCAGCAACGTGCAGACTCTTTTTAATGAAAAATACCTGCCTGTGGGAATGCATACGATGCCTCCATCTTAAAGAGCGTGTGTGGTGAACGATGGGCAAGACAAGGAGGAGTAGTCTGAAATACTTCACAGGTTTAAATGTAGGAATGGCATAAACACCTATGTAATGCAAAGGATGCTGAACTTAGGCAGCAGTGTTCTTGCAGCGGAATGCTGGGAGCCAAGATAAGTGAGTTGGTGACGCTGTCTGTCTGACACACAACAGCAGTTAAACTGTGGTGGCTGAGCGCTTCTAAAGCAAGATTAAATACAACAAGAGAAAAACACCCTAGCCAAAACTCATTCCCCCTTAAGTGTACAGATAGTCTAACTGATCTTCAGGAAGAATATATGGGCTGTCACCTCTCTTCAGCACGCAGAAACTGCCTATGTGTGGGATAATTGGCAGGTTTTATAAGGAGACCTGTGGTGATGAGGGCCCTCAAACCACCAGAGCAGATGGGGATGCTGATGTCTGCCTACTCTGCCTCCTCTGACCAGGGGTGTCATGGAGAGAAAAAGGCACGAGACGGAGCTTGAGGTTGTGGAGGGACTGGAGTTATCAGATGGGTGGGAGAACACTGCCTTATCAGGGCTGGTGAGGTTCTAATTACAGACGGTGTGAGGTGTGAGGCAGGAGTTGGTGAGTCACAAAGTGTTTTCTAAGGTTTGGGGCTGGCCCTGGATGCTCGGGTGTCAGCCACTATTGCAGGTGACTTCTTTCATTGGGAGCAAGGAGGCAAGGCAAGGTTTTCCTTTGGATGGGACCCTATCACCCTTACTGCCACCTTTGTCAGCTTGAGATTAGATGGCTCTGATTTGCCCAACCTAGGGCTATGTTTTGGGACTCCTTGGAAGTTTACCTGGTATCAGGCTGCTGCCTGCTTAATGGGTGCTTCTCTTGCTAACAGTGCAAACGCACCCAAACTGCAAAACTGGCTACAAAGCTGGCTGCTGAGCAGATTTAGACCTGTACCATTGACTGCTTGTGCAATCCACGTTGCATACTTCTGACAGTGCCGGTAAGACATTCCTGTCTGGAGTGAGAAGGTGGAGTGCACACACTGGGGTCTTTAGGGTTGGGATTTACACATTTTCTGGTCTGGTAGGGTCTGAGTTGGATGAGTCCCTGGGAAGCATCCTTTCTGGGGGCAAGGACAGCTCTTAGAGGGAAGAGGTGTTAAGAAAATGAGGACTTGTTAGTTTACTTCTCCCCTTGACTGTGACTTGAGAAGCATCACTGGGATGAGTTCTGATCTTTCTTCCTTTAGAGGTTTGTGGTGCTGTTGGCATTGCACTGATACACAGAAAAAGTTGTTGATATTTAAACACAAATGTTGGCCATGGCGTAAGGAAAAATGAGAACAATTCAGCACCCCACATAAAACATCCTCTGAGCCTGGAGTAATTAGTTCAGTTTCATAGCCTGATTTCCAGAAAGAGAAAGAACAGAACAAACAGCAGAAAAGATAATGAAATTCGGGGAGGGCCCAAGGGAACTGTTTCTGTACAGTGATTGTCAACCAGAGTGGTGTTATTTGGTCCAGAAAGAAGGCACCTGGGGAAGCCGTGATTGAACCATGCAAGGGACTGAGTGGCAAAGTGGGAACTTGAGCAACTGCTGAATTTTTTGCAGAGAGCCAGGATACAAGACTGAAAGAGTAAATTTAAAGTTACTCTAAAGAGCCCTCTCCTTTTCCCAGCACAGTGGGGGTTTGTGGAACTGTATAATTGCAAAGGAGTGGCTGGGAAACAACGTGCTGGGGTTATGCACATGGAGACTGCTTCTAAAGATTACATTAATCCTATATTAATAATTGCAGAGGAAGTACTGGTTTGTGTTTTAGCCAAAGCTTTGGTTGGACAGCCTTTGTAGGCATTGCACAAGATGTGGTGGGTGTTCCTGCCCTTTGTGCTGCAGAGCCATTCGCTGCTGGTGGGCACTGCAAACTGAGGCTGCTTCCTGCAGTATCACACGAGAAACCTTCGTTGCTTTCAGTCGTCCTGTGAATGAGTGAGAGCCGTGGGACTGACTGTTCTACTGTTCTCAGCTCCTTTCCTGATAACTTCCCTAGGATTTCTTTTGCCATTTTGACATGGGCAACCCTTCCTTCCCTGAGTTTCGTATGTGCTCGCTTAGTTAGGAGTGGTGACCTTCTGGATACTGCTCCTTTTCTTTCCCCTTAAGTTCAAAGAAGTTCAGTATTTACATAAGCAGCTTGCTTGCTATTTTACTGCTTTCTGGCATAATCTCTCTCGAATGCCTTTCTGAAAATAGTCTCTCCAAGTAAAAATATGAGGTAAAAATATTCACTATCAAAGCAGAGTATTTAGAAATAGCTGTAATTTTGAGTTGTATCAAATAGAAACCCAAGCCTTTGCAGTTGATTAGGGACAGGTGTTTTAACTTCTTCTGCAGCTGTTTTTTAAGTTGTTAACTGGAATTTTTGACCTACTGGAAAAAAAAACCAAAACAACCCCCACTAAATTTGGTATCAGGGCTATAGCACTGTGAACTCGGTGTAAAGCAGAAAGAAGGATGCAAAGTACCACTTCATTACACTGGATTGTTGCATCAATAATGTAGTAATGTAATTTCTTGGAGGGAAAATAATGGGCTCTAATGATGTAACCAGTGTGTTTACTGATACTGTAGCACAATTAATTGTGGCTTTCTTGCAATTACATGCTGCAAACGATTTCTGTTAAAAGTGGATGCAGGGCATTTGAACTCAGTTTCCTCCACCCAAGGAGATTGTCCCTACTCTTTTGGAGTGATCTGCAGAAAAATAAAAAACCATGTCTCATTAATTGAAGATGATGCGAGCGCGTTTCCCTGTTCACCATGTAGTGGCGTGCCAGAGGCTGGTGCTCTGCTTTATTAGATCCATGTTTTGTGGCAACCCTGCGGACTGACCTGGGGGAAAAGTGCCATGGATGGGCTGTGGACTTCAAGGCTTTGCCCATGTGTCTTTCCCCATGGGATTGTGGATAACAGGACTGAGGTCTTGGTGGAGGTCTGTCATCTTTCTGACATCACTGGATTTGTCTGAGAGGCTGGTGGTGCTTGGCTGTACCCTCAGGGAAAGGTTTGATCTCACTGAGAAAAGCAGCTGGTGGCCCCTTTCGTGGTATCCAGGCATGGTGTGGGGAGGAGGCCCTGGGGAAAGGCAGAGCAAGCCGTGAGGCAGGGTGGGCTGCTCAGACAGCAAGTAGTCTTCATATTTTATTCAATTATGGCCAAAACCTGGGGGTGGAGGGTGGCTACGTGGTTGGGTTGGGTTGATGAATGCTGTTTCTATCTCTGTGTCATTCAACATGCTGCTGTGTTGCTTCTCCAATGCCTGACAAAAGTTCATCTTGCTGCCAGCCTTCCCTTCTGTGGGGGAAAATGATGTAGTCTCTCCTAAATCTCTGGTTTCCATAACACTTGGAGTTGTCAGTGGCCATCCCTCGTGCTGGAGTCATTGTCCAGAGGGGGTAGAAATCTGCCCCTGAGCTGGAAGGTTGCTGGGGGATGGTGGAGGAACTGGCAGGCATGTGCAACCCTGTAAAACTCATTTTCTTGGAAAGTAGGTAAAAAATGCAACTTCCCATTTTGCAAGGATTTTGATAAATGGGTCTGCATGTGCTCATTCATTTCTTGTAAACTCCCTGAATGGTCACGCTTGTGTCACGTACAGAGGACAGAGGCTTACAGGAACTGCAGCTCTGGCTCCTGACATGGTGGCTTAAGGCACCACCAAGGATCCTGATATCTGTGGCAGGCAAAGCTGTCGCTGGTTCTATATTGGTGGATTCCAAGGTGTTTTCCTGCTTTCTTTGCTATGTACTGTGGGTGGGAGGGGGGATAGAGAATAGAGGCGACAAATTTCTTAAAGTACTTTATAATGCACTTTTGTCCCCCGCTTTGAAACTGAATAGGATATTTATGAAGAGATTTTAAGTGACAGCTTTCTGTTGGAAGATTCCTTTAGTGATAAGAAATGAAAGAATTCTTCAGTTCCATCTTTTAATTTGTTATAAAAGAGCCAAAATGATACATTTAATCATTTTCTAACCACACACTTTCAAAACTGTGTTTATCTGATCTTTTTACCGCAGAGGATAATTGGCTTATACAAAACTAAGTATTTTCTGGTAGTGGGTTACTTGCTTTTAAATATGTATGTAGCAGCTTTTCTTTAAAAAAGACTGTGCCAGGGAGAGGTCATACTTCAGTTCATAGAAGTGACAGTGAGCGTTTAAGAAGTGGGACACTGCAAGTAGCAGAGAGAAACAGTCGTAGGTGTCCGTGTGATGTGAACTTGGGGCTGGGACTTACTGGGAAGATTTCCCATTTCTTTACCTGAAAAGAGGAGCTCAGCCTTTCGTGGGGATTTGCAGGAGTTTTGCTGGTAGCACTTTCTGCTAATAAACACTAGCCTCTACCTGGAGGTGCAATGTACAGACAGACATTTAGTGTACTGCAGACTACCTGTAGATGCAAGTCCCCTCGGGAATGGCAAAGTAATGGTGGTGGTGAAGCTTCCTCCCTGGGAACAAGGGGGAGCTTCTTATGTGCTTGGGCCATGGGCCAGGCTTATTTTTTCTTGGATTTGCTACATGAATTTGGTGTCAGCTTTCTTCCAAAGAGTACAAAATCATAATTTATTTTATTTATAGAGCTGTGTGATTTATACCCTAAGATATGTCTCAGTGGTTTCAAATTACAGAGAGGGATGGAAATACTGGCTGATTTTTCCCTTACCCTGTCTATAGACTTTGAGCAGCAGGTCTAAGCCTAAAACTCCACAGCTGGTAATGAAAGCACAATTTAGTTTCATGGCCTCAAGTATTGCTGTAAACCTTCCTGAAATTTCTGCTCCTAATATCTGATGGCGTGCTACAATGATCTTTCTTAGTCTTATCATTATTGTGAGAGAAAGTGTCTTCAGTTTCATTTAGGTAAATACATCATCAGGCAGATCTAGTGGTTGAAGAGTGGGAAAGATCCGTTGAAGTCAATATATCTGTGTTTAAAAAAAAAGAGAGAAAAGAAAAAACTCATCCACCAGCTGAGTCTGTGACCTGCTATCTTCTGGAGTTATTGAGAGCTGACCTAGATGTACGTACTTGTGTTAATCACC
The DNA here is from genome assembly GCA_013398055.1 of Ifrita kowaldi. Classification (NCBI taxonomy): domain Eukaryota; kingdom Metazoa; phylum Chordata; class Aves; order Passeriformes; family Cinclosomatidae; genus Ifrita; species Ifrita kowaldi. The sequence continues at coordinate 1,026,957 of VZRS01012070.1, read as the reverse complement.
GTGTTTTACTGCAGTTTCTATTCCTGAAGTGTGCTTGTTGGAGAAAAACGTCTTATATTTGAACTTTCGTATAATACTTCCCTCCTTAGACAATTTTCAGTGGTACCAGCCTTGGTGTCTGAAGCACTGCTGTTAATGGAAGCTGTTGGTAGAAGCTGTCGATGGAAGCTCTCTACACACACACCTGAAATGAGTGGCTGGTGGGGACATTAGCACATAGTATGCCACTGCTTTCGTGTGCCACCCACTTTTGAGGGCAGCTTAAAGATGGTATCCATGTGTAGCAAATACTCTACAGTCCGTTGCCATCAGGTTGCCCAATGCCTTCTCCTGCTGAATGCAAGCAATTTTCTGACAGGGAGTCATTTGAGGCAGTCCTGCTGCCTCAGGGTGCTGGATAAGCTGTCAGCTAGTGCCAATTTGCCTTTGTTTTACATGTGTAAATGTAGTGTTGGGAAACACCACCTCCCTCGAGCATGTACAAACCAACCTTGTACTTGTGCAGCTATTTCAGTCTGGGGATGTTGAGGCTTGCTGTCACGTCACTGTTCATGCAGGAGAGCACCAGTGGCAAGTGCAGCTGTAGCTATCTATGGAGGGAGTTTGATGCCTCTCACTGTGGTGCAGCATCAGCTGCCTAACTGTGGGAGCTTTTTCCCTGACTCTTGGGAAGCTGAAAGGGATGTAAAGTAGGGGTAGGTACTGCCTTTGCCTATGGAAATGGTACATCTCCTGACATGCCCAGCCTGGCTCACTGCCCTGCACCAGCCCTGGGCTCTGTCAGGTGGAAACCATGCAGATATTCTGGGGAGCTGGGGTCTCTGTGCTCCCCTTTTTCTTAGCTGTGAGTCTGGGGATGCCATTGGGCTGGTAAGGAGATGCTCTGTTGGTGTTTAGCTCTCTGTGAGCAGGATGCCTGGCTTGATCTTTTCAAAGACAGTATCATGGAAGCCTAGTAGAAACCAAAAGCTTAAGTGCTTTTACTTCTTCATCTCCACTACAGAACCAAACCACTCCTTTCAGCCCTGTGCACTGTGTAGACAATTCTGAAGCCTAGTTGCTCCCAAAGACCTGGGGCCAAGAGGAGGGTCTTTGGAAGCCTCTCTGCTCAGAGGTGACCCTTGCTGCCAGCACCATGTCCCCCAGCTCAGCAGTGTTGGGAGGCTGGCACCGTCCTGTGGGAGGTTCTCTCAGGGGGTCTGTGAACTCTGGATGTTTTCCAAGACTGTAGCAGGGCCTCTGTGCAGCAGCTGGTCACATTCGGAAACTCTGCACCTTCTTATGGCAGCAGAGGGAACCAGAAGGCTTAACAAGTCCTGTTGGCTCCTCCAGAGAAGGAAGGGGGGATTTATGGTCTTTAAATAAAAGTAATAAAAAGCCAGATATGTTTTCTGACTTGTGCGAAGTGAATGCCTAAACTTGGAGGAAACTGAAGGGAGGTGTATGCATCGTGTGTTGCCCTGCACGCATGTGAGTGATTCCTTGAGAGAAAGTAAGAGTTAAGGGAAGTGGCAAAGAAGGGTGGATCCCTGCAGGAATAGCAATTACCATACTGTGGGAACACGGGACACTGCCCCTTCTGTTCTTGCATACATGCACTGAACCTCAGAAGACACCTGGAATCTGAACAACATTTCAGGCCAAGACATCTATACAGAAAAAAAAAATACATGGACAAGGGGGAATAACCTTGCTTTCCTGAGATGGTGGTGGCATTTGGGTGTCAGGATCAATACCTGAAGCAACACAGACAGACAGACAGACTCTTCTCTTGCAATGTATCATTACTTCTCTCTGGAAAGCGCATGTGCCTGGATGAAGGTACATATGTTTGCATTGCAAGGATCCAAATTTGACTGAAATTTAAATGTCCACATTTGTGTTTGATTGCTTGCTGTCTGCTAGCCAGCAGCACTGTGGAAATTAGGAGATCTGTTTGACCAACTAAATTGAATTTCAGTTTTGCTTGCTCAGGAACACTGCTGAGTGGCTTTCATACTGACTCAGCACCCCCTAAAATGTGGGTAGCAGATGTCTTAGATCACTTCTTCAGCAGGGCCAGCTGTTGATATGCCTCAAAGGAGAACACGCAGTTGTTAGTTGCATGGGTTTGGCAAACGATACCGTGCTGCCCGCATTTGAAAGCCTGGCTCAGCATCCGCCTCCATGGTTGGTTTGCAAGGTGTTGATGGTACCTGAGGCAGTGCTGCTCCACCCCCTTGAGGGGTGTGAGCTGGTACCGAGTCAGGCCTGTAGCAAGTACAATTGTCAGCAAGCAGTGAGGGTGTACTGTGAATTTGGAATAGTTCTGTCCTTGCAGTATTTCAGTGACGTGCCCGTAATTGCTTCTTTAGTCGTTGTAGATGTTGGGTTTGTGATCTGTAACAAAAGACAAGGGAAGCAGGAAGGAATGAGTAATGTTCTTGTGACAAAAGCACTGGCTGAATTCCTGTGTGGAGTGAGTTCTGGAGGCTCCTTCCAGCCCTCCTCTCTGTCACCCTGCACCAGCTGAACTCCATGGGAATTATTTTCCCTCTCTGCCTTGCTCTTCCTCAAGTAGTGGCTGTATCTTGAGTCAGATAATCCCATGTTTATTGGTAGGATGGTGCTGGGCTGCTACAAGTCTCTGCAGTTGCAGTTACAGCGGGTGATGACATTAGGTGCTGCTCTCTGCCACGTTCACTCCTCCCTTTCCTCGTCCGTAAGTCAAGGCTAGGTCGAATTTGAGACTGAAACACAGAACGGGGGGATAAAACCCTTCCACCCTTATTTAATGTAGTATCTGTGGAGCAGTGTAGTCAAACCCCACGGTGTACCTGCTGCATGGCTCTCCTCCCACTCCTTTAAGGGTGCCTGGAGGGAAGGATCAGCTTTGTGTGGTGCCCAGGAAGGTTGCAGCAGGTCCATTCAGTGTTTGAGAGCTTCAACAGTTTTTGATGCCGGTTGCTTATTTTTACCTATGTATGTGCTGCAGGAAGACTAAAAGGTTGGCTTCTGAAAGGCAGGCGTTTCTACAGGCGAGCTGCCTTCCCAGCACCCCTCTCTTGCTTCAGTGTGTAAACAGTGGAGGCAAGAGCAGTGTCAGAAAGCTCTCAGAGGGTGCAGCAAACGTGTCAAGAGTGCTTCCCACTGTACTCAGCAGTACCGGGAGCTGCCGCGCATTGGACTGGAAGCGATAGCGGCAGCTGCCTCTCCCAGTGCTCCCGTGGCCATGTCCCTTCTGCAGTCGTTCCTCCGAGGCGTGCTGTGACATGGCCTTTTGCCTGCATCAGGGCTCTACACCTTCCTAGTGGAGTCCAAGGCAGCACTCCCAGGGAGCGGCCTCTTCACAAGGTTTCTGTTTCACTTCTAATTCTGGATCGTGAGGTTGCATTTAAAATCCACAGGCCGTGGGGCTGATTTGGGTTTGTTGCCTGAGGCGTAACCTCCAGCCTGGATGTTCCTTGACTGTCACTGTGATGCATCCTTCAAATAAATTTCTTAAACTGAAACTTTTTGTTGTGTTGGGAAGTCTAACCTTGTGCCTGTTTCACCAAACAGGATGTTGCTGGAGTGACAGTGTCACGTACCATGCGTGGTGCAGCGTGTTACTAATTATTGTACATGGTACATTCCATACATTCTGACTCGCATTTGTTACTAATTAGGAATTATCACACTGCTGGTGGTCTCTGGTGTTCTGTATTTATCATCCATAGGGTAAACATCTGCCAGAAGGTGATGTTTCCCCCAAAGTAGAGCTAAGCAGCCACCTCACCCAACTTCCCTGCAATTCCCCCAGAGTTTCAGACTTTCCTGGCTTCAATGTGAAATGCTTACAGGCATAGCTGTGAAGAGTTACAGGCAGCCAGCGTTGCTGTGAATCATGACCTATTGCAAAGGAAAGCTGGGAATGCCAGGCTGTGCAGTCCAATCCTATCGAGAATTAAAAAAGATTTTGAAAATAGAAAGCAAGTGTGGGTTTAAATGGTGAATTCTTCAATGTGACCTATAAAGTGCTGTAAAAATGGAGTTGTCCCTTTAGCAATGTGCAAACAGCAACAGGAAAGGGAGCATTTAGCCATGTACTTTCTTTCTTTCTTTAAACCTCTGGAGCTCTTGGAAGCAGCAGCAGCGGGCTGTCCCCATTGTGCTGCGGTGTCCCAGGATGCCCTGATGTCCCTGGTACCCTGCTGGGTGATTGATCTACCCCATATAGGTTCTGTGTGGTGGTAATTGTGTATTAGGAGGTGGCACGCCTTAGCATGCGCTATGATAATGCTGTTTCATATTCTTTTGAGGTAATTTATACAGAAATGTTTTTAGAAGTTGTGAAAAAGTGTTGCTCTTTCTAAGCAGTATTTTTCCATCCTTTCCAAATCCATCCTTTTTCCAGTGTGTGGAGAGGTGAACCGAGTGGCGATAATTGCTGTAGCCATATGGGCCTGCAGACCAAGTGGATGCACTCCATAGTCTGGTATTCTGATTTCTGAATTTGTATCAGTGCTGCTGGAAATAGTTTTTTCTTTAGATGCTCTTGCTTCTGCTGCTTTGGGATGACACAAAATGTGTCCATAGCATTTAGTAACTTCTGCAGTTTGGCTTCTGATGGTTGAGTTGCTTTAATATTTTCTTGATATCCCTTCTATCTCATCCTTCAGCTGGGGTAGAACTTGAGGTGTGCAGGGACGGGGGGGAGCCATGAAAGTTCATTCCTAACTGATTAGTTAGATCTACTGAGTATGGTCATATGGGTTAGACACAAACTATTAATGTGTATAACATCTGATTAGGCTTGGGATGGGAAGGGAAAAAAGCAGATCACCACTGCAGCAGCAGTGGAGGGGGTGAAAATAGGATAAGTGGGTTTTGGCTCCACTTTTACTCACTTCTGTGTTTCATAAATGGTTGCTGAATATGTGTTGTGCACGAAGTTACTTCAAAACCTCATCACACCATGCAGCTGGTTAAAAGATCACAGTGACCGTCCTGAAAGTCCATGTACTGTCACTGAAAGATACATGCTGATACAGGCTCAAAGTTATTAAAACCATATTTCCAAATACTTTCCCTCCCTGTTCGTGCTGTTTTCCCAGCCTTGTCACCTGCAAGAGTGCCTGGTGTTAACCAGAGCCATGGAAATTTGCAAAGATGTAGGATGTCAAGGCTGATAGGATGGGGTACCTTCCTCCTGCAGCTCCTTTGGTGGTGTGACTGGTAGAACAGCTGGTGCTGAGGCTCCCTGCCACTAAAGGACCTGGATTTTGGCATCATAGTGCAGGGATTTCTTCATAGCATGTGGCCAGCGTCTCCCAGTTCTCACCTGGCGTTGTTTCTAGGCCTGTATCACCCGGCATCCTGGGAAGAACCCTTGATGGTTGCTCTTGGAGAAGCAGGAGTCCCAGGGACTTCACTGAGAGTGGAGAAAGTCAGCTAAAAAGAGTTGTGGGGAACAGCCCAGCTTTTGATAATCCCTGCTTAAGCCACTTGGCACCAGGCTTATGCCCCAAGCTGCTGATACAACAGTTGGGAATAGCCTCTCAGGAAGGCCTGGGACTTCCCGAGAAGTCACGTTAAGGGTAGACATGCTGCAAATACCCCCCATAGCCGTCACTGTGGGAATGCCTGTCACCTCTGAGCAGCGGGGTGGGGGAGGGAGGTATTTTCACGAGGGCCATGAACTCTGTAAAGAATGAGAGAGCTTGAATAAACTTGTTTTCCTGATCCTGCCTTGACAAGGTAAGGTACCTTTTAAAAACACAAGGTACACAACAGGCACTTGTAGTTACTTCTCTGAGAAGCAGCAATGTGTGTGTTGTGGGCCCTTTGATTGGCAGCTGCTGCGGCAGCCCTGGCCTGGCTTTGAAATCTCCTGGAACTTGCCAGAGCTATTGAGCAGGTCACGCATGAGCTCTGGGAAATGCCAGGCGTTGGGCTTGCTGTCAGTGTGTCCCTTCAAAGCCAAGGGTGGGGTGGTGTGGAGGACCAGTCCCCTCTTCTGTGTGTGTGAAGTCCCACTTGTGAGGCAGAGGGATGCACTGGGCGTGATGGGGAGTTTCCTGAAGTGAACAGTTCTTAATTATAGAATTATGGGATGGTATGGGTTGGAAGGGACCTTAAAGAACATCTATTTTGACTGCCCTGCCGTGGGCAGGGATAATAATAATAATGATGTTGCAGGGAGCTCTTGCTTGCTGGTGTGTTATTAGGGATGGTTTATTTGCTAAGTACCTCTGCAGGCAGTGCAGACAATGTCAAATAAAAAGCAATTTTGAGGTAGGGAGCCAACAGTGGAGCTGTTTGGTTAAGTGCCAGGAAGTCTGCACCCTGGCAGCTTGGTCTGATACTATTTTACCATAACCTATAGAAATCTTTATTTGAAGCTGCTTAGGACTTTTCATCTATTGTGTTTTATCCCCCCCTCCCCTCCTTGTTGCTAAATATTGCTATTTTTCAGTTATGCACGAATTGTTTCCACTTCCTCTTTGCTCCCTGAACTATAAACAAATTTCTTCAAAGCCCCCATGCTTCCTCAACTTGCTGATCCTCTTGGTGGCATCTCCCCAGTTGTGCCTGTCTTCCTACTCCTGTCCCCCTTATGCCCCTAAACCTGCAGCCTTTGACACAAAATTTTGCTTCTGGGGAGTGTACGTCAGTCTTGGCTTCCAGCTCCACTGAGCTAGATCCGTGGCAGCAGGGGAATGTTACCCAGATTTACGCTGGTGTAGTTGAGCATAGACGATGACTTAGGACTTCCAAATTCCCTCTGTTTTTGTGGGGTTATTGTTGAACTCTATCTATTCTTCCATGTATGTTTCTAATCCCATAAGAATAAGTAGTAAAGATTGCTTAATTAATCTAGGAGTCACTCCCTCCAAGACATGTTCATATTTGGAAGACATTCATGTTTTTCTGGGCAGAATCTTTCTTCAGTGAACTTTTCTTTTACTCATTGTGCTGGTTTATGTTGTGAATTTTATTTCTTCTAATAAAGCAGTTGATTGGAATTTCCTAACTCTGTGTCTTAGCCCATCCCTGTGTCGTACCTCTTTTCTACAAACTGTTTATCTGCTCATATCTTGCTAGTTCCATATGACCTCCAAGACTGCTCAACAGCAGTTTTATGGTCTTGGTGTATATTTGGTTTTTTTAGATCGCTTCTGTGAATGTCATTTGGTCTTATTGAGTTGTAAAATGGTAGGCTAAATTTATCCCTTAAGTCCATTGACTTCAGTAGATGTTTGCTATAGAAGGAATTTGGCACATTGATTAAATGGATATACTTCCAAATTTCTTCTTTTTTTTTTATTTTTTCCAGGCTTCTCTAAATCATGAATTCTATCTCTTGTTAAATACATTTGTGTCCTTCGTACAGAGCACATAGGGAAATAACTATTGAGTGCTTCATCCATCTGGATTCTTGTTATGTGATCCCCTGCCTTGTTGAACAATAGACCCATTCTCTCCTCTATATTTTCTTTGGTTATATTTATAAAAACATATACCTGTTTCCCATTACTCTTTCAAGCTAAAAGCAAAACAGAAACCCTACTGTTTGTTCCCTTAACATTATACCTTATAATGTTTTACCTCCAGCATATATTCAGACTTTTAACTTCCTTTCCTCTCTCATTTCTTTTCTCATTTGAGAAATGAGCTTGCTTCATGCCAAAAGCCAGGGAAGCCATTTATTTTGACCCACTTGTTTCTCTCTAGCAATGCAATTGCTTTCACATGTATTTCTTCAGGTTAGCCTTGAGGGTATCCCATCCTCTAAATTTTGAAATGCAGGTCACTGTTTTCTCAGTTTTTTTCGTTGAAGATAAATTTGTTTTCCCAAAGAGAGATTGTAAGTCCTTTCCTTAGTACTCGGTTCCGGCAGAAGGGTTACCAACATTTTTCTTCTAGGTTTTTAGTAAACACTTTCCTCCTAGAACCAAATTTAGCATTACCTCATGTCTCATTGCATTTCCCATTGAAATGTGTTATCGTTACCTTCACAGTTCACAAAGTCCTCTGACCTATATATTACAGAATGGCAGGTCTTTCCCAAGAGCTAGCTCAGCAATTAAAATTTCTCACTGGCACAGATGGTTATGATAATAGGACATCATATATTTATATATAGAGAAAGTGAGAGAGGAGAGAGAGCGCTCCTGCATTTTTCAAAGCAGTGTACAAACATTAGCTAATTAACCCTAATAACAGCTCTGCAAGGAAATTAAAAGTGATTATTCCCACTTTATAGATGGATAAACTCAAGAAAGTAAACTAAGAGACTTGCCAGAGGCCAGCACAAAACGTCATTATTGAGGGGTGGGATGAGATTTGATGACCAAGAACCATCCTGGGAAAGTCAGTGTTCAGTAGAGCAGGCTGCTGAATGCCAGGTGAGATTTTACCTGAAATGCATCTGCTTGATGCCTTTTGTATGGTTTCAAATACTCCCTGGCATGCTCGTTTATTTATGAGTTAAAATCATTATTTTCAAAGCTTGTCCTTGGCATGGCTTGCGTTTGTCATCACCCTGAAGCCAGAAGAGGGGCTTGGCCCTGGAAATTTATTTTCTATCCACGTTTTTTGGTGGTGCAAACAAGCACATTTGTGTTGTGGCTGCACTGGGGACGTCCATCTGGTTTCAGTGCAGGGAGCTCCAACACCATTTTCTACAGGTGGCCGCTGTTGGAGTTGAAATGCCATCACTGAGGTTGTTGTTGGAGGCTTCAACCACTTGGAAAAAAAAAAGCAGTCAAGTACTGACTTTTGTCATGTCATCCACTTCACCCATGTGGAGGGGTGTTTGTCCCAGTCTCTTGGATTTGGTCTGTATAATAAAATAGAATGTGTAATCCAGTATCACTTTCTTAATCTTTTCTTAACTTGCCTGTGAGTTTTGCTTTGTGAGAACTGGATGGAAGTCTTGCATCATGTTATCAGCTGCTATTTTTAACCTCTGCAAGCGGCCCTGTAGATAACCTGTACACTTGCAACCGTTCCTGGAATGTCTGTCTTTCAAATAACCTTCATCTAAAGAAGCATATGCAAAATCAGATGCAGAGATCACAAGCATTTTGGAAAAAGATGGTGGAGTTTTGAATGTTGGTTGCTTTTTCATTTCAGGTAAGCATCTGGCTGAACACCTAAAAGCAGGATAATACAGTGTTTACTCTCTTGTTATCAATCTCTGGCAACAGCGATAGTGAAACTTCTCCTTGGGGAGTTGTCCTGGTGAGGGCACAGCAGGATCATTTGAATTGGAAATGGTTGTGCTAGCTGAATTTTTCTGTGCCTAATGGAAACTACAGCAGGGAGCTGGAGGAATAAAAAACAACCCACGTTTCTTTCTCTGCGATGGCACTGTCATAACTTACAATGGAGTGCAGCCCAGTTTATCCCTTGTTGGACTTCCATCCAGAAAAAACAGGGAAGTAGTGCTGGGTGACGAAGGGCTCTTCCTCACCATCCCACCCTCTGCACAATAGAAATGTGTTCTCAGCAGCCGGCATCTGCAAAACCCCAAATCCCTCCTAAAGTGAGCGCTGCTCCTGTGCCCAGGAGCTGGACCTGTGTGTGGCCACCTGTGCCTGGGACATGTCCAAAGGCTTCCTGTGGTCCCTGCTGCGGGGGGAAACCTGTCTTGCCTTCTTGCCATTGCCCTGCAAGTGAATGAAGCTTTGTTATTCCTGGGCTTTAGAAGGAGGGGACTGTTTCTGGGAGTCAGGGGGAGTAGAACACAGGTGGATGCCCTGGGAGACTGTGCTTGCTGTGAGCTTGGGAGAGGGCGAGGGGCTAAAACTGCTGCTTGGGAGAGCTGCCTGGAGCCCTGCCCAGGCCCTGGGTGGCTGCAGCCAACAAGGGAGGAGGCAGAAAGCAGGGAGCTGGTGAGCTTCAGGAATTTGTGCCGCAGACCAAAGAAAGGAGATACGAGGGTGCACTGCTGTATGAGCAACCATAGCCTCATCACCCCGAGGGTGCTGGCAGGGAGGAGGACCCTGCTGGGGGTGCTGCCATCCTACAGCAGTGGTCTCTGCCTCCATCCACCCTGGGCTTACTGCCTTCGAGAGGAAACTTCATGTTGTGTTAATTATCCTTGGTCTGTGCTTGGCTCTGTTGTTTGAATGGGGCATTTGGCACAGGTGTAGAATTGGACTTGGTAAGGCCAAACGTGGATTTGGCTCATGAAGGAGTGTAAATCCAACAGTGCTGCTTTTGGAGGACCCTCTTTTTTGAAAGATATTTCATTACATCTGACTATTTTAGTTTGCTTGGTTTATTATTTCCCAAAATTCAGCATCTGTGAAGTTACTTGCATACATTAAGGTCTATGCTATGTGTCTGTTGGTTGGTGTAAAAGTCCAGCCCACGGCGTTTCCCCTCTAGGTGGACTGGACTTGTGAGAGGGGTACATCACCTGAGCCAAGGTTTTCCATTGTTTTCTAAGAGCAGTATCATGCGTTGTCCTAAATCCCTGCTTTACCCGTGGTTTTGGTATGTGCCCTAAAGCTTCCTATGTGCCTGACCCTTGGGGAGCTGAACATCTGGCTGGGATTGTTTCAGCGTGCTGCAGCAAACGGATGAGCAAAGGCTGTGAAAGAGCAGCGTGCTATGAAGCGGCATCACAAGAATACGTGGGGTTTGAAATGGTCTCTGGAGTTGCTGCTTATATGCAGAGTTAAATTAAGGTTTCTGAAATTCAGAGTCGGGAGGAAAAGGGGTTTGCTGGAAGGTGTAGCTCACAAGAGCTCATTACAAAAGCCTGGGTAAAAAGGCTCTTATAAATCTGGTGGAGTGGTTATATGAAATATTGAGGAAAACCAGACTCTATTCCCAATTTTGCCCTTAAATATGCTCCTGTCTTCCTTAAAGCTAGCGGCAACCTTGCTTATACATCTGAGGTCAGGGTTTTGCATATTAAAAGAAGCAGGCTTAGGGTGTTTATTGTTGGTGTGCAGAATTGACTCTGCAGGGGATAAATGCAGTTTACTTTCCTCTGGTCTAACGTGAGAATGCTTCAAGGAATTGCATGTACCAGCAGGGGCTTAAAGCAAAATAGGAAAAAATACTCACGTACTTAAAAAATTAGAGTACAAATAATAGTTTGATTTCAAGGTTAGCATTATATTTTTCATTCTACAGAAAATTAAGATTAAAAAATTGCTTTTCATATGGCACTAATGGATTGGTTACATAATTTGAGCAGATCTGTGCTCAAGCTGTGAAAAATCTTGAGACGTGGCTGTATGGTGTGAAAGAATATTGACAGTGTCTCTGTGGAGTTTTCTATGCATTTACAAGCAGCCTGGGTGAAGCAAGAGTAAGGTGTATAATACCCAGTTATCTGAAGATGGCAAACTGGGCATGCTTTTCACATGGCAGCAGCAACTGTGAGATGGAAAGTGTAGGAAGACCAGGACAGTGAAGAAGAATGGGCAGCTGCTTGCAGTGCTGGAATTAGCATAGGTGTGTGGAGATACTAATACACTTGGGGTGAAAATAACTATCAGACAGAAATTAAAAAGAGATTATTAAAATGCAGAGGAGCAGAGAAAGCCTGAGGACACCTCCCATAACTAGCTAATCAAGTGAGTATTCAGTTTGATGTGCTGCAGAAAGCAAATGTTATTTGCCTTCCAGGACTACAAGAGAATATGACCAAGAGCAAATAATGCATTCTTAAGTGGACCTGCTTAGCATTCCTGTAAAATAAGATGGTTTGTACTTGAGGCAGCATGAGAAAGGACCTGGATTTCTTTCTTGATGTTGGTTATGCCAGTGGGAACAAGCTTTGGCTGGAAGTCATACTTAAACTTATTGTAGGTTCTTCTGTCATGGAAGCAGCTTAAAACTGAAATCTCTTTGGCAGTGGTATTTTTCTTAATCATTATTATTACCATTTTTCAAAGCACCTGGGGAAGCGGAAGAGGAAGTGATGTTCGATGTCTTGTTTCTTGGCTGAGGGGTCATCCTGCTGATCCATTGCTTGGGTGCACTCCCAGCTTTTACAGACTCTTCTGAACCTGTTCCCACTGCTGTCGTGGATGGGTTAGTTCTTGCTGCCTGCATTGCATGAGTTACCTGACAAGGGAAGCTCTGCTGCTTTGGTTTTTTTTCCCTGCTATGCTCACAAGGCAAAAAAGGTAAAAGGTCCTCTTAGCTACTCACCCATGGCATGGAGAGACAAGTGCTAAGCCCACAAGGTAGGGCTTTTGAGGGTTATGGCCAGGGTGCCAGCAAAGACTTGCTCTTCTCTTTTCAAATGGTCTTAAAAGTCAGGTGCATTTGCTGATAACGTGTGCCCTATGGCCCCTCCAGTTATTCCTGTGCACTTGCGTCCTGTAAAGGTCACATGTCCTTTTCTTGGGTGTTCAGAGCTGGTGAAGATTAAGTGATGAGTGAGTTCTTCTTGGAAAAGAGCTATTGCAAGCCCAAGTAGTCATTTCCAACAGGGTAACTCAAGATAAGCATGGATTAACTGAGTTAGTAGGCTTCTGATTTGAATCTGGTTTACTGTGGTTTTATTCACCCTGTGCAGCAGCGCAGACCCTTGGTTTATGTCTTATTCTGGAAACTAAAAGCCAGTGGTGCTTCTAAGAGGCTCCTGTAAATGTAGGTTGATAGTGTGGGATTTTTCTTCCATATTCATCCATGATGTTGCAAAATGATTTGTATGAACTACCAGTGGAAGTATTAGTAAATACCTGTAACACTGTTGCTTTGTTGGTTTGCAGTTATCCTATTATTCCAGCAAACCGACTGACTATGAGGGGGTTTTTGACTCAAAAAGCAGTTTGATGAATGTGTGAGGGAGTGAGATGTGATCAGGTAGTTGACTTGTGCCCTTCTCTGCTACCAGCCCATTTTCCCAGAGTTGCCCTCTGTGAGCTCTGGCCAGCCTGTTGGCAGTGACGCCAGGGAATTTGCTGGTGCACAGGAGCAGGAGAGACCATTGCTTTCTCCCTGGTAGTACCACGAGGTAACCTTCAACTCTGCGAGGCAACCAGCTACTGTGAGACTGTCTTTTTGTTTAGTCTCTTTTAACAGCCCTCAACCCCCCAAAAAACGAATAAACAGACAAAACCCCACATCAACAGCAGCCAAAGTTCTTCTAATCAGCTGTGGGTTTTTCTGCTGCTGCAAGATGGACTTTCTTGCTGGGCAGCTTTCGTTAGGCATCTTGGGACTCTTTCAGGTTGACGTAGTGCTTGGGACCGGCTCCTTCAGCCAGTCTGCACACTACATTTCTGCCCAACATTTTCTGCAGTTGACATGAATATTTCTGTTACTGTCTTTCTAAGCTCCTTGATCTTTCCTTCAAGGAAAGCATGGGATTGCCATCCCAGTTAGACTGAAGGTTTTTGTACAGTATGAAGACTTTCTTGGGATACCAAGGCCTGATTCAGTCACAGAGCGCTCTTAGTGTTTTGAGCCATAGAGAGCAGGCTTGCGGACTGCATCTTGCAGGACACTGTGGTGATGGAGCACCCACCTTGAGTTCCTCAGGGCTCAAACAGTGTCCATTGGAAATTACGTTTTATTTTCCTTTTGGTGGGCTGCTCCCCTCCTCCCTCCTGAGTTTTAAGCCTGCCCTTGGAGCCTACTGCAGTGGCAACAGCTGTAACATAATGAAAGAATATTTATTCATTCAGGGAGCCTTTCAGGGACACAGAAAAACATTTGAGGTGACTCCCTTCCTTTTCAATAATTGTGTGTGAGTGTTTTCATGTATATTGAGGAATGCTCTCTGCAAGAGGCTGAAACCATTGCTGACAGCTCTATCCTCTGTATTCTGATGCAGTGTTCAGATAACTCCCTCTACTTCGAACCAGATTGCATCCCGAGAGAACATCTCTCTGGGAATGAAATTGGGCAGCTTGACTGTATCATTTTATATTGTCATTTGAAAGAATCATTTCTCTGCAGCTGGGACTGTTCCTCTGAAAGTAGTGAAGGTTATAATTTACTTAGCTCCAGCAGGGCAGGGGATGCTGCTCAGCCACACGCTCAGTCTTATTGTTTTCACAGCACTGAGCAGCACCATCTTCTCAGACTCGGAGCCTAGGGTTTAATACAGCTTATGAGAAATGGCAGCTTTGGCAAGAAAATAGAATAAAAGTGTTAATATGCAATGCCTTTTTAATTCCCACATGAAGTGAAAATTAGCCTCCTTCCACTTTGCAGGAAAAGATTTACCAAGAGAGGATCTGAAGAAAAGATTGTTTTATTTTTACTTAATATGCTGTGTTGCACTTACCTCCGTGTTATCAGTAACTGAAACCGAGCCTCAGCTGTCAAAACAGGCAAAGCATGTTTTGCATATGTATGGAAGGGTGTCTCTGTGTGCTAACGCTTGATCCTGGATGGTCATCGCTGACCTACCAAATGCCCCCCTACTCTTCCAGCCTCTAGGAACAGTATTTGTGGTCACTTGTGGTCCAAGCCAGCTCCCGGGTATGTCAGTGGAAGAGCTCTTGTTGACTTAATTTGGAGCTGGCTTGGGCCCCACACTTCAGGATGCTGCAGGGTTACTTGCGTGTGGGGAGGGATGAGACCTAATACTCCGCTCTGAAATGAACTATTTTAGCTTGACATCCAATGCCGTGCTGCACGCTTCATTCTTGAGGGTGATAGGAAGTATTCTCTCACTGGCAGTGCACTGGGGCCAGGGAAACATTCCTGCCCTTCCTGCAACAACTGGCAGGGGAAAGCACCTGCTGGGGATCCCGTTGCCTGGTGTGCTGTTACTTGTGCTTTAGTCTGTCAGCTGTTGTGACAGAAGTTACACTTAGTGGCTGTTGATGCTGTGGGATAGGATCAGATTGCTCCTTATGGGTTGGAAGACTTGAATACATTGGTAGATGCTCCCATATATAGTGTGCTCTCTGCTTGATACGTAAGTGTCCCAGCAAGCTTACCAAAATAGTGCAGGGGTGGAAGGTACACAACCAACTGCTCTCTCCATCCCAGTGTGGAATGTGATGGCTCTGGAGATGAACGCAGCCATGCCCGGTTGGAAAAGTCAATTAGAGGTCAGGAGAGCAGGACCCAGGTGTGGAGAGCTGAGAATGGATGCCATGCTGCAGCTCTGCAGGCAAGGCCTCTGGGCCAGTGAAGTGGTTTTTGATGGACACATGGAGAGGATGTGGCTTGGCAGAAGTCAGGCAGTGAATCAGATGAACCCCAGAGGTCTAATCTCTGGCCATTGGCAAACTCCTTCTCCTTGCAGAACCATGAACAACCTTCAATAGCTACTGCAGGAGCCAGATAATACTTTGAGTTCCAAAAAACGGATTTTATATGGGCTTGCATTCAACAGGCCGATATGCTTGGAATTTGATTGCGAACAAATTTTTTTTGCCCTGAAAGACGAAATTGTTGTGATGTGATTTTCTTTTTTATTTTTTCTATTTGGCAGAAGTTGGCTTTGTATGAAATGACTGGGGGCATTGCAAGGGTTCTGAAGATGCAGGTATGGGTGGTCATAAACATCCCTAACGTTCTTACATAAAAATACAGTAAATACATGTGCGTGCATAAAAATGTGTATAGCAACACATGTATTTATGCCAATTTAGCAAATTGTGACAGTAAATTCTTTTCATTATTAAAAAGAAAAAAAGCACGTGTTGTTTCCAGTTCCAACTGGCTAAGCGCAGGTTTATTTTTTTCTGGCTAGACTGCTCTGGAAACTTAAGTCCAATATTTACACACACTGCTAGAAGTGATATAATCCTATTTCAGAGCAGTTTAGTCATTTATACCAGCGTAGGTTCACAGAGGTTACATGATGCAAACATAAATCAGCAGAAGCTGGGTTCCAGTGAGAGTTTAAGTTTTCAGAGCCCTGGAAGGCACTGGCAGTCATCTTAATGTGGAAAACTAACACACAGACCATAAATATGCTGAGTGCAGTGCTTTTTGTGGCCATAAGCAAAGCATATATTTCTTCCATTTTAGAAAAGAGCTATTTGTATATGTTTGTGCAGCATTTTATGTTGTCACTGCCAATCTAACTTCCCTCTGTCCCCTTACTAAGCTGTAATACATCTACCTCTCTGTTCCCCCATCCTCCCACTTACTCTTTTTGGGGGATCCAAATACCATGGTACTGTGCTTAGTGGATGTAAATACCTATTTCAAAACGAAGCAGCAGCTTAGGAGACATGTCATGTCATTCTGCTGCAGCATGGTTTTGTCCCACCTCTCCAGCTTGCTTTTTGTGGAGCCTTCCAGCAGATCAACACTCCTGCACAACTCAGGGTGTCTGTAAACTTAACCTTAGTGATAGCTCCGGGCTGCATGAACCATTGTCTCTGTTTGGTTCCACTTGCAGAGCCTCACATCTGTTACACCAGGGCATGCTGGAAAGTGGGCTAGTCACAGAGGAGATATGCCTGCTGTGCTGGGCAGATACTTGTAGTTGCCCCCTATCCCTTAAGCCTCTGTGTCCAGGTGTTCATCCTTGCCTTCTAGTGTTTTCTTTTTTCTATTGCAAAGACTTTTGAATGGATCCTGGCTGCTGTTCCTGTATGGGATCGTGAGGGTCAGACTGTCTTGGTGCTCACCATGGTACTTAATGTCCTATCTGTCCAATATCTTTAATTCAGGGCTAAAATCATTGCATCCACCTGGCTTAGTGTTTGACTACTGAAGCAGCAGGTCCCTCTCTTAAAAAACTGGAAGAAGAAATACAGCTATAAAACTGTTATGCCGTGATGTACTTACACCCCATGGCACTCCAAAGAAATCAGTGTAAGAGCAGAGCAACTGGGGTCTGTGTCACAAATGTGTGTTTTGGAGACAGGCTTATAAGGTGGGCGAAATCATCCTTCTCTCTCTCTTCTGGTTTGATTTTTGGTTTGGTTTTTTTCCTCAAAAGCTGTTAGAGTAGTGGTGTGTTTGTAGGCCTCTTAAAATACCGGTACTTGTGAGCCAAGAGAAAACATCATGTGGTGTGCTTCAGTAATAAGTAGCTCCAACAGAAGGATGTAATTGTGCTGTCACTGGTGATCTCATGAACCACATGAGTGGGCTTGGGCTGGCTTCTCACTACATGCCTCAGATGGGAGGTGCTTTGGTTGCACAGTTGTATTTGAACATTATACCAACAGTACTTCGATCGCTTCAGCTCAATTTCTGTGCTTCTTACTTGCAGCTGTCTCAAACCCTCACCTTCTTCCATCCATGGGTGATTCGAAAGTGTGCTGTATTTCAGTATCAGGATGGTGTGGGTCTCCAGTTACCGTCTTTTCTGTCGTGATGGCTCCTCTTGGCTTCCTCACCAAGCCCTCTGTCTGGTGTCCCTGTGCTTCCAGTTAAACGCGTTCCCACTGCTCAGCCCCTCTGGAAGCTCCTGCCTGCCCTCCGGCCTTGCTTAACTGAAATGCTGATTTTTGTTCTGACTGGGTGTTTGTGAATGCGCTTGTGCAAAATACGGTACTACCTAGTGGTGCAAATTGCCCAATCTGTGTTCAGATTTGCAAATTGCAAATCTGTGTTCAGTGACGACCTTGCAAACTCCAACATCTGGTGCAGCAATACTTGTGCATTCGTGCTCTTGTGTCACAGCACACAGATGTTGGGGATGTGCCGCTCTTGGTGCTGCACACAGAGGGGAGGGCGTGAGCAGAGGCTGCCTGTAGGGACACAGGGCTGTCACTGGATCCTGTTGCAGGGAGGTCCATTTATTTCAGAGTGCTTGTTGGGGTGCCATTGCAGCTTAAAACAGGGTGACATCTCAGATGCAGGAAACAGCTGGAGAAGCAGTGCAGCTGAAACTGGGAGGTCTTCATCTGTACAAGTTTCAGGATGAGAGTGGAGTTGGTTGGTGAGACCCTGCAGCAGTTTGCTGCTTCATGTCCCTTCCTTCAGTGGCCCTTCCCACCCACCTGTCCTCCTCCTCCCACCCCAAGACCTCATTTTCATCCCAAATTGCTGCAGAGAGCGCTAGAAGGGAAAGAGCCCTCTTCACCTGCTCAGGGCACTTGGCTCTCAGGCTGCTGCTCCTGGGAGCATTTCCACCCCTGTGCACCCAAATTGCTCTGCCAGCATCCTTTGACACTTTGATCTTGTGAGTGACAAGTAAGATTAGTTTTCTTCTTGGACTCCTGGGGGAGAGCCAATGAATGGCTGCCATTGAGAGAAAAAGAGATCATGGCACGAGCCTGCACAGCAGCTCTGATCAATAGGATCCCTTTCTTTGGCTGCCAGGTGCCAGAACTGTGGGTTTATGCTCTTCTTGCATAGCAAGCCTCTGCTGTTACCTGCAGATGGGATGGGTTGGGGTAGCAGTAGCTTGGCTGGATGTGGTCCCATACACCGGACTTCCCCAGGGCCAGGGTGGAGCTGGTGGGCTTCTGTGAGAGATTTCCACCAAGGTCAGTGGGATTGCTTGGGTACCCAGGTGGGAGCTGGTTCCTACCCCAGGTTACATCTGGTTAACCAAAATTGTGACTGCAAACCAGTTAAATTTGTGTTTAAGTATTGCTGGGCTGACTGAGAGCTGCCTGGGCCAGGAAGTTTGCATCAGCTGAGCTAGGGTGGTTCCTTTTGCTGATTTCCTTGAATTTGGACACAAATAATGTATAAACCTAGTGATGGGAATGCACATGGGGGATTATGGTCCAGGGTGCCAATTTCCACGGGACTTGCGCAGAGTTCAGTTCACTGAACAGTGGGTTGGGCATGGCTTTTGTGTGGTGCTTAACAGAGCTGGTAGCACTGATTGCCTTCGCTTTTTGGGAGAGAGTGCCTATTAAGAGGAAGGTGTAGCAACTGTGAGCTGGTACATATTGCTTGATGAATAGCAAATACTGGTCTGCACACAATCTGTGCTTTGTTCCCTGGTTCAAAACTTCCATTTTTTTTCTCAGGGGTCCACTGATTGGTAATGTGAGGTGTGACCCTTACTGTAAGCTGCCTCCCTGTCAGGAAAAAGCCCTGGTAAGCAGATGCCTGCCTCTCTCAGCTCCACCAGCTGTTGTGCAGACTGACAGCTAAGGGTATGTTTTGCATCTTCCATGGGGAGCACTTCATGTTAGGGAGTAATTAGCATTAATAATAATGAAAGTTGGATAAAGATAGTTTATACGTCTACAATGCATTTATTTTGAGATTCTCAACATTCGTGTAGTTGTGGGCTAGCAACCTGGAATGAATCTTGATGCAGCTGGAGTTGATGGCTTTAACCCCACTATTCCCTAATAAAAGGTGTGTGAAAACTGGAAATAAGAGCTTGCCAATTCTGCTTCTCAGCAACAGCAGGTTGTGGGTAGCACCCCTTCTTACCCACACAAAGCTGCTAGTTGTGGATCTTATTTGATATCTATTATAGTAGCTCTTGCATGGGTCAGCAGAGATCCATTGCACTTCCCACGGAGCACAGCTCAGGCGGGACGTGCTCGCTGCCCCAGGCAGCCCCTCTCCCCAGCAGCAGTGAGAGGCTGCCCTGTGTGCCCCCCTGCCAGCAGCCAGCGCTGGCACCCGCCTGTGAGTGCCTGCTGGCTGCCTGCAGAGCTTGGGTGCTCTTTGCTGGGGTGGCAGTGGCAGGGGTGGGAGCAAGTGGGGGGCAGTGGTGGGGCTGCACAGGAAGGGGACAGGTGGAGGTGGTGCCAAAGCAGGAACAAAGCTGGTGTGCTCGGCCTCATTCCTGCCGTGGGCTGTGGGTTTTGAGCTTGTGGAGAGTACCCAGAGCAGAGCTCTCACAGCCTCATTTTATTTAATGAGCAAAGCCTTGTGAAGGCAGAGATTCTTTTATTGGATCTGTTCCCTGTGTTTTTTTCCTAGCGCTTAGCTGTGCTTTACGTGTTACTTGGAAGGCTGAAAAGCAGGATCATGTCTATTTATTAATCTTTGCCTAATAAAGATGACTACCAGATATGTTCTTTGGCCTTAACAAAGAGGTATAATTAGTGATGAGATTAGACATGACCCGAGAGGAGGTGCTTTGCTCAGGAAAATATTCAGCGATGGCATATAATACAGTCTGTCTGAGGCACCACATCCTCCCTGGGGGCCTTGTCTCGAGCTGAGCAGTGACCCTTCCCAGCACTTTGGTGCTGTAGGAAACACAGGAAGAATATTAATGATAAGGGGATACACAAAGCAAGCTTTGCCTCAGTCAAACAACGCACCGCCAACCTAAAATTATTCAGCAGAAGTTTAGTTGGCAAAGTTAATAATTTATGGCTCTGGCTGATAGCACCCCATGCAATAGCAGTGTATTCAGCAGCCCCAGACCTGATTAAATATGCATGGACTCATTGGATGCAATTTCAGTGCAATTAGTGTATGAAGGAAGAAGGAGCTCTATCATTTCTGGAATTGTACTAAAAGGCTCTGGTAGGTCTTTCATTATAACATTTTACAGGATAGTAGTTGTTCCACATCAGCTGTAGTTAAGTACAGTGGTTTAAGGAGCGGCTGCCTGTTGTGTTATGTGCTATGTGAGAAGACAAATACTCTGTATGTCACTAGGCACAGAGACTGGAAATACTAAACTAGTTCAGGACTAGAGAAAACTTGTTGCAGTAGATCTTTGAGCTTTGTGTGAGCCGGATTTGTGTGTGCCGGCAGTGAGGAGTAGAGCCCAAGGGAAGGTTAGATGAGAAAAGATCGTCCATCTCATTTATTTTTCCTTTCTTTGCTGTAAAAACTCATGTATTGTGCTCATCACAGGCTTCTGAATGCAGGAGCTTAAATACTTACAGAAACTGTTTAAATAAGAAAGGGGAGAAAATGGCACTGGATGTTCCACAGTCAGCATTTTCAGCATGTGGGTGTGTGTGCTGGCAAAGCAGCAGGTGCCCCAATAGCTTTCCTTCCTAGAGCCACATCACCAGTAGTTGAGTTTCACCCATGCCCAGCACAGCCAGCTGTGCAGATGGAGACACGTCTGACCAGTTTGCACCAGTTGCCAATCTGGCTTATTCTGTTGAGTGACCAGGGAAAATCCTCACTCTTCTCTGCAGCTTCCTTCATTCCTTTCCCTCCTCTCTCCTTCTGTGTCGTTGTTGTTCCCCCTTCTCAGCACTGGCTCCGTTTGACTTCCTTCTAGCTGAATGCTCTTCAGTTTGCTGCCTGCTTGTGAGCCATGTTGCCTGAAGCTATTCCAGCTTCCTGTGTTTGTGGCCCATGTCCTATTGTTCCCCAAAATGCATCATTTTACTAGCTTTTCTCCTGGTGGTGGTTTAAGACAAACCTCAGAAGGGCTGGATTGCCTTCAGATGTGGTTTCCCCTCCATGCAGAGTCACCTGCACGAGTGGTTCCCTGTAGTGGGTTAAAGGGGGCTCAAGATCAGAAAGGAGCCAGAAGGGAGGTGTGGGCTGTGGACATTTGTATGGTTTGTAGCATTGCACTCTGAGCCTTGCAAATCACCGGTGCCAAAAGTGCTCCAGTGCCATGGTGGAGAGAGCCAGAGAAGGACTGGGACTTGAACAGACTGCTGGAGAGCATCTAGTCCAACACCTGGCTCGAGGCAAGACTAACTTCAAATTTAGGTCACTTTGCTCAAGGGCTGTCCAGGCAAGTGTGTTAAATTGAAAGAACAAGAAAAAGAACCTGTGTTCCTGCTCTGCAAATAAATATGTAATTCAACTGTTCTGGCCAGCGTAGGTGAATTGTTCAGACCATGGGAAGAGCTTTTATATTTTTGCTTTGGTTAAAATTCTGAACATGTGCAACCTGTATTTACTGGTATGAGTTCAGACAGGTGTCTGCTCACCTTGTTGTTTGATCTTGCTGCCTTGTTGTGTCTGTCCAGCGGAGGCCTGGGTTTGTGTTGTTTTTTGCAGCTTGGTGGTGTGGAGAGGGGACAGCTGTTTGGTCCTGAGAGGGCTGCTCATTCGGAAGTGTGGTGCTTGCATCCCTGTATCTACATACGGGTACCTGGGAATTTGGGGTAGCTGAATGCCACCCTTAGTGCCTTTCGGTCCCCTTGAATATTCAAGCCTCCAGCTCCATCCCTTGGCCTCTCAGTCAGTAATTTGGGGATAACAGAGGTGTCTGCTTCTCAGAAGTGCTGGCAGGATTAATGGGTGAGTGTTTGGGAAGTGCTTTGAAGAGGAATACTTGTGTGTGCTGGTGGTGTTGCAGGGTGACAGCTGGTATTTGCTCTGCATGTGCAGAGGGGAGGATGACTTGAGCCACCTATGGCAAAACTGCAGTCCCACTAATGTTTGTAGCATGTACAGAATGGTTTGTGCCACCTCAAAATAAGCATGTGCCCCGTTTTCCACACCTATTAATGGCCTTGCAGATGCAAACACAGCTCTGCTCACACAAGTTGCTTCTCTGCCTGTGATGGCCTTCTGATGGGTTTCAGGCACCAAGAATGGGTTCAGGAATGGTATGTGTGCCAAACTAGTGCTCAGTCTAGTTTTTGGAGCCCAGGAAAGGTCGTGCTGGAGTTTAACGTGTGGTGTCTAAGTCAGCTGTAACACCTGCGAGACCCCAAGAAGTCACTGTGTTTCTTGTGCTTTGGAGAAAGGTCATGCAAATAGCTTGCTCACCATGGGCACAGTGACATTGACCTTCATCAAGCATTTAGTGCTTTTCATCACAGAAGGTGTTTTTCTCAGCTGGAAAACAACCCTTTGAAGGAGGGAGGTGATGTTAGGAAGATGCAGAGCTCAGGCACTAGGCAGTCTATCAGGAATTGCATGGAAAAACCTGCAGGTGGGCAGTGCTTGAAGCTAATCCTATGTGTCTGCCTGCTGGGCTCATCTTCATTTCCCCCTTTGCCCCTGGGCTTTGTTGAGAGACAGAAAACTGAGTGATAACTTGAGTCTGTCCTGTCTGGGTGTCGGCTTTCAAGGTACGGTGATGGAGTTACAAGTGGCTGGTGGTACAGTGAGGACTTAGCAAAGGAGAAATATGGAGCTCAGAAAAGGGGGATGAGGAGGCAGGCAACAGAAGGCAGAAAGGGCCAGGGAATGATGGTGCAGGCCTGAAAGCCTTTTTGCTCATTTATGTCAAAGAGTCACCCTTATAAATCCATGTGGCAGGATGTTGGCTGCCACTTGCACATTAGCTCTGTGAGGGGAGTCTTAAGCAGGAAGGTAGAAGGAAAAGCATGGCCTGATGAGGAGAAAGAGTAAGAGAATTTGTCAGTGCAAAAAAAAATAAAAAAGCACATCTTAAAAGTTTGGGCTAGAACATTCGTAGCTCATAGAAATTTTCATTTATGCATCTAACTTTTAAAAAAGAATTCTAATAATTGGCTTTTGCTATCTTTAAAAATGTCATTTTTATTCAATCTACATTTTCTACTACATGCGTATTTTGTTTACAATCTGAAAAACAATTTAAAAGGGTACATTATGAAAAGCAACTAGATTCAGCTTTGCATCTGTCTGTCAGTTGTTTATTTTTTCTCTTCCCCTAGGAAAGGACTTCCCATACTTTATTTTTTCATGCTGCTACTTCTGGAGGATCTGATCTTTTCAAAGAATTAGCTTTTGCACATCTGGCTGTCAGTAGTACTTGTGTGGTTGTTGGGTTCTTCCCCAGCACAGGAATTTCCTTGAGTTGTAATCTAATGAAAACAATGTGAGTTTTGTGTGTAAAGCTGCTTTAGTGATCCTGAGTAGTCTATTGGTTGTTTTTCCTCTGAAACACTACTTTAGGTATTATATTTCCAGACACGTCCTTCCTTGAAGGAGAAATCATAAATAATAAGGTTTTCATGGATGTTGAGTGGGTAGTATGGGGAAGTCCTTATAGAATTCTCTCCTTTTTCTCCTGTAGGAATAAGTTGCTTTCTTTTGCATGAAGGATGTGGAGGTTACAGGAATAGATTGCCCAAAAGGGTGGGCAGGGAGTTGGCTGTTCCATTGCTTTACAAAGCATTTAATAGCAATTTGTAAAGCTGAACAGCATTTCTCTTTGCAGCATTTTTATGTGGTAAAATCCTCTGGTTTAAAAATAGCCTGAGAGTTTTCCTGAACATTTTTATAAAAATTAATTATTGCGATTATTCATTAGGCAAGGCATTCAATAACAGAATGAAGTGTATATGCAAGGAACAGATTATTGCCTTTAAGGTAAAGATACATTCATATTAAGTTTTGCATAAACATAAATTGATATATAATCACATAGACCAGTTCTGTTGAGGTTCTGCATATTCAACAGCTCTGAAAGAGAGGCTGGTTGATATCTTCCATCAGTTTTCAACAATGGAAGCATGTAAATCATTTTCTCATGAAAATGAAAATTAGAGTTGCAACATTATTAATCTGGTTACTTAAAACAACTTTTCTCAAAAGCAAGGATAAACCAAGGAGCTATTAGTTAAATACTTGCCTTCAAAACCAAACCAAAACAAAAAGCAGAATTTTTCAGTGGAAAGCATTGGCTAGTTGGGACCATGGGAACTGTTTATTTAATGATGTAACTTTTAATATAGTGGTGGTTTAAAAGCATCATGTAGGAAGGATTTAACCACTTCTTTTGTTTCTAGAATATCAGCTGATAAGTTGAGTGTAAACAGGAAAATCCAAGTTCTTCAGCCACCCAAAGCAGGGTGAGACCATCATGTAACTAAAGTTGGCGTTAGTGCGGATTGCAAGCAGGAATGCTAGACTCCAAAACCAAAATCAGTTAGTGTGTTTTTTTATCCCAAACCACAGGGTGTTTTTGATTAACCAGTTATTCCTGGCCTCTCAAGGGAGAACTTGGAAATTCAGAGTAAGAAGGAATAGCTAAACAGATGGAAGAGATTGACATTGTTCTGTTTCACATCAGCTTGAATGGTGTTGGGGACAGAACGGGTGTGATTGAAAATGTGACCACAAGGTCTGTCTTTGACTGTGGATTTTAAACCTGCTTCCCTTTTTGGCAGAAGAAGAAGCACTGAAAACATGCTGCTGTTGGTATATAACCTACAGGGTTTTTTCTTTTTCAGTGGTGGTTGGTGATGATGATTGTAGACCATCAGTTTACTGGGGTGGTGCTTGTGACCATCTCGAATAGTGACACTATTGCCAGCTTCTGTGATTTTATTGCTAGTGTTTTGGGGGCTGTTTCCTTGCTTCCTCTAAAGTCCCAGCTACTGCCCTGAGATTTCAGAAGAATTCCTGTGTTCATTTAGTTTTCTTCCTTTTCTGAAAATCCACCCCCACCACGTACATCAGTTTTTAACATACTGTGGCTGTGCGAAAGATCTCAAAAATATGAAGCATGTGTGCTCCAGAGGCTCAGAAAGCTGACAGCAAATAAAAAGAATTATGGTTTGAAAATATATACACTGGGCTTTTTCAGCTAGTCACACATTAGGGGGGAAGAGGGTGGCTGGCAGATGAAATAAAAAACTTTGTGGTTGGCTGATCTGAGCCCCTGACCCCATGTACTGGTTATGCATGTCAAAGAAGCTTTAGCCAGGCAAGCACAGCACGTTGGGAAAAGTGTTGGAGAACATGCTAAACATGAATGAATTTCACATTTCGTTATAAATGAAGTTTAAACAGTCTTTTATTTAAATAATTAACCTTAGCATCCTAATGCTGTTGCCACAGTTTCCTCTAAAACACAAGCTTTGCCCAAAGAGTAACTGATCCAAGATGTACTGGAGTAACTGCTGAGTGGATTTTATGTTGGTCTCAGCCTGGAGAGGCTGTCAAGACTTGGCTGTCTTGGGTGTGCTCTGGACCAGGCCTGTGCAGAAGCCTTCTTCTACCACATCACCCAGAGATGTGGGTATCCATGGACCCATTTTTCCCCCACATGTCAGTGCTAAATTCGTGCTGGTGGAGACAGCTGAGAGAAGGATTCATGTGCTGTTCAAACTCTTATTTGGAATACCAAAACATACTTGATGTTCTTGATGTATATGGCTGCATTTGTTACTGACTTCTTTTTTCTCCCAAATCCTTATTGAGATGCAGCAGTAGCTGGTCATCAAAGACATGAAATACATTTATTATTTGAAGAATAACAACCTGCTGTACATACTTGTGTCTTGGTCCTCAGAGAGAGGACTGAGGCTTAAACGTCGATCTCCAGCTGTGAGAAGTCTGCTTAAAATAACCACATGGGGGTTTTTTTATTGCTTTTATTTCAGAAGTGATCCTTGATACTGGGTACTTTTTTGAGTAAAAAACACCCTGTGCTTCTGGGAGGTGAAAAATCGTGCTTTTTGAAAGCCAAACCTCTCCCAGTTCCCTTGGAATTGGCATCCAAAGTCACTGGTCTCTAGTGACTAGCAGGCATGTCGGATACAAAGCAGGGTAATTTATTATGCTTTGCTTCCAATGCTGCTTCCTGTGCTGTATTAACTTTTGGGTACCATTGTTAATCTAAATGGATATTCTAGAAAATAGTCAGAGGGGATCAACAAAAGAAACCATAAAAATATTTGGAAGCAGAAAACTTGTAATAAAAAAGGCTGAGGATGAGCTCTGTGCAAGGATTCAACTGAGGAGACACAATATCTACAAGTACATAAAGAACAGTTTCGGAGCGGGCAGGGATCAATTATTTCCAGTCAGTTGGGATATAAATAGTGATGAATGAAGCAGCAGGGGGAAAAAAATAGGTGGACTGAATGGGAAAAAGATTAAGATTGCTTCAGGAAGGGCCACAGAGCCTCCCCTGTAGATGCTGCAGGCTTCTGGCAGCAGGGATTGCCTTTTCTGGGGCACCCAGTGGGTACCACCATGGGTGGCCCAGGGGCTGGAAATTATTTCAAACCCAGATCCTGGTATTTAGGAAACACTTGAGCACCTGCTGGATTTGGGGTAGATGCTGGAGTCCTGCCAGTGGCAGCAGGAGCTCAGTACCTGCTTTCCTGAGTCATGGTCCAGGTGACATTCGCCCAGAGATGTAACTCTTCAATTTTCCTAAGTTGAGATCATTTCAAAGTGAGTTTTTAAATGGTAAAATGAACACAGAGCACTGAAGGAGATGTTTCCAGTGGCAGCTGGAGCTTGAGGCATTAGTTCCAGGTCAGGAGCTGTGTATTCAAAGCTCCTCAAGCTGGAATGACCTGGTAGTCAGCGGAGGGGTGTGAGTTGTTTGCAAGAGGTGGACGTTATTTCTGATGTCCCTGGAATGAATTCTGGGGTGCCATAGATATAAATAGGTACTGAGATGTTAACTTGGTCGATGGTGAGGAAAATGGTAGTGATAGAGAGAAATTAATCATTCCATTTACACTTTCTTGAGCATTTCTTCTTCTTCTGTTAGTGTAGCTCCACACACATGCTATCATCTGAATGAGCTGAAGGGGTCTCTTATGGGCCTGGGACCAGAGGTAGGAGCCATAGTCTGTGCAAGCATGAACAGAGGTGTTTTTTGTTGGTTTGTGGGTTTGGTTGTTTGTTTGTTTGGTTTTTTCCTTGAAGCACAGTCTGCCTTTAGAAATGAATGTTGTTCTCTCAGAAACCTGTCCACCAGCTCTTCCCACAGGGCTCTGGCCAGCAGAGTAGATGTTGACTTCACTTGAAGCTGGGTGTACTAAGCTCTGCTAAGATCAGGCCTTTGGTAAGCTTAGTTTTTGAGTAGACATTTGACTTGAAAAGGTGTTAGCTGTTACCCTAAATATGCCTTTGCTTGTTGGGGTAGACTTTGGTTTTTTGGTACCTGCCATGCTAAAAGCCCAGTTTGGTTGTGGAAGAGCTGTGAGCTTGTCCAGTGCTGTGGGGTCAGTTTGGGGTTTCCTGAGGAACGTGTCTTTAGGGATGTGTAGCCATGCATGTTTGAACAAACCAGCCCTGCTTACACAAAGGTGTGTGATGCATTGCTGCATTCCTCTTCTGGGAAGAGAACGAGTGGGTGAGAGAAGGCAGTAATTCAGCTTCAGCAAACATAAGAGGAGAGTGCCTGGTGTCAGAAGCCGTATGGATTGGTGTGTTTATCACTATTGACCCCGTGTGCTCACAGCTGCACCCAGACTTCGTTCCTGTGGCAATTGCCATCCATCTCACCTTCCTCTTTGGTTTCATTGTAAGCTGCAAAGAACCAAGACTCAATTACCCGATCACTGCTCTAGAAGGCAAGCTCTTAATCTTTAGCATTTCTCATCCAAATGCAGTTATTTTGATTGCTACATTTCAAGCCTTGCTAGAGATGTTAACCCTCTCCTACCATCCTTTTTTTCCTTCTCTGCAGAGCTTTTAAATACCCATCAGCCGCTGTGGCTCATGGTCCTATGGTAGTTCTTTGATTTTGAATTTTTCTCATCAAAAGGAAGCCCTGGGCTGAGTGAAGATCTTTCAGAGGCTGTTCAAACTTAAGTATGTGCCTTTGTCCCATTGACTTCAGTATAGCATAAAATCACATGTTTTGACACCCAGGAAGACGTAGTCCTTCCTTTTGTGAAGCATAGCCCGGAGATGATGGAGCTCAGGAAAATGGGAATTACAGCACCCATGCTGCTTTAATTCCTTTTCTTCTGTATCTATTTTCCTTGGCACTAAAAATGTACAAAACTTCATTGTCTTGGAAACAAAAACAAAACAACCTTTCTTTATTCATGAACTGATGTCTGTTTCGAAATCTCATCAGGATGGGAGGAGAAGAAAAAAAAAACCAGACTCGTCAGTTTCTTTTTTTTCTTGCTGGGTTGTTTTTCACCACTGGGTGCTGCTGGTAGAAATCCTGCAATAGGCATTGTAGGAGAAAACACATTTTGGGAGACTTCCCAATTTAGCACTGTGATTCAGCAGGATCCTAGAGAAGAAGCCTTGGTGCGTGGTGGAATTATGAGCTAAAATCAGGCAGAGGGGGAAAAAAACCCAGCAGAGCCTCAGATGGAAAATGAGTAATTTGTGATTAGATGTTAAAAGCAGCTTTCTCAATGAATTTGTGCGTGTCTGTGTTACCCAAGCACAGGAATCCTAAATCTCTCCTTGACAAGCCCCCTGTGTCCCCTGTTTGTCCCTGTGTCCCCAGGCTCCATCCAGCCCCCTCCTGTCCCCCCGTGCTGCAGGCAGACGAGAGGCAGCAAGCCCGCTGGCTCCTTCTGACCCTGTGTCTCTATGTCAATTTTCATTCATTTTGGAGAGCCTCGACATTTTGGAAATGCTGTTCTCTCCCTCAGACAGGACTGAGGGTGGTCATTGGTTCAGAAGGGACCCCTGGGGAGCCAGGAGGTGTGAGACTCCCTGCCCTGGGATAGCAGACTGCTGTTGAGGGACACAATGGGGAAGAATATTTAGGGAAATTTCTGTGTGGATGGAGAGGCAATGATTGAGCTAATGCAGTCAGCCAACTATGTTATATTTGTGAGAAAAAAGTGGAAAATTAAAAATGTGAGCTTTTCTGGAGGAAATAATATATGGTGAAATGTGGTACAGATTTATAAACACTAATGTTTCACGTTAAGTGGGAGATTCGGCTTATCAGTGCTATTAATTTTTTCCTTTTTCTATTCTCCTGAAACTATGTCTAATAACATTTTTAATTACCTTTTCAATATTGTACTTTATCATAATGCTTTTACTTTTTGAGAGCATTCTGTGTTTTCCAGTTAAAAATTAATCTTTTCCTTAAGTTTCCTCTCTCCTTTCATGTTTAGTAGGTGCTGTCGAGCCAAGCATCAAAACTACTTATTTATTTATTTATGTATGTATTTATAGAGATTATGTAATTTTATGTCAGATGCTCTGTTATTCATATGAAAATAGAACTAAACAAGTTTTATCCTTCGGGACATAACTGCTTGTCTGGGGATGAGGAGAGACAGTTTGTGGCATTGCACAGTTTCCTGGGTGCCTTG
The DNA here is from genome assembly GCA_013398055.1 of Ifrita kowaldi. Taxonomy (NCBI): domain Eukaryota; kingdom Metazoa; phylum Chordata; class Aves; order Passeriformes; family Cinclosomatidae; genus Ifrita; species Ifrita kowaldi. The sequence continues at coordinate 997,264 of VZRS01012070.1, read as the reverse complement.
GTCCTGCAAATGGCCAAGGAAGCTTGAACATCCTTGGGTGCCCTGTGAAGGCTGGGGGAAGTGGGAGCATCCAGCACCTTACAGGATTGTTCAGGACCTGGCAGCACAGGAGCCTGACACTGTCCCCTCGTGCTGTAAGCATCAGGTATTGCTCACTGCTGGAGGCAGAAATATCAACCCAGTGACCTGCTGTGTTAAAGTGAAGCACAACCTTCTCTTTATCCGCTAGACACTTCTTACATATTGTATAGTGGGGATCCTGTCTCTACCTCTGTAATTTTAAAATGGAGTATGCAATGCAGGTAGCAAACTCTGCAAAGTCCTTTGACTGACTTCTTGCACTTTGGGACCTTATAATCTGTTTGTGGGCTGCCAGATCATAAATGTCTGTGCTGAAATTTCCCAAGAAGGTCAGCCAAAGCGATGCTTTTGCTTATTTTATTTATTTTGGAATGGGAGGGAATTGCATCCAAAATAGCTCAGATATTTCCAAGAGTGAGATTAAGAGGAAATAAGTTGCCTGGCCCAGGTGAGATACTTGGGAGAGTGAAGATTTGGAGTCTGGCAGAGAAGCTGCCTGGTGGCAGGCACGCTTCCTCCCCGTTCTCCAAGGATCTGCACAAAGTAGGTGAAGTGCAAAGCCTTGGAAAAATGTCATGCTGGGAATAGACCAGATTTGGCTGCTAGCTTCTCCCTTTCCTCCATCCCGCTGGGCAGTGGCCATCCCTGCTGGGGCAGCCCTTGTTGCTGGGCTCCTGGTGCCTGGGGCAGGCAGGTGCCCTTGCCTTGCTCCCTCAGCTCCCGATGTCCCTGTCACAGCATTGCCTGGGTGGTGTCACGGCTGTCCCTGATGGAATTACCAGGCTGCTGTGTGGTGCTCCTGTTCTCCCTGAACTCTCCTGGGTTTAACAGATGTATGAAGTAACACACAGATGTTGTGTGCCTCTTTGAGACAAATGAGTCCTCGCTTAGATAATCTGGGAGAGCCGTAATTGATAGCCACAACCCCTTCATGCATTTTCTGGCCTCAGTGCATTTCTCAGTTCAGAGCTTTTATTTGGCTTAGGTGCCTGGGGTTCCCCCCTGGCTGTTGCAGTCATGGCCAGCGGGGCAGCGGGGAGCTTCTCATCCCATTCCCGAGCAGCTCGCTTTGCCCTTGGCTGGGCTCGCAATCAAACAGCAGCTCTGCCTGCTAAGAAGGGATGTTTTCTATTTGCAGGCTCCTTGTGCAGCCTGCTCTCATACCTGCCCTATGGTCTGTGGGGAGAGTGTGATCAGCAAATTGCTCGACCACTTGCCAGGGCTGTGCTGTTTGTAGTTACTGCAGATCCCAACACAATGGCGGCTCTGCTGGATTAGGTTTCTTCCTTTAAGAGATATTTTTGATAGGTGTCTGCTGCTATTTCACGGTCCTGTTCTCTTGTGCTTCAGTTCAGAAGTGCAGTTATTTTGCTTCTGCACTTTTCCAATAACTGAGCAATAGTTTATGTTTGCTCTGCAATAAATTTAGTTTTCAATGTATTGGCCTAGTTACATAAGTGATCCGAATCCCTCTGGATCTCTCTTGTACTTGCTTTGTATTTACTACTCCCTTCAGTTTCATGTCATCAGCAATTGAGCAATTTTACAGCTGGTTTCTCCAAGTAATTTATAGACACTATCAAGGGTGGAATAGATAGTGAAAATTTGCTGCATAGATCCCACTCTTAGGTGTACTACTTTTGCAGGAGCAAGAGTTGTTGGCTGGAAGGTGATGTCAAGTACTCCCATCTCAGGCAACATATACATGCTCATAATCAGGAGGTAGTCCAGCCGTAAATTTCAGTGCCAGCATTGGGGAGTTTGGTATTGATGCCTCTGGCTGCTTCCAGCTGGGTACCTGTGCTGATATATAGAAGCTATTGCAGCTGCATTAACTGCAGACACCACTGTCAGCATCACCTTGTAGGATGCTTGCAGTGAGATATGCAGTTAAGTCCTTCCCTTGGGAGATAGAGACATTTTTTCTGCTGCTTCTTTGAAAGGAATGCTTAAGGCAAGGATGCTATATCTCCATGTTCTCCACAAAATCAGAAAAGGAGCAGAGATCCTAAGAACCACCACGTAGCTGAAAGTCTTCAGTTTGGCAGCATGAAGAGTTAAAAAAGAAGTAGAGGGACATTTGTACTGAACTGCTTGGACATGTCTTCTGTAAGCACAGCTGTGGGGAGCAGAAACTGCAGAGGACTGGGCTGTTCTTCCCTTCCCCAGGGTGCCATAGCTGCTGCTCCCTTAGTGTGTATAAAAGGAGCAGGCTCAGTCCCCCAGGAAACTCCAGCCCTGAGTTGTTTCGCGTCATTGTGTGTAAAACCCACGGCATTGCTGACCTCAGGGCTGTGATGGCGGATGTGAAACTGGGGAGATGACTCACTCCAGATGGTAATTCAGGCTGGAAGATGGGGTTCCCTAACCTTTCTTTGGTATTTAAGAGGTGTCCCCCTTCCTCTCTGAGGAAAAGTTACACCCAGAGTGCCCCAGCCAGTCTCACTATTGCTATGTTGTGTCAAGGACTTTCTTTATGACCACAGGCACCGAGGGATGAGTTAAAACAGTAAAATTAAAGCTGATGGTGGAAAACAGTGGGGAGGGCAGGTCCCTGCCCAGCTGGCTCACTCTTCTACTTTGTGGGGGGGTAACCTGTGCTTAGAGAGATTTTACCGAAAACATTTATTCTGAAGGGCAGCAAAACATATCCGTTCTTGTGGGGAATATTAAATGTTGACATTAAGCAATAATTTAACAGATGTTAAAAGATTTTAGTGAATAATACATGGGCTTCCCCATTGAGCCTCAGATTATCTAGGGAAAAAACTCTCTCACCTCTACTCTAGGTATAGCAAGATGCATCGTGGGTGCTGCATGCATCAGTAGAAACCCATTGGGTACATGCTGATGGTACCTCCCCTCTGTTTTCAGTGGGAAAGCATTAAGAGCATCACAAAAATTTGAACTTTGGCAAAATTTGCCCCGATCTCAAAAGAAGAAAAAAAAAAATCAAACAAACCAGCCCTTTGAAAGTGGTGGGGGTATTAGATAGTTCTAATTGCTCTTCTCTGCAGTTTGAAAACAGTGCCCTCCCTGCCAAACACACCTGTTATCACTGGTATTTTCGTTTTGCTTATCTGTGCATAACTGTGCCGTGTTTTCCTGGTGACATTTCATACCTGGTTTTGAGACTCTTTGTTTTGCTTCTTATACTTTGCTTCTCGAAAGGGATGAGAAAATTCAACCTTCCAAGGTACAAATAAGCCTCTTAGCATTGTAGTATCAAAAGAGTGATTAAAGGAGAATTTCAGGTCCTTTTTCTGGTTGATTTTCAGGTCATTTTTCCAGTTTTCTATTTGCCTGAGTAATTCCTTGATCCCAGAGTTAACTTTCTTGATTTCTCAATTGATTGGAGCATTGCTGAAACAAAGAGCACAACTGGCAAAATGGGTCTGTCAAAAGGCACCGTGGTAATTTAACAAATGGCACAAACTGGGTGTTATTTAAAACCCAGCACACATTCAGTTCCTCATAGGCTTCAGACAGCCGTACCAGTGGAGGTTTCTGCTATTTAGTCAGGGAAATTCAGGCACTTGTACAGCCAATGGTAGCAGTGAGGAAGATGTCTGTAAATGTATAAAAAGACTTTTATATACTGGTGCCAATACTTTTAAGCCAACAAATGTCTAATTTCTGAGGCTTCCCTTCAAAGTGTGGGCTCAATAGCCTGCCTTGTCGGATGTGTGCGGATTTCTTTGTCCTATATTCATTACTGCATCCTGCCAGTCATTAATGGGTCACCTTGGAGGTGCTGGAATGTCCTGCCTGAAGACCATTAGTGAGGAGCACAGATGCCTCTCAGCCCCACACACCTGCTTCTGCCCAAAGCCTGCCCTGCAGCAGGGCTGCCCACACCCATCAGACACCAAGCATTAATGTGGGACTTGTTGGTAAAGAAACCCTGCACCTCTCGTAGGGTTCCCCCCCACCTCCCTGCTCCCCCCTTAGTTTTACATGACCTGGGGGAGGCTGAATGCAAACAGGACCAGACCTGCCAAGGGTCAAAGAAATGAGGCAATCAAGGAGGCAGAGTTTTCCCAAGGGGGGACGGACTTGCTGGCTGACAGCCGGGATAATGAAACTGCTGGGGAGAAATGTCAGCTTAAATGAGAATGTGCAAAAAGCCAGTTATTGCAGCAAGACTAGTGGGCCATGGCCCTTTGCAGGACAACACGCTGGTTCGGTCTCGCCAGTGGTTAGTTTGTAATGGTTACAAGGATGATCGCTTGCCAATGTAAATAGTTGGATAAACAAACATATAGGAGAGTGACTGTGGATGTGAAAACCCCACTCTTTATTTAGAGGATGTGAGAAAATGTGTAGCTCTAATCACATTTGCCGGGGAAGTGACTGCGGGGGAGATTCGGGTGTGATGAGGAAATGGAAATGTTTGCCGGGAGGAGAAGAGCAGCTGAGCACTGTGGCACGGGAGCCTGAGACCCTGCCAGAGGGTAGTGCCTTGATCCGTGGGGCCGAAGGGCTTTGGGGCAGTTGTAACCGTGTCACTTCCAGGACTGAGGCTGTAGGGCAGAGCAGTGATTTTCGTGGCTGCAGGCAGCCCTGGGGACCCAGCTGGTGAATGAGGGGAGGAGGTGGTTTTTTTTCCTTTTCTTCCCCCAGCAGCCTGGCCAGCCTTTGTACCAAGCCACAGGGACTGTGTGGAGCCTCCTCCTATTGCCTTTCCCTCCGCTCGCCCACAAGGGTGATGTGGGGTGAAGCATCCTTTCCCCTTCGGGTTGGGATGCTTCTCTGCAAGACTGGTTGAAAATCAAGGGCAGGCTGAAGCTCAGCCAAAAACTTAGCAGTTGTGTGCTAAATTTGTAACCACCAGGAGTAAGGGTGCTTTAATTCAGTGAGTCATTGCTTGTTCTTATTAAAGAGTCTGTGGGGACAGCTTTTCTGGCACACATGGCAGGGTTGAGGTGCAAAGGGGAGCTGCTGTGGTCTGTAGCCAAAGAACTGATCCCAAAGGCATTAAACTGGCTGGAGATGCTTGTAAAGGAATTTTCTCTCAAGAGGACATTGATAGCCCAGGACCAGACAGGGGAGAGCTGGTCAGGAATGATGCTGTCATCTCAGGAAGGTCCCGTCTGCAGGCTGGTCCTAGCTGGGCTTCCCGTGGGGCAGGAGCTTGGGTACCCCAGCTGTGGGATGTGGGAACACAGGCAGGATGTATATGCTGATGGCTGTGTGTTTATCTCCTTCAATTTCCTGTGCTAAGACAGGAAAATACAGGTTTTCAAATCAGAGCGTGCTTTCAGTCATCTTTTTCTGCCCCCCACCGTGGCAAGCAGAAGCTGGTAATTTGCTTTCTAGAGTTGATCCCCAGGTGTGTATAAATAGATGATGTCTGAAGGGAAGAGCTTTAGAGAATGGTGATATTAGACTTTGCTTTTTGGGAATTCAGCTACTGTTGAAGTACCTGGCATTACCTTATTGCAGTTAAAGTTTTTGAGGATGGGTAATATTCTCCAGACTGCAGAATTACCAGTACGATGTGCCATGGGTCATGTTACCAGTCTCTTGCTGGTAGTGGTTTAGTGTGTGACCTTGCAGAGAAACCCTGTTAAAGTTGAGGTGCAATTTCATAAGATTCAGTGCAAGTGCAATACTAAACAGACCTTCTCCAAGGAACCTACGCTGTTGATTTAATAAATTAAAGTAATGATTCTCTTTCGGCCTGTTCTTAGCTTTGCAGCTTCTTAATGTAGGACCCATTGCATTGTTATGTTTTGTTAGGGTCTGAGGTCTTGTTGTCTGTGTCAGGTGGTATTTTCAGTTTTGAGAGGGTAGCCAAGAAAATCACTGAGAAAAGCCCATGAAAAATTGGTGTCATCTGATTGTAGCCTGTACTGTAGTTGCCCTGCTTCAGGTCTAGAGGTTTGGTAGGAGACATCTTCAAATGAACATTTAACATAAATAGTTGCATTCAAAACAAGCAAATGCTTGCCTGAGCACTCAGTAAAGCTGTGTTAGATGAGTGAAAAGCAAGGTGCAGCACCCTGCAAGACAATCCGAAGGAGGCACTCAGAAAGACTATCTTTTTATCCAGTAAGATTTTGCAGGAAAATTAATTATATGTAAATACATGAAAAGCTAAATGGATACCTAATCTTCATTGCTAATTGGTACTCCACATAGCTGTATTATGTTTGATAACAGAGTGATTGACCTGAGCAAAGCTTGTGTATCTCTAGGATAGAGACAATTGAATTGTTGTTCAGAAAAATGCCATGACGATTATATCATATCCTGTGGTTCAGAGATGCTCTGTTCAGTATATTAACCTTTAGTTTTCAATAGGTAGCAGTGAGCTTAGTATTAATGTTGCCATTGTTAGAACACAGCCTTTATGGGTATAGGAATAGGTTCGGGAGTCACCACATTCTTGTACTGCAAGTCAGACTTGAAGACCTGATCCATTACATTGGAGTGGATGATGAAAACTTAAACTAAATAAGCTGTCAGCATATTTTCTTTTTTTAATGTTGGCTGGATGTCTAAACCAGCACATGGAACAGTAGCATCCTTAAGAAGATGAGCGAGAAAGATGGAAAACACAAACTTGTACATAAATTTCTTGGATTCAGTGTATGCTCGCAGCTGAGAGGAAGCGAAAAGCCACAGGGCAACAGTGCCACATCTTTGTAGGTGGTGCAGAGCTTCAGTATTCAGACAGGCACTTAGGTGGTTTTTTGTTATTCATTTTCCTGTAAAAAGTTTTAAGATTTCAGGTACGTGTAATAAAGAGCTCTGGAAATGCCTCAGCAAAGGCAGCAGCAAGGGGATAATAGAACTGAGTCTGATTGGAATATTTTTGGCACTTCTCTAAATAATTAGTGTTACTTAAGCTGAGCCATTTTGCTGAGATGTTTTTGTCTCAGGAGCATTATATTAAATTCTGAGATTCAAGATGCCTCCCTCATCATCTACCACCCCATCACTTCCAAGGAGGTGGTAAGAGGTGTATTGGGGTGAGGAAGGAAGGGAAAGGGGAGAGAAATAGAAAATCTGTTCTGTACAGTCTGTTGTGTCCCACGTTGTTTCCCTGCTGCTAGTTGTGCCTGTAAAGCTTCCTACGTACCAGGCACAGAGAGATCCCTAAGAGGTAAACTAAATTTAATTCTCAGCTTGAAAAAGTATTTTTCCTGAGAAAAAAAATTCTAATGAGCAGCTGCTCCTTCGTAGGCAGCTTGGAAACTTTGGGACCTGCCCTGAAGGATAGTATTGGCGTATCCGTATTCAGTGGTTTGACAGGAAAATGTCTTTTACCTTGTGGGCAGGAGTGATCCCTTGAGTGAGGAGAAGACGGAATCTAAGAGAAATCCATATTTTGTGGCTGTATCATACTAAATGCAGCACGTAGTAAAATCTTACTAGATTGGAGGAGGTTTTAGATAAATATGTTGTCAGATAACTTCAGCTGCTAAAACAGATAGGAAAATAACAGCTCTGTGAGCAGTCTAGCAATTGCGGTGTACTGAAGATGTCCTCAGATGGCTAATCTGAAGATCTAATGGGCATGCTTATAAATAAAGACATCAGAGGCTAAGCCTTCAGGGATTAAAAATGGGGCAGAAATCTGTCCTCATTTTAGAGCCTCCTGCTGAAAGGTGGTGCCAAGGAGTGAAATACCAACCTGAAAGCTGGTTGCCCAGAAGGATGGTGGTCATGTTGCATGCAGGGACTTGGATGGATTGGCTGAATGAGAGTTTGTTGGTGGGTGGCAGGACCCCAAGAGCCAGGATCTTGCCAAAACCCATGTTCAGCACCAGATAGGAAAATGGTACCCAGTGTGAGCAAGAGATGTCTCCCAGGAAAAGCCCAGAGCTGAGCATCATTGCACAAGGCATGCATTACATGCTGCTGAGCCTTTCTCCCTTTGACAAACCCAATGCACTGGTTCAGTGTTTCTTCAGCACAGTGTACATAAAGCTTCTCGTGACAAGGCTCCTATCTTGGATCATCTGAAAAGTCCTCACAAGCAGGAAGCCACATCTGGCAGTGAGTGTCCTTGGCTGCTTAGGATGATGGGCTTTCAAAAGGTCTTTTTTTAGGTGTTGATAGTGTGCAANTTTTTTTTTTTTTTAAATCCAACCTATTTCATAAACTTGGAAACGGGAGTCCAAGAATAAATTTCTTTTTGACCGCTGTCAAGGAGTTTCAATAGTTTGTTTATCATATCTGTACCAGCTCTTCAGAGAGCCTGAGAAATGATGGTTTGGGACGTTATCTCCTTTCCCAAGCCTCCGTTTGCACTGAAGCAGTATTGTCTTGTTCCCTGGGGACAGCAAACAACGAGAGCAAGTGCTTGGAGCAGATGCTACTGTAAAGGTAATTCTGCTGTCGTTCCTTTCACCTGGAAGTGTACTTGTGATTGTAGGATTACATTTGGGTGGAAATGTTACTTGATGCTTATAAATACACCTACATGCCAAATTCTTTTTTTGATTTTATTTTTTTTTAATAAATATCTCTAATATGAAACAGAGGGCAGACAGAGGTAGCTGAGAAATTGCTCATAAGTCATGGTCAAGAAAAAAATATCCTCAGTTCCCATGTTCATCAATGATGGCTTTCTAGTCTTCTAAACACCCATTTTTAGTGGAAAAAACAAAGACACAGACATATGGATCTGGAAGCTAATGCAGTTCCAGAGCCTCCTGAGTTCCTGGCAGCCACCTCTGTTAGATAATTTCAGACCCAAGTTTTTCCCCAGTGAGTTACTTTTCAATCCTCTGGAGTCCCTGCTGTTCTTCAGTTCAGGTAAGATGCTCTGTGACCTCAGGTAGTCATTAAGAAGGCAGTGGATTTATATCAGCTGGAAGTCTCATGGCAGTTAAAATAGTGCTGGGAGGATGGGGAGATCGTGAACACTTTGTCTGGGGTGTCTGTACCTCCCATCACCATGACCTGCCTGGAGATGGAAAACCAAGCTCTGTCTGCCTTACCTGTCTGTGTAAAGTGAGGATGTCACTGCCCTGAGTGGGAGCCTGGTTGATGTGCTTTGAGCTCCTGAGGCAAAAGGATCAATGTGGTGTTGTTGGTGTCTTTGTTAAAACCCTGTTTGTGTTCTTTCACCAATGATACAGCTGTGTTTAGCACTAAACAAGTGGTGCATATACGTTATGCCTTAACCATTTATGTGATAACAGAGTCATTAGTTTGCCATCTTGAGCCTAAGCAATCCCAGCCAACGAGAGTTTTAAAGGCGAATTGTGTTCCTCCCAACCTTCCATCAGCATTGTCCTTCTTCCTATCCTTGCCCACAAACAGGAGGAGCTCTTCTGTTCTTGATGGTGGCATTTACCATTTCTCAGTCCAGGAATCTGTCATACACTCCTAAGAACAGCTCAGGGAATTATTTCAGGAGTCTACCTCCTTACACCCGCTAGACTATCTTGGCCATGTTTGGCAGAATTTGCCTATTCAGTTTGTAAAAGTCTAACATGGGAAATTCCCCAGGCTCCCTCAGCAAACCTGCCCAGGGTTATCTTTACCATTGGAAAAACGCCATCCCTAATGCCTAAATTAGATCTTCCTTGCTGCAGTTTGAGTCTGTAAGTTCCTGTTCTGCACACTGTCATTGTGGAGAACAAATCGGTTAGTTTCTATTTGTGGCAACCTTTGATGTGTTTGCTGACCTCAGAGCAAATCTGATCACTTCAATCATCTCTCCCAGGTCTAGACCTTCGATTATTTTTCTCCTCGTCAAAGTGTTTCCTTTAGTAAGCTGATTTTTTGTTCCAAGTGCAGATGGCACAGATTGGGGTTTTTTTTGGTACCACTAGTTTGTTAGATATGTATGAGTTCTACTTGGTTGACTGAAGTAGCTCATGAGTCTTGAAAACGGTCTTTTATAGACTTGGTACTATCAGTCAAGTTGCCATTCTATTAATTTCTTATGTCCTTATTTCACAGTCTTGCTGCCCTAAGAAATTGAGCTCTTACTTTTGAAGGTCAAGGCTTCTAGGAATATTGTGATCACTTGTTTCATTTTGAGATAAATGCTGTGTTTTCTTTCCAGTTACAGATGACAGCAGCTTATCAGCAAGTGCATCACAGTATTCATGCATAAAAATCATGGGCAAGTGGAGGGGGAAACACTCTAAACAATAAAACATCACATGATCCAGTAAACTGTGGTGTATGATAGTCAGATGTTACCTGACCTGTTCCCTGTAGTATTTACTTGAATGGTTGCTTTGCTTCCCAGCCCATTTGCACAGTAATTTCCAACCTCTCTTTGGCACTTTATAGTGTATTACCTGTGAGGTCTCTGCAAATGCTCGTTGTCATCAACTGAACTGTGACTCTGTGGTGCAACTGGAAAGGTTTTAGGAAGTGAAGAGTATAAAACCACCCTTCTCATTGCTCCAAAAGTCCTTCCCTTTTCTAAAGTAAATAAATGCTGTTCATATTCTGTAGCTCTAAGCCCCTTTCCTGGAGAAGCACTTCTCTTCATCCTCAGTTTCATCAGAAAAAACCAGTATTAGATATTTTGATTGTGATATGTCAGTTGGGATGACTAGTGTTATTTAAATTCTTTGATGTTCAAAACAGACAACATCTGATAACTTTATTGTTATCTATTCATTAAATGGGGTAGTAAAGCCCAGAGTATTTTGTGGGATAAGGATTTTTTCCGAGGTGAATGTAGCCGTAATTACGAAAACAAATTTTTTCCTCCTGTATTTTTTTATCTTTTGAAAGTGGAGGGTATTTAAACAATAAGCATACATTCAACAGTAATACCATGTGAAGAATACTGATACGTGTGTGGAGTTGCACTTAAATCATTTACCCGACTATGCAGGTTATAAATGACTCCCTGTCACTCTGAAAAGCTGCTTTTCTACATTCTACAGTAAAATTATTCACAAGGTCACAGAACACTTGCAAATACTCACAGGGTACCATTCATACAGAGTGGCAGGTGAAGAAGGAGTAATAAATAATTACAGGGTCTTTTCTTTGCCTTGGTGAGTTTGGGATTGGGGCACAGCAGCTACCTGGCAAATATAAACTGAGCTAAAAATATTTGCAGAAACGATTTGTTTCATTGCCATGAATGCTGAACACACTGGGAACCTGTACAGCCTCTTGGAAGATCATTTGAAGCGTATAAGGGTAAATATTTAGGTAAATAATGTGCAGCCAGCAATTGGACAAGATTTAGGTTTGCTGTTCCAAGAGGCAAGTGCTTAAGTGTCCTCGTAATGTGCAGGTGAAAAATCTTGACTTATTTATTGTACGAATTTTAAAAGAGTGAGAAGGTTTGCTGAGCCTTTAGGAAGTCTTGTAAATCTCCTGTAATAGGGGGCTTGCCTTGACACTTACAAAAAGACAGCAGCATGTCCAGGTGCATTTTTAGAGTGCTTTTCTAAGGAATGAGTTCTCACTTGGCAGAAATGAGGGGGAATTTACCTGGGCAGAGGAGGCACAGTGGCCTTCTTGTCTCCCTGTCAAGACAGAACTGATGTCAGAAGCGACAACAGAGTGAGCTCCGGGGTGCTCAAAACCCAGTTGCATTCTCCGAATTTGATTGCCTACTTTGGCTACAGGTAATGGTATTTTGGTGCTAGCACAGGAGAGATGGGGCCTCCCAGACAAGTGCAGATTCCCACCCCATCCTTGGGGCTACAGCTGAATTTTAAGCATGATGGAAGTCCCAGGGATTGGCTGCCCATTCATATGGGGTGGGGCGCAGTTGGAAAGAGCTCCACACACGTAGTGACACTCAAAACCAGAGGCTGCTCTTTGGCAGTCAGCATTTATTTGCAAACCCTGAAAAACTCTGTTACTTATCCTGATTTTTTTGGGGTTTTTTTAATGTAAAATCCTGCTCTGGGAAGCTGATGGCTTTCAAGAGCAGTCAATAATAGGTGCATTCGTTAGAGGGGTGTTTGATGTTCTTTAGGCGTGATGGGGATAAATAGATGGATATGAAGAAAGTTGTCTGTAGAGAAACTTCAAAGTTTTCCTTTGTCAGAAGCAAATCTGAAAGTTGGCACTGGAATTAATCAGTGGATTTTTTTATTTTTAATTTTTTACAGTTCTCATAAGCAGACTGTCTCTGGCATGCAAGAATGGCTTGGGTATTCTTTCGGGAAACTGTTTTTGTTGTTGTTTGGGAATTAAAGTTTCTGTACCTGTAACTCACTTCTAGATGTGTAATTTCAAAGAATACCTTAAATTTCTTTGCCTGTTGGTGTTGTAGGATTGAAGAAGGATTGAATGTGAAGTTTTCTTAACTGGAGCCCTAGCAATTTCAAAGATACCAGTTGTGCCAGAAGCTTTTCTGACAGGTCTTATTCATAATGGCCTGAATGTGTCCAAGACAGCGTGATCTATAGCTTTTAATCAGCTAATGGATTGAACCTCACAGTGAAACTTGGCTATATTCAGGCAGTTTAGAACAGAAAGGATTTTGCAATTTCACAATTTTCAGTCTGGGACAGGTTTCTGAGGGAAGCAGCAGCATCATTCCTAGCCACTGGTGAATGACAAAGCAATGTTATAACACAGAATAAAAGGTTGTGTTTAGCTCAGCTTCACCAAAGCATTTGTGATGGCCTTTGCCCTTGTCCTGGTTTAGGATTTTGGGTCTTTATATGATTGTGTTTTGCTCCGGCTACGGGTAAGAGCAAGTAAGGCAGAGCAGAGGGAGATTACCACAATTAAGGGATAGATTTCCACTGTAAAGCTTTATAAGCTGTGCTTTTCTCCTGGACTAAAAGTTCAAACAGGTAAAAAAGGCCATGTGGAGAAATAGGCAGTGATTGGGGTTGCCACGTTTTGTCCTGCTGCAGTGCCAGGGAAAACGTGCTGTCAGGGAAGTCCAGCTGTGGGAGATGAGGGAATGTGGGAGGCACGGCCAGGAATGGCACCTTGGAGTTCAGGTGGAGTGTGGGCCCCCTGAGACCACTCAGGCAGATACACAGAGGATGTCTGAAGCATTATACTGGAGTCTGCACAAGTCCCCTTGTCAGAACTTCTTCATGTCTGAGAGCTCTTCATGTTGATTTGCAAGGTTGCATGTTTCCATATTTAGTTCTTCTGTCAACTCTTTCCTTTTGTCTTTTCGTTCAAACTTCCAAGACCAGGGAAAAGAAAAAGTTAAAAAAAGAAAAAAAAAAAATCGGGTTGATTTAGGTCTTGAGGAGTAGGAGTTGCTAAGGGATAGAGAGGAGGAGTCATCTTGCTTTGAGCAGAGTGAGACGATGAAAATTGTCCTGTAAATATGAATTCACTGGCTTTAACATGTGTGTGATGAAGGTCCCAGGCTCTGTGCCAGTAGTCACAAGGTAAGATGAACCTTTCTCTTTTTCCCCCTGGTGCTCTCCTCTTTTTTCCAAAAGATAAGTGGGGTACTGACCTCAGAATTGGCCAGCACTGGTGCAGGTGATGCTGTTTGCAGCAACACTTGGGTGTAGATTGAAGCTGGCTTACCCTCCCTTCCAAATTCTCTGCCTGTAAGGTAAAGCCTTCCTTTTAAACAGTCTCAGATTTCTTAAATGTTAAGTGTGATACTGAAACCTGTCATTGCACAGTATTTTGAGGGTTGGTTGGTTTGGTTGTTTGTTAAAAAAGCAAGAGAGAAAAACTTCTATTCCTTGATAATAAATTTTTTTTAAACTGGGTGATTTTTGGTTTTTTTTTTTGAGAAGTTCATTAGTCCCTGCAGAGTAGGGTGCTGAAATGACTGTTACAAGCACAGGCCTGTCAGGCACCCAGATATCCCGGGTCATGGGAATGGTGTGGTGGTGCTGGTGGTCCTGGGAGCATCCTGACTGCCTCGCCTTTCTGCCAGGAACAAGGTGGCTCTGTGCAGGAATCTTTTGTCCCTCTCCCAACCCATCACCATGTGCAAAGCAGGACTGAAGGTGCTGGAGAGCTGTGGCAGAAGTGAAGAAAGAGGAGCCGGTTCCGAGGGTCTCCACAGCTTTAGGGACAGGGCTGACCCACTCCCAGCTCTGCCCCCCACACCCCTCCATTTTGGCAGGGTGATGCAGGAGAAGGGCTTGGTGGGGAGCTGCAGTGGTGCAGAACCTCCTTGTCCCTGTCCCACTGCTGTGCCGGGATAGGTACGTGAGAGGGTGTTATATGGGATTATTCTACAAGCTGTGACTGTACAAGCTGGAACACGCTTGAGCCCTTAATTAAAATGCCCTAGTTAGGGGCTGTCTGCAGAGAAGCAGCCCTGTTTTCCCACATAAGAAAGGGTCACACTTGAGTTTGCGGGGAACCACCCAGAAGGACAGATTTTAAAGTGTCGTGGAGAAGCTCATCTTCCCAGAGCATCGTCTTTGAGCCAAGGTAATCTGTGCTTCAGGACTGGCCCTGCCAGCAGCAGGGCTGTACTTAGCCTCATGTATTATATGGAGAGGCTTTTTGAAATAATGGGTGGAGAAGGAAAAAGGGCAGGAATGAAGTCTTGTTCCACACGGGGCAGGAGTGAGTCAGGGCCCACTTTTGTTGCTGCTGTGACTGAGCATTTGCCTGGCCCAGGAGGTATGTGACAGTGAAGTCACTGCATCTGAGCTTCAGATAGGGGAAAGAGAGTGGTGGGTGGCAGGGAGAGTGGTGGGTGGTGCTGTTTCGTGGTGTTGCAAATGTGAGACCCATGACCAGTGAGAGTACCAGTGTCACAGAGTCTGCAGAAGGTCTGACATGAACCCCCTCTGCCTTCTGCAAAATTTGTCTGTGGAGGAGAAGCAGTGTCTGATGAAGTGGCTCTTCGATTTTAAATGAGAGTGAGCAAGAGTCTGTTTTATGGAGAAATTAAAAAATGGCCTGATATCAAATTCTCTTGAGTGGAATGGGTGTATTGCTAGTTTTGATGAGCTTTCATGGGAGTAAGGTCTATTGCTGTTGGTGGAGTTAGTGATCAGTACTGATTTCCAACTCGATATGGCACAGGGTGGACAGCTGCTACCTGGGCTGTCTAGCTGCTGTTTTCATAGTAAGCCATATGTGGAAAAAGTTCTGAATGTGCTTTGACGTTAGCTTATTATTTCTTGTCTCAGAAAATTGTGCATCAGAAGCTCTACAGAGTTCGGTGGTGGTGGAATTAGGGTGGGCTTGGGGAACCTCTGCTGATGGGGAAGGTAGTTGAGGACCAGCTCACACCTTGGGTCCAAGGAAGCCTGGTGTCCCCACTGTGAGGGGATGCCAGGGGTGGGGCCAAGCACTGCCACAGGCTGAGCCCAGCATACACGTGGTCCTGTGGGTTAGAGCACAGCAGGTTTGGGTGGAGCAAGCCTAAAAATCCTGCACTGTGAGCTGCTGGAGCTGCTGCACTCACACCACCTCAGCGTGAAGGCCTGTCTGGGCACACAGCTGCTCCCAGCATGCGGGCTCCAGCTCCTTGTTTGTAATTAGAAGGTTTCCCAACATCCCCTTGCCAGATTCTTCCCAGCTCTATGCACTTCTCGGCGAGGAAGTAACTTTCCCAGAGAACTGAGGGGGAACCTTGTAGTGGAGCTGAGCGGGTTGGAGGGCTGCAGAAAGCTGCATGGGTGCAGGCTGAGCCCAGCAGATGTGCTCCTGGCCCTTTGGCAGTGTGGGGAAAAGCCTGATCAGCCATCAGGAGCAGGAGGGTGGGTGTCGTCTGCAGGCGCAGAGGGTGCAGCATATGGGGGTGCCTGTGCTGCCTGTCATCCCTGTGCTGCAGGCAGACAGGTGGACAGTGAACCCTCATCCCTCAGGTGTAGCACTTCTCTCTCTCTGTGCACCACCTGTGAGAGATCACACTGGCAGGCAGATAAATCTTGAGTATTTGCACTTTGTGGGAGAGACTGGTCCGCAAAGTTTGTGTGTGTCCCCCAAGGTGTGTATCAAAGGGATTGCTCTTTTATAGGATGTTTCTGCAAGTGGAAATTTCAGCAGACCCCTCTCATGGCTGGTCTCTGTTGGCTCCAGCTGTCCCCTTACCATAGTCTTCAAGGGAGATGGTGTGCTGGGGAGGTGACAGAAAATCCACAACTGTGGGAAGTTAGCAGGGATGGGATTTGTGCCAGGGTTAAGGGATGGCTGGACTTTCGTTTACTTCTCCTGAAACTCATTTAACACCAGGTGCTTTCGCTTGTGGGGATGAATGAGATCTAGATGTATCTTTCCTAGCTCTGTTTTTTGCATATGGGGACCTCATTATTATCCTTGAGCAGCTTTGGGTCTGTGTTTGTGTGCATGTGGTTTGCTGACCATCTGCCAGCATGGCTGGGTTTGGGGGCACTAGGGAGGGGTTTTAGGCAGGTTTTTCTGGTCAGTTCAGGTCCTGAACTGATACAGGTGTGTAACCCCCCAGCATTTTTAATGGGAAGATGGTGCCTGAAATATCTGGGTGGAAACTGAGCTACGGAGTCAGGGAGTGCTGGGGAAACCTCCAGGGAGTCGCAGGAAAGCACCATGGGTGGTGAGCAGAGTTGGATGGCACATCCCTTTGGATAAGGGTAGGGTTGGGCTTGAGTAGATGGTTGTGGGGTGGTCTGAGACTGCCTGTTCAATCTTCTGCACAAACACCAAGATTTGTCCCATTTAAGTTCAGGCACTTGATCACATCTTTGGAAGGAGGAAATGAATTTTCTGTCACCAGCTCTTTGAGAAACAGCAGAGTTCAAGCCTGTATCTGGAGATGGCTTTATCCAGCCTTTGTCCTGCCACGGGGAGAGTCCCTTCCTCAGAAGAAAGTGCTCTCCAGGGAAACTACAGCTATGGTGGAGCAGGTGCCTTGGGGCCCTGCCCTGCAGGTGGCAGAGGGACTGTGGTGGATGTGTTTTCAGGTTGCTCCCCTCCCTCAGAGCTTGGGAGGAAGACAGAAGCTTGAGCCTGGCAGAGGTAGGAGGAGCAATTATTGGAAGTACAGTTAATCTTTCTTTAATTAGAAGACATGCTAAATTAAAAGGCCCAGGAGTGATCTCACAGATGTCGGCTTACTGAGAGATAATAATTGGTGTGAGAATCAAATGTTTTGCTAAGCTTTGGATCTGCGTTTGATAGCATTGTTATGCTTTTACATACTTAGTTTAAACTGAGAGAAATTTGACCCAAATAGAGAGCTCAAGCTTTGTGTTCTATCTTCTTCAGGACTCATTGGATAGGTTTACTTAAACAGTAATGATAAAGATGATCATAACAAGAAGAAGTATCGTGATCCATCTATTGTCTGTAAGCCTGGAGAAAATAGCAGCTAGCTTTAGAAACCTCTGGAGAAGATATCTCTTTCTCATGGCAACTGTGGGCTTAAAGTTTTGACGGCAGCATCCCTGGGTAAATTTCCAGCAGGATAAATCCAGGCTGTGAGAGGCAGGGTGTTGTTTGCACAGAGCAGACACCCCCTTGCTTTGGGCATCAGACAGCAGAGATGCCCCAGCTCTGCTCAGCAGCAGTCAGGCAAATCTGCCATCTCCTTTTCAAAGTACATCAAGAAGTTTTTTTCTTTTTATTCTGGGGTGATTTAGAATATTCTTCTGCTGCTTTGGAGGTGGGGACTGGCTGATAAACCCAGGCTTTGTCAGTCCTGCAGGAGAAATCCCTGTTGCAGTCCCTCTCTGTGTGCCTTGCTGCAGGACCCCAAGGTAGCTCTGAGCTTATCAGAATGTGGTGTGGGGCATCACCCTGCATGAGCACACAGCAAAAGGCAAGCATTGGGTCCTGGCTGGGGACTTGCCTTTTATATATAAAATTTAAACCACCAATTTTTTTTGATTGTGGCATAGGACCTGTACTTTCCTTACAGTTAGTAGGGAACATCCGCTCTTGCTTTATGGGATGTCAGTGTTGGTGAGGCTGTGCCTTAAACAGAAAGAAATCCTCTTTCGTGCGCAGAAGAGTGTCTGTGGCTATCCTTAGAGAAAAGAGGAGAAGCACTTCCATGTCTGCTGAGGGAAAAGCACAAAGGTGGAGAGGATGATGGTGTTCATGCTTGAGGATCGCTCAGGGTGCTGGATGTGCCTTCAGCCTGGGTGCCCTGCAGAAGTAGAACTTGTGGCACATGAGAAGGAAGCTTGTGGATTTTTATGGGCCTTTGAATTTTGACTTGAAAGTGCTTTCTATTACGGTCTGAATCTTAGCAATGGCGTTAGAACAAACAAAGATAATAATGGAAATGTTATTGATGGTAGGCATAGTTACAAGGAAATAAGGACTGTTCTTTTGAAATCAGCTTTTTGGTATAGTAACACATTCAACCCAGTGCTTTTCCAACTTAAACCAGTTTTATACTAATGTTTAAATCAACTGTGATGGAAGTGAGAGGAAAATCAATTGCAGTGCATCGACCTTGAAATGCACTAATTGCTTGCTGTCTCGAGCTGGGTGTAGTGAGGAGCTGCTCTCTGTGTCCCACAGAACTCGCTTCTTTACCCCTTCTTCTTGCAGCAGCCATGCACATCTGTAGTTTAACTGCTAAACCAAAGTTTTCCTGCCCCTTCAGATGAAAGATCCTGACCCGGAGCTTTTCTTTTGGCAGTGGGCACTGTGACAAAGGGCAGTTGCTGTTTCCACAGGCATTGGCATGGCCAGGTCCCACGTCCCAGGGAAAAGAAAAATCTGGGAGATGCTGTTGGCATCTTTCATTTGCCGTGCAGCCCCCAAGGTGAGAGTCCTGGCAGAGCCTAGAGCCAGGGCAGGAGATTGGTGAGTGGGGCCTGACTGGTCCCACAGCTGCCACAAAGTGGAACTAGGAAACTGTGAGGCTCCCAAAGCCTCATCCCGACCTCAGAAATACCACCTTATTGTTCAGCTCTGGCCAGCACATGCATATCCCTTGCCTTCTCCCCTCACCACTTTTTTTTTGTTTGTTTCAGTTTTTCCCCGAGAGAGGGAGAATATCTGACAGCTTAGGTTTTATTTATTTTGGAGTTGCTCTTAATCTTGCACAAGTGTGAAGTGAAACCTGAAGTTGTATCCGATGTTACAGAAATTTAACCCTTCTCTCAACATGCCTGTTTTGGTGTGTGGTATATCTTCAGGTCACAGAAGGATGTTTTTTCTCTCCATGTTCAGGGGCTTATGGTCTGGCTCAGACATAGGATTAGATACAAGTAAAAAGAGATCAAAACATCAATCCAGTAAAGCACTTGCATTTAATCCTGTGCCTCCCCTTGACAATAACAACAATTCTTGTGTTGTGACTCTGATCAGTGTTTACTATCTGAAATGTAAGCTCATACTTCTGTGCTTGGCTGAATCAGTGCCCAATTTTATATGTATGTAGCGGAAGGGGAGAGGACTGCTGGCTGAAGAGCCAATATTGCAGATGCTCTCTTATCTTGTCTGTGTGCTCCCACAGCTTTACATCCGTGCAGTCAGGTGGCTCTGACAGCAGCACAGGACCCTGCTGAGGGTCAGGGTGGTTTGGGGGTGCCCTGCTGGGGGGTGGGAACCATGCACCTCACCAAGGCGGTTGCTTGCAGAACTGGTTTGCATTTGCTTTTGCATTGGCCTGTGCTGTGGTGACAGATGTAAGGCACCTTGTAAAGCTGTTCCAGTGAATAAAAGGCAGTTTCTTTTAAAAAGCCTACAAGAAAAACTGTTATGGGTAACAGTACAGCCTCTAGAACAAGAGCCGCATTCACCTTGTGTTTCCAGCAAAGGCTGCTTGGCTATCTGCAAAGTATGTCTTCCCTTTTCATCTCAAACACAAGGAAGTCCTTTTTGTGTGTCAGTTGAGAAAGAAAACCACAGAAGTTTCCTCTTCTTTCAATGTACTCTGCCCAAAACATGGTTTCAGGAAATGCTTGTTCCTGCCTGAGAGAGTGCTGGAAGCTCTGCAGTTTGTAGCACAAAACACATGAGGCTAGATCATTTTGCAAGCTGTCTTAATGCAACCCTCAGTAGTCCTAAAATGAGGCTAAATAGTGCCAAGTAGCTGACAAGAGTAATTTAAAGAAGACATGCCAATAAGCAAGTTTTTCATCAAAACTCATTAAGCTCATAAAATATTGTTAGTCCTGCAACTTTTAGGTATGCCAGCTTGCAACTTCTGGCTACTTGTGTAATTTGTACAGCCTTGTTATATCTATTTAAAACATTTGTTACCTACATTGGTGTTTACAGCTTTTGTTTAGCTCTTCCTTGGGAGGAGAATGCAGGCTTTGAAGAAAAGAATCAGCTGGTAAATCAATCTATTTTCTCTAGTGGTCAGAAACCATTTATCTGACTTTTGACTAGATCACTGACTCTCCATCAGTTTTATTTTAAAGTCTTCCAGTGTTTCTCATTCAGTGAAAAGTCTTGTGTTAAGTAACATAAACCGGACATCTCCTTTTGCAGTCAGCCATGGAATCCGATTGATTGTTTGTATAAGTTTTGTGCAAATGTCAACATTACGATTTGCTTGTCCGTGACTGATGATGATTGATGTGTTTTGGCACACTGTGTTTGTTCATAATTCATGAGCTTGCCTTTCTGCCTGGATCCATAAGTGGCCAGAGTTTACAGTTGTGTAAATCAAGGTGGCACTTGAGCAGTCGTGATCCCTGTTGACCGGAGACTCCTTTTGATAAAGACAAGTTAAGATTGTCTCATCTCATTTACAGATGTGGCATTTGCATTGCTCTGGGGCAGGGAAAGGTGCTTGTGGTGGCTATGTGGTTTGTGATTGCTCATCTCCTTGGGTTTGAATTTGTACCCAGCCCAAGTGGCAGAGCAGCTGAAGCTGGGGTTGAGTGTGGGTGCACACAGGCAGCGTTCTGCCAGCCTCTGATTTCCAGCGGATCTTCAGCATGTTTTATACACAGGGAGGCTCAGCAGCGAAAGAAAGAAATGTTTCTGCATTACAGAGCCTATTTCTGCTCTTGTTTTCATTGCTGATGAAAATGCTGATGGTAAGCTCTGGTTTTAGCAGAGTTTTCTTGCTTTTAACCCAGCTAGTGACCTTCAGAGTGCCCTAATCCTCACAGTATGGTCTCTGGACGATATTCTGGCCAAATTACTCATCACGACCCTACAGTCCCCAAAAGGCTTTAAATGATGCATTAAGCAATGCAGTAGCATCTGCCACATGTGGTTCCTCCTCTCGGGGTGTTTGTGTGTGGGCAGCTCTGTGTTTTGCTCTCTGCTTTGGAGGGATGGGGATGAGTGTGTGCCTGTGAGTGAGAGAGAAGCGCATGTCACCCGTGTGTGCGTGGCTGGTCATAAAGAGGTGCACCTGGTGTCAGAGCTGCAGCATTGACCTGGCAAAGACTTCAAACTCACAAAGTGCCAACAGCAACAGGGGTTCAAGGAGGCGCCTTAAGGGTCTCCCTGGATGACAGCCTGATTACTCAGCATCTGCTGGGTCTGAACCCCAGGAGCAGAGGTGGGGAGATTGTGGGTGCTGAAAGCAGCAGAGGTAAAGCAGCGTCTTGTGCAGCATCTGCAAGCAGTATACATGACAAAGGGTCAGCGGGCATTTGGAGCAAGAGCTCCATTCTGTAGAAGTTTAATGCTGTGGGTAGCCCTGCAGGAGCGTGTTGAGCTGCTCATTGGATGGGACCAGAGCAAGAGGAATCATCTGCAGTGGAAGGGGGAGCACAGCCCCTGTGCTCCCCATGCCTCCCCACTTGCCTGTGCACCTGGCCATGCAGCATGAATCCCTCATCTGGTGCATGACAGAGTTGGGAAGAAAAAAGCTGCTGAAACCATCCCGGCTTTTGCTCTGGTGACATGCAGGAATGTTGATGTGACAGTGACAGCATGCATTACCCTCCTGGTTCACCTCTGGGGTGACCTCTCCGTGACATTGTGAAGGCTGCACTGCCATTGCTACGACCACGTGAAGGGTTGCGCAACGCCTGGGGAGATGTGAGCACTTGTGCCGTGCAGTGGAACAGCTACACCTCTGTGTAGGCAACCTGCTATAAATATTTAGTCTTGCCTGCAAACACCTCTTGAAGCACTGTTACCTTAATCAGCAAGGAGGTTAATGGCACTGAGGGTGCTTGGCCTGGAAGAAAAGGAAGGTGCAATCTTCTGTACATCAGTAAATTCATGCCGAGATTACTGCAGGATTTAAATATGTCTTTAGTGACAGAGATATATTTGTGGGGATTAACATTTGCCTTAGCAAATTCACACCTGAAGCACAGTGGGTTTTACTTGAACCGTATGTGTTTTGGATGCTGGGTTAAATAGCTGGGGTTTTGACCTGTAACTGGGGGATCATGGAATGGTTTGAGTTGGAAAGACCTTAAAGATCATCTAGTTCCAACATCCCTGCCATGGGCAGGGACACCTTCCACTAGACCAGGTTGCTCAGAGCCCCATCCAACTTGGCCTTGAACACATTCAGGGATGGAGCATCCACAGTTCCTCTGGGCAGCCTGTTCCAGTGTCTCACCAATAACACTGAAAATAGCCTGTATACCAACTGGGCCTTGGGGGTAGTGTGACTGTCACTGATTTTATTATGTTATCCAGAAGGTTCTGCTGCTGGTGGCTGCATTATGGTAGACACATTTCTTGCATTCAGAAAGACTGTCTCCTTTCCTTGCAAGCCCAGTATCTTGTGGGCAGATGTGGGGTGGGAGAAGATTGGAGGTTGGACATTCTCACAGCTGCTTTGTCCAGTGCCCCTTGAGGAGTTGGTAGAAGTGGACCCCAGTCTTTCCCATTTTGGGCTAGCGCCTGAATACTGAGGTGACATTTGTTAATGACAAAGCAAAATGTAATGGCTCAGGGAAAAGCATGACATCTCTAGTACTGACAGATGCATTGTAGTAGTTGCTGGGATCCAGGGCTTGGTATTTCCTTCAGTATAAAGAGTCTAAGTGGATTCCTTGCTGAGATTAACACCTCTGAACCAAACCTGTGGACAGCAGGAAAAGATAGAGATTGCCAATTATTTTTGCTGAGATTAACACCTCTGAATCAACTTGGTGTACAGCATG
The DNA here is from genome assembly GCA_013398055.1 of Ifrita kowaldi. Lineage (NCBI taxonomy): Eukaryota > Metazoa > Chordata > Aves > Passeriformes > Cinclosomatidae > Ifrita > Ifrita kowaldi. The sequence goes on along the minus strand of VZRS01012070.1, from coordinate 974,306 downwards.
AAAAAGATACAGATATCCAATTATTCTGGAATGGAGACAATATTTCAAATGCTATTTGGATTTGGAACAGTATCCAAATAATCAGTGGAGTGTTTCTGTGTCTCTGCAACCCTCCTGGAGAGCAAGGAACAGCAAAACAACCCCATGTCAAGGTTCAAGATGGTACAAACCTCTGCATCAGTGGGTTTGACTGGCAGAAACCTCAGTTCAGCCCCAACTGCTGTAGGTGCAGTCCGAGCAGCAGTGGATATGGAGAGAGCCCTGTGGAAGGTGTTGCGATGCAGAAGTGTCCAGCAGGGAAGGGACAGAAAAGAGCTGCATTTCTTGGGGTTTTTTTTGGCCAAGCGAGATGGAAATACTTTAACAAGGTTATGCCATGCTCCCCAGTATTAGAGTTTCAGAAAATCATTAACCTCTTGAAAGGAAACTCAGGGTAGCTCCATGAAGAACTGGAAGAGAAAAGACCAAAGAAAAAATTTAACTCTATCTAGAAGTGCAATTTTTTCTGCAAGGGCCATCAGGATGAGCTGTTTCTCTCCTTTATCTTGGTGGGGTGGCTTTTTTGAGTGCAGGTGGCATAAGTGCTGAGCTGCCTTCTCAGTATGTGTTCCTTTGTATTATCATAATCTTGAAAAAAGTGAAGAAGACAAGGCAAGACATGCTGGCAAACCCAGACACAGTTAATGCAGTACCGTGGAATTTGTGTCAACAAGCAGAGTGATTCTGAGGTTATGTTGTAGTCCATTGCGGAGATATTTAAAACCCCGTCGGTGGCAATGCTGGGAGAAATAAAGGGTTTAGAAAACAGAATATAGCTTCATTTGGCAAAAGAGTAGGTGTGAGCCATATGGAATCCAGATGTTCCTGATGCCTTCTGAAAAAGTAACAAATCCAGAGTCGCTGAAGGAGGAATTTCAGACTAAACAAATGAGAAAAATATGTGGCCGAACACAACAGAGCTTTTGAGCACAGCGGTCTCTCCTGCCTCTCTCACCTCTTTGCCATCGCCCCATTTCAGTGTCTTCTGTGGGAATTTTTTAATATAATGTAGAGAAAAGCACATCTTGATATGCAGAATAGTGCCTCAGCGTCTGTCTGCAGTCTAAAGTTGGCAAACAAGGCAAGGTGCTCTATTTTGAGGGATAATAAAGAGAAAAATGTTTAATAGGAGGAAATAAATAGAAAATGTCAAAGATCAAAAAAATTCTCTAGTTTTCTAACTCCTTTCTTTCAGTATAGGCCTCAGTATTTTCTCTTTATATCCTGGTGCTGAATGGTAACTTTTTATCAATAATACACAATTTGCATTTGCAGCACATTACCTCATTTGCATTTTACTTGTCAAGCAACTTGAATACAAAGAGGTAGAGGCCCCAGCTCTGCAAACATCTATGTGTATGAATAACAGTTCAATTAAGCAAAGATATACATATGCATGTGTTTTCAGGGCGGAAGACTCTGTGCTTCTCTTGAGGTTAATTTTGGAATTTTAGGGTTTGTTCAAGTTGAGAATAGAGTCCATGTCTCTTGATAGTCAGAATATTCTGAAAGCCATTCTTTGGTAAATGAGTGAATCTGCCTTGTGTTTTGCATGGAAAACAGGTTTTCTGATAATGCAAGTTACTTTTCTGTACATGAAGAAGAAACAAAGGATGATGGAAATATGTGTGACAGGTAGTGTTTAGGAGTTCAGGACCATATTCCTCAAAAGCTTGCACCACTATTACTTAGTCTTGCATCAGCTTCATTTTTCTGCTAAAATTACCAGATCCTTAAACTTTTTGTTACCTCCAGCTGAAATACCTGTGCCAGTAGAAGACTAAGTGCAGACATAAAGGCAAATTATGTCTGTTGTCAGATTAATGATTTTGGTTTGGGTGCACAAGAGGAAAAAAGAGAGATTGAAATGTAAAATTGTTCTCTAGTTGACTGAAATTATCTAAGTGCTAGGAAAATCCCATTTCTGTAAGCTGTGTACTAGGAATATGCCCCCGTTGCATACCTACTCTAGGAGTGTGTCAGGTGTGGGATTGTGCTTTGTCGTATGTCTTGCCTTTCCCTGACCACCTCCTGAGGGATGAATAATCTGCTGGAAAATGAGTGAGGTCTACTGGAGTAGCCTCCTTGTAAAAGTTGCAGCTCCAGGTTTGAAGCCAGCAGGCTCCACCTGCCCTAAGCTTGTATGTACAACAGACTAAGTATAACTGCAATATCTTCTTGTCAGGTTCACCTTGTCCAAATTAAGCTAGGAAATTGGTTTTCTTGAGGCACGCTCCCAGCATTTACTCTCATTAAGACTTCCTGCTAATGTGAGTGCTCAGCAGTATTTTGCCTTTGCAATTTACAAAGCTAATGGGTGAAGGCTGCAGCTAATGAATGGCCTCCTCAGTATTCTCTGGACTGAGAAAAGCACCACTCAACTTGGAGGATTTGGCCTGACTTGTAACATTTTGCCCTTGGGGATAGCTCATGAAGCACAGGTACCATGGGCCGGCTGCTCCCCTGGGGTCATGCTAGGTCCGATCAGGAGAAAATGACCTTTGACACCTGAATGCAACTGGTCACAGCCAACATGTTGGCTACCTGCTAAGAGGGTCAAGCCATGGGCAGAAGTCCTTTCCCTGTGCCAGCTGCCCTGGTACTTTCACAGCACCGTCCCAAAAATGCCAGCCCCTTGCAGAGCTGTCGATGGCCCAGCTGCCCTGCCCGCTCATCAGCCCGTGATGGTTCCAGAGCCTGGCTGTTTGCATGGATGGGAGACTCTGTCTCCATCCCCATCCAGGAGCCACCATGAGCAGATGGAGAAATGCTGGTTGGCTTATTGAGGACACAGCTGGAGCCAGGACAGGACGTGGTCTGGGAGGGAGGGAGGGATGGAGAACATCTGGGATATTCGCTCTTGCGCACTGCTGAGGTGCAAAAAGACCATTGATGTGGGTAGTTCTCTCCAAGTCTGAGCCATCCGTGTTCCTTTTGTTCTCTCTGAAAGGAATAGAAAACAGCAAAACAAAGTAAGGTGGCATAAGACATACGAGGGTCAAAGTACGTGTTCTAGAAAACAAAGAGTTTTCAGAGGGTTTGTAAGGTTTAAAACATTTTGCTTTTACGAGTGTGCGTGCTCCTTTATTTAAGATGCTTTGAATCTCAAGCTGGAGTTTTTAAGTTGTGCTTCCTTGTCTATTTAAGCAAGGTGTTGTTTTGTTCCTACTTTCAAAGCTGTTGGTGTCAGGTTTGGTGTTTTTGATGTCCTGAAGCACGTGTCCTGGCACTGTAGCGGCATCCAGCTGCTGTTTCACTGGGAAATGGTGAACTCCAGGATCGCCTCTTTATTTCAGGACTTACATCAACAGTTTTTCTGACATGTGGGGCTGTTTGTTTACTACATGCATGATCTAAATACATCCGTAAAGGTCTATTGTGGTGTAAGCAGCCTTGAAACCTCCTTTTGGTCTGGAAGCATTTACCTGCTGAAGGTTATGAAGCCTTAAATGTTTACTTGGTCTCCTGTCAACATTAGCTGAGAGTTCCTGAGCTTGAAACTACAGATGGAAATATGTGGAAGGTGATCAGAAGGGCACTTTAATGTCTGTTGCCTTTGGAACTACACGTGGGGTCCTGTTTTCTGTGTTAGTGGCATTCAGGGAGAGAAATGCCATTGGGACATTCTGTTTTCTTGTCTTGCACCTTCTCAGATTTTCTCGATTTACTCAGTAGCTGTTTTAGCAAGGTGAAGTTCATGCAAGTCATCATGTGGGAAGGTCAGAGAGGATCATTAAATGACTGAAGAATTGCTATTGAGGACACAAGTATCAGTCTAGATTCAGTCACCCCTACTTCTGACCTCAAAAAACAGGAGATTTGGGATGTATGGACCCACAGTGGTTCTTCAGGTGTTAAAAAAATGACTGCTGCACTGCTGTAATGCTCATCATCCTGGTCTGTTGGAGAATCTCACCCTTGAAACACGTGCTCTCTGTGCTATGTAAAGGTCCTCTTAAATAACTTAGTAATACAAACATTTTTACCTGGAATTAGAAGGAGTCAGCAAGCTCCTTCGGAGGATTTTAGCAGTAGAGCTGTGAGAGGTGATTCAAGGAACCGAATTCATGGTCGCCAGGAAGTGCTAATGATGATGATAGTGAAAGACAGTGCTTCCACTTGGTGATTTAATGATGGAGAGAACAAACTGAAGGCTCCCTGCCTCCTGGCGTCAGGGTCCTTAGAGACGGCAGACAAATCTTTGCTCAGTGCAGCAAAGAAAAAGCTCTTGGACATCAGCGGTCCCTGAATTCTCCGGGGTTTTGTGCTGCCTGTTGGAGCAGAGAACCTGCACAATGACCCAGATGGGCTGTTAATGAGATGGTTCTCTAATGAGGGGATATAGTTTTAAAGCTGAGCAAATAAAGTGTGAGATGTAGTTTCAGATACTTCCTTTTTTTGGGTTTTACTATGTGTTTGACTGTCCTACAGTCAAACAGGAAAAAAAATAAGGTGAACAAAAACTCTGGCATTGCAAAGCAGTATTTCACAAAAGCAGATTTGTCCTGTGTTTCCAGATTGCCTGGAATATTACCTGTTACAGATGGAAAATCTGTTACGGTTTTTTATTTTTTGTCCCAGGAGAAGGTGCCACTCTGTAGCTGTTCAGCCAGTGAAAAGGTGGCTAAGTGTACATTGCAAACACATCGATGTGCAGCCATCTATCTCAGTGACAGGAGGACAAAGAGACACAGCGGGTGTTTTGGTTACTTTCTCTTTCTTTGTTATTGTTTTTCTCCAGAATGAGGGACTAATCACTGTAATCTCCTGTTATTTCTGCTTTTCTTCCAGCTTTACAGTAGTTTTTGCAGGTCTCTCTCAGTTTTGTGGAAAAACCCCAAAAACAACAAAACCAAAACCTGGCAGTGGAATAAAACCGTGTGTGGCAGTATCCATGCACAAGAGGACACAATGATGATTGCAGTAGTAAATTAAATCTGGCAATTCCTAATTCTGAAATACACGACACTGTGACTTTACTTTTCCTTTGGTGTTGTTTGGGCATACAGTAACTAAGCTGTTTCTAAAAGTTATGTTTTCTGATTGAGCGGTGCGTGGAATTTGCTGTAACTTTTGTGAGTTGTCAACCCAGAAGTATTAGTTTGTTTCTTTATTTTGTTACCTATATATTGATGAGTACAATCCTTTTCCTGCATGTGCGTGGCTTTTTCCAAGTTTTTAGGATTCTTTGGTTTGTATTTAATGCATATCTTAAAATGTGCAGTTTTTGTCAGTCATGTAATACTGGGCTGTGAAGTTTAATTTTAGGTCCTGGTCATGCTAACACTGGTCACTTAAACACTAAGTGGATTGTTAGTAAATGCAGTATGTTATAAGGTATAGGCTGCTTTTGCCGTTTAGGGGGACGTACATTGCTTTAAAAAAATCACTCATTTTTGAAAAATAAGCCTTTATATTTTACAGCCTTACAATAAAGTCAGATAGTAGGTGTGTGTAAAGTATTTATAGAAACATAAAAATTGTAAGAACAGAAAAGAAGGAATCCCTTCACATCACATCTCATTTCTGGTAGGTAAGTGCCTCATCTCTTCTGCAGCTCTATAAAACCTTTTTCTTTGAGTGAAGATCAGTTACACGGGGGGACAGATTTATTGCCATTCTCCCATGTACTTGATTGTGGGCAGTTTTTTATGAGTATTGTTTCCAAGGGTTGTATTTTCACACGTGTGATGGCGCAGTGGCCGCCCGTGGTTGCTGGGGACGGGTGTAGGGCAGGCTGGAGCTGGGCTGGTGTTGCCAAGTCCTGCTGGTGTGGCTGTCAGCTGGCAAAGCCTGACCAGCAAAAAAGCCCCAGGGGTAGATTCCATTACACGAGCAAAATTGCAGCTTTTTGGTATTTCTGTATTGCTGCAGACAGGATCTAATGATGCAGCTTTTTATCTGCTTGTGTAGCTGAAGATTAGAAGGAACTACTCCAAAAAGCCACCTGTGCTTGCAGAACTTCCAGCGTAATTCCCACTTTTTCCAAGTTCCTCCCACCTCCTGCTTAATCCCCACTGCACTTGCCAAATGTTTCCACCCTCTTCTCTGGGTAACCCTGCAGATAAGAGACAGCCTTTGGAGTAAATCCTCATATCTCTTTATCAATTAATTTTATGCTATACCCAGGTTTTTCTGATACATTTGCTTCTAACAGCATTGGTCTGTCTGTACCATTCAGGGATTTACAGCCTTCTTGTCTGTTTATCAAGGCAGGAATAACATTTTGAGTTGAAGACTTGTAGTCTTCAAAAGTTTGAGGCGTAGATAATTTTTTTTTAATTAGTGAATCCCATTTAAGATGCTAAGCAGAAATATCCTCTTTTCAGTTGGTGAAATTATCCCAATGGACTGTGAATAACACACAATTACTGTATAAACTGGATCACTTCTAAGGTGGAAGTTGTGTTCTAATTGCACTTTTCCTTCTGCAGCAGCCTGCTAAACTTCACCATCCTCCAGTGCTGGACCCAGCTGTTGGCCTTTATCAGTCTTGTGTGTTGGGTGGGGTATGCTTGGAGGACTTGGGGACAGCGGCAATGGCCACATTTATAAGAGGACTGTTGTTAAACCTTATATTGTTACATTTATGTTTGCTTTCCTAGTACAGTTAATTGCAGTGCCCAGCTATAGAAGTGAGTGATTTCTTGCTGGTCTGACACCAGCCTTTGTGTTGAACGCTGCACTTAAATCTCCAAGTTTTCAAGCTGCAGCTTGGTACAAAGGCTTGATGATGTAATTATTTTTGTTGGCGAGCCTAACACTTCAAGATGTTCCAGAGTGAATAGTGATGGAGTCTGTCAAGTGCTTTCTTGCAATCTCTGAAGTTTATGATGAGTGAATTTTGCCATGCGGTGCTTTCCTCAGTGATTAGCCTTACAGTGCAAATCTGGTCAACACATGAGCTTTCAGGTCAAATTGTTCACTCCCTTCCTCTTTCAGATTTTCATGGGTATTTTTCTTTCATGTTTTTTGTTTAAATGAGTTCTCAGACTTCCCTAAATAAAAGTTTAGGGAACTTGATGCAAAGTTTACATAAAATGACAGAGAAAAGCATTTCTGAAAAAATTACCAGCTAACTGCATTAAATCTTGCCAGCCTTTTGTGAGTACCCATCACTGAGGCTGGGTATGGCTGCCAAATGTTGTTTCCAGCAGACTAACAAACCCCAGATGAATTTTAGGTTAAATTACTTGTAAATACTTGTCTTTCGCATGCGTTTTCAGCTGAGGTGGTTAAACAAAGGCTTTGCAGAGATAAGTGTGCTCTGCCTCTTGTTTGGGCAGGTTGCACACCTTCTGGATGGCTCCCTTGGCATCTGCTCCTTCCTGTTGGGATTTTGGAAGTGAGTGATTACCAAGCTACTGATGAGATCTAGTTATACTCAAAAAGAAAAGGTATTCCCAAATATTTTGCTCAGTGGTCATCTCAGTGACTCTGATGGTGTCACTCCTCATTTTTCACTGTAGTGATGGACAGCTTGAACTGGTACATTATTTTTATGGTGGGATTTAAAAAAACCAAAAAAGCAGGTGAATTGACAAACAAAAATGTCCCACCATCTCTAATCTTTATTGTGCTGACAATAACATTAGTATTTGTTTTGCCTTGTCTGAAAGCTCTTTCCTGCGGTCTTCATCTGAATATTCTGCTGAATCCATGGTCATGTTAAAGTCATTTATCACTGTCTCTTGGTGCTTTTATTAAACTTCTCTTAAGAACGAGGGGGTGATGCCTTTACATTTTTAGGAAGAGCTGAAAGTAAGGAAATGCTGTGACAGCCAAGCCAAAATTTTCAAATTGTTTTAGATTTAAAACCACCATGTTTTACAGAATTGTTAATTTCTGTTAAGTCCTTTGTGGCATGTTTGCATTCAAAGCATGACGTAGATGGGGTTCTGCAAAGCACTTGGGCTCTCCAGTCCCACCAGGCAGCTCTAGCAGTGAGGGGCAGTGGGACCCTGCTCCAGCACTTGGCCCACAGCTTCTGCTTCTGTCCCCAGACCTGCAGGGGTCTCTTCTGTTTTCATACTGCTAAAGCTCAAAGTGTTGGAGTGACTTAAGAAATAATAAGGTCATGAACAACTTGAAAAAACGATCTCTCGTTTTGGGACTTCTGCATGAATTATATGTGTATTACTCCATATTTTTATAAACTCTGTCAGTACGGATTCCTTTCTGTAGTGCTGAATTATTTTCAGTCTTCTCTTTCCCTAGCAGACAACACAAGCTTTTCTTTGGCATTCTTCTTTATCTTCCCCTCCCCCACCCCCCCAAAAAGATGAAAGAAAAGCAGAAGGCTTTGATAGATTTATTGCCTGTAAATCTATAAAAGGTGCTACTAAAAATCTCAGACTGAATGGCTGAGACACCAGTGAGGATCCAGTTAAGAACCATGGCTGATGTGGTCAGTAAAGTCCTCTGCCTGTTTGATGGTTTTCCTAGAGCTCCAGCTCTCGGATTCCTGGCTTTTCTTTAGAACTTTTGCTCTGACATGCAGGAGAATGTAATTTCTGTTTTTCTTGTTTGAAGAGATAAGTTTGACAAGATGGCTAGAGCAGAGTGTGTGCTGAAAGCTGTGGAAATAAAGCAGCAAATGAAAGAACTCCAGTTTTACTCATAAAAAAATTATTTCTTTTTAGGCCAATTTTAGGGCTTTTTGACATTTGGTTTTCCCAGTAATAAAATGTTTTAAAGTATCTTTGAGGCTGTAAACAGTTCTACTAAGCTACTTCATAACATTTCACTGCCCTTCAGTATTTGCTCTGTATATGAAATATCAGTACTTTGGTTTTGGGGTTTTTTCCCCCTTTTCTTTGACTCTCCTGCATAGGCAGTACCGTTTGGTGAGCTCTTTAATGAATATAAAGTGTGCTTTCGACCTTGGATTTTTCTTTTGAATTTTTTGGTTTTTGTTTTTTACAAGCCACCGTTTTAAGAATTGAAATATTAGACATCTGGATTTATTAAAGTCACAGTGCTGGGTGAGGGGAGCATTTTATTTTAAGAGCACTTAATTTTCACCTCTGGATAGCCAAGTTATCTTTGAAATGCCCCCAAGGAGCAGATCTTGTGCCCTTCTGCTGCCAAGGCCACGTCATCTGCTCATGTTTAAATGAGCCACTGTGAAGCTCCCATTTTCCGAGTTGTTTTGAGAGTTGGTTTGTTGATAAATCCTACTGAGGGAGCTGCCTGTGTGTCATAGTGCCTCTCTAAGTGCTTTCTAAATGTCACTGAAACAAGCTTCTGTGGCATCTCTAGTTTTACAGAGGGATAAACAGGAGTGTGCATTGGTGTTTTTGGAGGCCAAGCAGGGTTGGGCTCGTGGATTAAGACCTCTCTGGTTTTGTTGCAGGTACTGATAGCTCTGCTCCTATTCAAGGCAGCAGATTTGAAGTAGTACACCTTAATTGTGTAAACTGAGAGGTCTAACCATACCCACTGGAGTCATGGAGGCCTGAGGAAAATGAATGCTCTAATATTAGTTAATTGCTTTGAAGATATATATTGAAAATAAGAGTTCTAAGTATCTTGGTAAATATTATTTCCTTTATTACAGCAATGCATCTCATTTTATGGGAGTCATTTGCAGCAGCGTTCATTTTGTGGTGCTGAAGCAAACCCATCAATGTGCTTTACAAACTTGAGGGCTGGTTTGTGCTGGTGGCTCCCCTCAGCCGGAGGATGCTCCCCCGCACGTGCAGCTGCACGAGCTGAAAACCGAGCCCGTTTCCGTGCCTGCCTGCAGCCGCAGCCCGCAAACCACACGGCACCTACAGATGTCACGTACGTCCCTTGTGGGGACAGAGCAGGGCGTTCTCACAGGCCGGGGTGGCTGCAGAGCCCTCCTGCAGCCATGAGGAGCCAGCCCAGCTCAGGGCAGGGCTGGTTTCCCTGCTCTTGGGCCGGCAGTGGAGGGGCTGTGTCATCAGCCTCCGTGCTGTTCCCTGGCCACCCTCACAGATTCCTGGCTGTAGGCTACGGCATGTGGAGATTTGGTCAGCAGCCAAAAATAACTAACGGAGGGAATTGAATAAAGAGCGGGGGTTGGCACAGGCACAGATGCACCAGTGGGGAGCTGTCGCTGGAACAGGATTTCCACAGGCAGCCGGTTCACTGGTGTTTGTCACCAGCTGAATTCCAGCACAGCAGGCAGCTTGCAGGCCTATGGGAGTCACCTTCCACATCCCAACTCCCTGATCTGCCCCGCTTAGCAGCAGCTTTTCCAGTGTGTCCCACATGAATCTGCATTCAATATCAAAACAGGGTATTAGCCAAACAGTTTAGTTGTTATTAGTCAAGTGTCTTGCACCTGGACTGCAAGGTGGGACACTGTGGGGCTCTTAGTTCGGGGGGAAGGGTGGTGGCTTAGGTGTTTGCAGGGGTTTGTGTGGCTGAGATGATGGGCTGCACAGGTTGGGGCTTGGCAGGGCCTGAAGGCTTCATGGTCAGTAGATGAACTGCCATTATCCAGCTGAGAGTCAACAAAAACGTGTTTCCACCCAGTCTAGGTTCATGGAATCATAGAATGGTTTGGGCTGGAAAGGACCTTTAAAGGCCATCTAGTCATACCCCCTGCAATGAGCAGAGACATCTTCAACTCGATCAGAATCCTTAGAGCCCCATCCAATCTGACCCTGAGTATTTCCAGGGATGGGACATCCACCATCTCTCTGGGAAACCTGTGCCAGTGTTCTACCTCCCTCATTATAAAAGAATTTTATCCTTCTATCTAACCTAAATCAACTCTCCCTGTCTCACCAGAGCCTTCTCTTTTGCAGGCTGTACAGCCCCAACTCTCTGTCTGTTTTCTTAGGAGAAGTGCTCCTGCTCTCTCACCATCTTTGTGACCTCCTCTGGACCTGTTTCTACAGGTCCACGTCTTTCATGTGCTGAGGACCCCGGAGCTGGACGCAGTATATCTCTATTAATATATTTCTGGTCTTTGGATAAGACATTGTCTTAGTTGTTGTCCTGAATGTTGCCTTCATGCAAAGAAGAGCTGCATGTTCTAGCTGTCCCCAGGATGTGGTATCTGTCTCTGCGGTAGTATTACATATCCTGAATAACTCTCCTTGCTTGCTTCAAGGTGATTTCTTAGTCAATCTGCTTTTGAAGCACCTAAATTAAGGCTTGCTGTACAGTTAAAATGAAGTGCAAAGTGGTGTTTGCTTGAACAGAGCTGTCTTTATATGTTCCTGCGACACACCCCAGTAAGTTGCTGTTGACTCATCAGAGGTAAGGGGATGGTAGATCACATGACTCAGCTGTCAGTTCATTCCCCAAAAGCATGCAGAGTGGCTTAGTGTAAGGATTATTTCCCATCATTTATGGTTTTATTGTTTTCCTTCTCAACCGCTGCTTTTATTAATCTTGTATGTCCTATCAGTAAACCACAGTTCACGAGCTCCTTATCTCAGTTGTCTACATTATATTGGTCTGGGCTGACTCTTGAGTTATGTGCCTAAGGACATTTTAATCATACTTTTATGGCACATGAAAGCCATTGCTTTATCATGCTTATTTCCCATGATTCTGAAGTCATCACAAAAATATTTTACTGGTTGTCTTCTGAGATTTTCAAGCACTGTCTGTAGCAGTCATGTTTTACTTCACCCCCTGTCATGATGTGCCGACACCAGAATGCATTGTTTGTTGTATGAACAATTCAGATTGTGAAGATCATGGCTATGGATCCTGAGAAGTGAGTTCAGGGCAGTTGGTGTCTGCATCTGCATCTTGTTTCCCTATCTCAGTGTGCTGGAGAAAGCCATGCTGCTGAACTTGCCCTTTCTGAGTCAGATCCCTTCTGAAACATTTTTTAGCATAAGAACTCCAGCAGTGGAATTTCCAGGTGGCAGCTTTATAATCAATCCATAGCCAAAACCGAAGGACAGTTCCTCAGTTCCTCTTTCCAGCTCTCTCTGAAGAAGAAAAACTTGTCTCAAAATTTCCAGTTGTTCCCAGTGTGATCAGGGCAAAGTCGAAGTTACTTGGGGATCCTTAAATGTGAGCTGGTAGAATTTTTAATCTTCATGGGGTTCAGTGTAGGGTAAAACCTGTATTCCCAATGTTTGTAATTTTGAGAACTGGTCTTGAAGGCTTTCAGACTGTCACGTTGTCCTGGCTTTTGCCATGATTGTTACACTCATTGCTTTGAATGACTTGAGTTGGAGATTTTTTCCTGTCTGTTGACCATAAAGTTTATTCTGAATTGAAAGTTTCAAGTAGTGACTGCTTAAGCAGAGTGGGGAGAGAACCTATGGTCTTAAGTCAGTGCAGGTGGTGTGTTCACAGAATTGATTTCAGAAACCAAATAGAAATGTGTCAAATTCCATAGCTAAGCTTAGTGGACGAAGCATACCACCTGAGTGCTGAACAAAGATGAAACTGTCTGAGGAAGGAACTTTAGATATATGAAGTGAAAAAGTTTCACTGCTTTCCTGTGCTACAGAAATACCAAGAACAATTTCCATGTGGAAAAAGAAAAGACGCTCACCCTTTTTGTCAAAATTCCTCTGAATTAAGTGCAGTCTTTCAGTTCTCATACTGAAGGCTTTGCCCACAGCAGCCATGTTCATGGTGACCTGCATATTTTGGAATATTACTAGTAAAGTACCATATCCTTCCGCTGGTGGAATTGGGGAGGAGGGAGGTTGCTTCCATATCTGCCAGGGTTAGAAGCAACTTTCTTACACAATAAACCATTTTGAGTGTCCACTAAATCCATTGTTAGTCACTTAGAGACACGATTAACATGAAGAATTTGGACAAAAGAACTGTCTTTCTTTGTTATGCAAACCTCACATCAGGAAGGATGACCCGTGTGCAACGTATCTTTCACATGTTGCCTCTGTATAACTTTATAATGGTGCAAGGGAAAATTATAGTTTCCCATTTAAAATGAACAGCTTAGCTTTGCCTGTGCATAGACTAGTTCGTAAATTTTTGTCTCTGAGTGCATTAAAACTTAGTTTAAAAGATCACAGCAGACAGAGAACTGGCACTGATTTACTCAGTACGGTATTTTCTTGCTGATGGGTGGGTGCTCTGGGCACTATGTTCAGAAGCTGTCAGATGCCTGTGTGGCAGCATCCTTGGCACTGTACTGTGACTTATGAATGCTCAGAATGCTTTGAGGAGAAGAGTCAGATGCTATTGCCTGTTAAGTTTTGGGGTGGAATGGAAGCACAGATAAACGGGGGACAAGGGACAAACTCGTTGTTTGTGTGCTGTCAGTTGGCTGCAGCAAGCACCCACCAGGAGGGCTGTATGTGGAGATGGCCCTCCAAGCATCTCTGCACAGCCCAGTCTAACTCCTATTCCAGCTCTTAGCAGCAAGAATTAAATTCCATGGTTACATATTTCTGGGCAAATGAGCTCAAAAGAAGTGACAATTTTTCAACAGAGGGTACTCTCTGGGAAGTCTGGTGTATACAAATGCCTGCTTTAATTTCACATTGTATGTGCATATATATATATATATATATATATGAACTCTATTTAAATCTCTTTATGAAGCTCATAGATCACTCCTGGCCTTGTGTAGCAGTCCCTGTGGCTAGGGTCAATGGTAGCGTGTTGTCCTCTCCTGGCTGGAGACCACAAATCTGCAAATGATTTAAATTGCAGAGTTCTGCCTTTTCACTAGAATAGAATTAAAATAATTAATTACAAGTTTATGTTATTTTCAAACTGGAAATTTCATCTATTTTTGTTCCTTTTCCTTCTGACGTGCAGCTGAAGTAATGAAAACTTGCTTGTAGGTCTTGTAGTGTTCTGCATTGCAATTAAATTTCATGGTGTGTTTTTATGCTGCCAGACAGTAGTTCTCATTGAATCCATGTCTTTTCCAAATAAAATGAACTTCATAATTCTCTTGTAATTCCCTGTGCTTCATATAATTGTTAATATTAGGAAATCTAAGCCAGGGAGCGTTTTGTTGTGTTTATCCATGGAGAATGTGATTGGAATAGGTACAACTTTAGTTGGTTTAGGAGCTGTAACCACCTGCATGATGCCTCGAACACACATCTGTTTGGGGACTTATACCTCAGTGAAGGAAATGGAGTTTATTGTTACTGGTTTATTATTTGGGGGTGTTTCTTGTCTAAGCTTTTGACTAGAATAAATTTTGAAGACTTATATTCAGTTTCTGTGTCCATCATTGCATGTAGTGCTGCTTAAGTCAACCAATCAGTTACATAATGCTGACCCACTGAAATGCTGCCTGGAAGTTTCCAAACATCGTTTGGTTTCTTTCAGTCTGCTTAAAAGAGAAAAGGCTAAATAAATTCAGCAGATGTGATGTAGCTGGTGAGGCAGTTACAGCTACCTGCTGTATCATTATACATCCTGGTATGACCCAGCAGTATTTAGCTTTTTCTAGGGCAGTCAGTTTCCCAAAAATGATTTAAAAATACTTATTTTTCCTTTTTTTTAGTGGTTTTTTTTTGTGTGTGTGTGTGGTTTTTTCTTTGTTGTTTTGTTTTTTCTTTTTCGTTTCAGCAGAGTTGTCTCAGCTGTTTCTAAAACCAAGGCTGTGGGGGCAGAACTGCTCTGTGGTTTGTTCCTCAGTCTGGTTTTGGTGCTTGAGTATTTGGTGGAGCTGTGCTTGGAGGTGAAGTAGCTCCACAGGGCAGCCAAGGCACTGCTGAGGATTTGTCTCAGTCCCTGCAAGGGCACCAGTGGGAAGATGTGAGCCCACAGGGAATGGCATTTATTCAAAGCAGAGGATGGATAAGATGCGGTCACGTCAAAGTCATGCTGGAAACTACGCTGAGCCACAGAGATGAAATAGTGAGCGCGTTTATTCATTAACTGCTGTCTGTTCAGTGCTCTGGAGGAGGCTCTGACATAGAAATGGTCATATTCCTGTACTGCAGCGTTTTTGGTGTTTGTTGGTCTGTGCTGATCTGTGAGTTCCTATGTGAAACAGAGGAGAAGATTAATAATGCAAAGGTTCAAATCTCCAGATTATGCATAAATGAAAACTGTGTTTGACCTTTAACCGCTCTGAAAATATATGTGCAGCCATTTCTCTCTGGGAAAAGTAATAGAGGTCATAACTTTTAAAAAATGTATGAGATATTTTAGGAATAAAACTCTGTATCTTCATGTAAAATCCAGAATGTACAAATGCATACTCTGCATGGGTTAAAAAGAGCTATTAGATGTCTGTAAAATAAACTTAAGTCTTTTTCAGAAACTGGTAGCCATGTAATGAGCTCATGCACGTGAACACAGTTAGTTTGTATTATAGCTGGGTAGGGAAGAGTGTGTCTATCAGCTCTATAAAACCTGAATTATTTGAAATGGGCTCAGCCAGGCAATCTGTAGGGCAAGCGATAATAAATGTGTGCTAGCAGCGTAGTCTAACCTCTCTTCTTGTAAATTTTTTTCATTGTCTGTAATGATTTTGCCATATTTGTATGTATATCGGTTAACCTTTACTGGTCAGAACTGATTTATTGTTGTAGGGGTCTATGTATCAAAGGTCTGAATGGTGAAATATGTGCTATTAACAGGCAGTTTCTATTTAGTAAGCCAAGTGGAATTTTGGAAGAATGTAAAGGTTACTTTTAGAAAGGACTGTCATCTGGCTGGCATCCAGGGTTTCCAGTCAGTGAAAGTTTTAGGTGAGTGTTTGGCTTTAAATACACGGCAAAACCCCATTGAAGCACATGCTGAAGGTTTCTCCTTTACTGAGGGAGGATGGGTACCTTGGTCCCATACGGGTCACGGCTATCAGTCCTTAAGCTCAGGTGTTTACAGGTGGGGGCATCTCACCTGCTAGGGATACCCCAAGAGATGTACCAAACCACAGAGAGACTGTGGGGCACGTCCTGCTGAGGACTTGTAGGCAGTTCAGGAGATTGCCGTAATCCTGTACCGTAGACTTTGTGGGTAGGTGGTTTTTATCCTGCTGTGGTAATCCATTTGCTTAGTGCATCCTTAGCAGGGTGGGAGGGAGCATAGTAAATTCTTGGAGTGATGGGATACTGCCCTAAAGCCAGTAAATAGCAGCTTGTGTTTCTAAACCATCTTATCATTCTTTGCTTTCATTAAGTATGGGCTTTCATGGTGAGGGTGGAGTGGTTAATCTGATAGTCATCTGTGCAAGCAGTTGAAAGGAAATCCTAATTACTTACCCTTTTCTGTGGGTTCCACACACTCCAGTTTACCCAAAACTTATTCCTTGGGGGTCTAACATCCTGACCCTAAGTCAGTGAGAGTTCTGCCAGAGCTGCCTGCATTTTCTTGCTGCAGCATGGCAGCATGCAGCAGCAGTGCAATTTTGTTCACGTGTGTTCAGAGGCTCAGGGGTTTCCTTGCAGCCCCTGCATGTCATGTATTTTCAGGTTTGGTGCCTTACTGACTGCAGACTTCACTGATTTTATTTATTTTATATTTATTCTATTGAAACACGTACCTGGTGCCTTCCCAGAAACCTTTGGGGCTGCTGGTGTAGTTGTTTGAATTGAAGGATGGTGATGATTTTAGCAGCTTTGTGATACAACGGTAGCACTGCCTGGGCCAGAGTCCAAGGTTTTGGCATTCACGGAAGGCGACTTACAGAGCAAAGAGCAAACACCCAGCTCTGCAGGAAGGGGTGTCATTCTCCCATCAACCAGTCACCGCACTCTTGCATGGCCAGGTGTTTTCACCAGTTTGAATTGAAAACCATCCTTATTCCTGTAGTACGTATCAGGTTTGCATCAGCTTTTGCATACATAACTGGCTCCCAAGTGCAAGTGATTGCTCCATAGACCAACAGGTGCTTTGTCACACTCCCCTCAGTCTCGTTTCCAGCTCCTTCCACCTGGGAAATGGGAACGGTGCAATTGGTACCTACAGTGGGAATGCCCCGTGCTCAGTCTCAGCACCGTGTGTCTGCTCTGCTGTGTATTATTCATGGAGTTTGGTATAAGCTGATGGTGTTCCAAAGAGAAAGGAGGGATTTTTGGCAAACAACTCCTTCTCCTGTAAAAAGCATAATAATCTTTCCAAATATTGAAGCAAATGGAGGAGGTGTTCTGTAGGGTTTTCAAAATAGTCTTGCCAAGTGCACTGTAGAGTGTTAGTGCAACTGCTCAGAAATGGAAGCACATGGGTGTTTTTGAAATGGTGTGCCTGACCCTTGAAGGCATCTGATGCATGGTGCCTGTGCCAAAAGGATGGTGGCACACAGAGAAGGCAACAGAAAATACGGTCTTTTGGGTCAGGCATTTTGTGCTGCTTTACTAGAACAGTAGCTGCAGTACCCGGAACATGAGCCTGTTTGGATTGTAGGTCTTGCAAAAAATGGAAGATGATGTCCTTGCGTGGGGTTACTCATTTGCGGTTTGATACTCAGTCTCTCAAGAAGTTCAAACCAGCATTATTCCAAGAAGCTCACTGCTCATACGTGGTGGGGCCTGAAGAGCTGCTGGTGCCTGGTGTCACACACTGGAGGAGATTGGGCTGAGTCAGGAGAGGTGCCGTATCAGCAGCGTGGGGCTCTCAGGCCGTGCCCACAGCACGGTTCTGAAGGGGCAGGCTTCAGTCTGGGCTGGGCGTTTCAGGGGGCTGACGGTAATGAATGAAGGAAATTACAGGCTCTGGGAAAGAGCATTATAAGCTATGAATCACTGAATCCTCTCCCGTTCTGCTGTTATCAGCTGACAGGTCTTTTTCTGTAAAATAAAACCCATTATGCATTCTTAGTCATTTTTGGTGACTCAAAGGCTTAGACCTTCTTTGAACTCTCAGTCTGAGAGGAACTTTTGCTTGTTTTTAGCCAAGCCCATTTTTGCATGAGTTAGTACTCCTGTGCATGTCCAGAGTCACATTTCTACCAATGCACATCCTTTCCTCCTTGAGTATGTGTCTTACATCTTGCTGCAAGAGGCGCTCTCATGGTTACACTGGGTGCCATCAAATCTGCATTTCTCTGAGCTTTCTCACTTGCTTGTACTGCCAACACACTCATCATGCTCTATTCTTCCATCAGATTCCCTGTGACCTCTCAGCTTCTTGTTGGGTCACCACACTGAGGGCTGCATGTGTTATTTTTTTTTGCATGTAGCAGAGAAGAAATATGATACTGGCATTTTAAATTTTTTTTTCTTTTTCTTTTTTGTATCTGGATGCTTCCTACGAAAGAGTGAGACAAAACCTTTTTCCACATATTGCTAGTTCCAGTGCAGCATAGCTTAGATCAGGGTAATCTCAAACTGATGGATGCTCAACAATGAAATTAATGCACTATGTCAGCTCTAACATCTCCCTGCCAAAAAAATCACAACTCTCACTGAAACTTTTGTGGTCCCTGTGACAGTGGAACAACGTGACTGAGCAGAGTGTGCTGTCATGCAATTTTCCTCTTGTGAAGTTGATAAAATGCCCCTTTGTGGCCAACAGGGAGAGAGCAGTGGTGAAAATCATGGGAAGGTGAAAGTACAGGGTGCTCATCAGAGCTCTCACTGGGGAACAGGGCAGGGATAGAGGTGTGGCATCAGCTGCCTCTCACTGTGCTGTCAGCACACGTGTTGGCTGTCCAGCCCATGGATGCACGCTGGAAAGCAGCATCTTTGGCAGTACCACAAAGACCTCTTTAGGAAACCGGGGAAAGACTTTGGGGATAAGCATGAGGAGATGGATGTCTGTTTCTTGTCTTGTCGACTGGCTTGCTCCATGTTCACTGCTTTTCTAGTTTGTTTTTGTGGTGGTTTTGAGGATTTTGAAGTCTAGCAATTCATTTTGGCAAGACTTAAGATTTTCTTTTCTCTATATCCTAATAAAAATAAATGTAAAGCTGTAGCTGGTGTTTTGGGAGCTCAGTTTCTATGTTTAGGGGAATTTAATTTTCCGATTCTTCTTTGTTTTGTAATATATAGCCTGAACAATCAAATCCATCTCACGTTCCACTTGGTTGTGCACCACTTAACTGCTTGGTGCTAGCAGAATATATCCTAATTTAGTTGAATGGTTGTTACTTGTAAGCCATTTTAAGCAGCAGTGATTGCCACTCATTATCATTAGGCAAAAACTATTGCCTTTAGAAGGATCCTAATAAGGAGGACATCCCAGTTAAGTAGAATGTGCAGTGCTAAGAAACTTAGTTACAAGAAAAGATGTCACAGTAGCCTTTTGTAATATAATTCTATTATCTTGTCTTTGTGTAGCATCTGCTCTGGTATCTCGCAGAGGTGCTCTCTGCTTTGGATGATTTAGTCAGCCTCTGAGTTCTGTAATTTTTAAGCATGATTGATTTGCTCTTCTCCTAGTTTTTCCAGGAGAGAAAGAGTGATCTCCTGTGGTTAAAATGCATAACTAGAGGCCTTACGGTCTTTTCCTGGTTTTCTCTGACACTCCTCATTTCACCTTGAATCAGTTACTAAACTCTCCTATGTTTTACTTTCACTTCCTCTGTGTATTAGACATTAATATTACCTTACCTGTGTAATGCCAGCATCTTGAGGTGAAGTATAGAGCTTTTTAATGCCTTTTCATATCTTTGGGTACTGGGTGTTAAAGACACACAAAGGCAGTGTCCCTTTAGTCTCTTGATTCCTGTGCCTGCTCCACCCTTCCTCCTTTGGGCTGCTCTGCCTACTGTAAGATTCCAGTTCTGGAAACTTGATCTCACCACCTAGCTTTCCCAAGTGCTTTGCATTTTCTCCACGCGAAGCCACTCCCTGTTATTTAACCGGGTTGGAATGTGTGGAAAGAAGACACTTTGCTCTTCTTGCCTTGAATGGTTTCCAGGTTGTCCGTTGGCTGAAAGCAGTGGCTGATATGATTAGCTTTAAAGTTTTCCACTTGGTCTCATTTCTGTAAGGAGAATGTTCTCCATCTGCCTTGCCCATCAGGTAGACAGGCTGAGCCTGGGAGTGATGGCACAGGTTGTTTCAGACAATGGAGACCACAGGGTTTCTTTCCAGGTGTGAGCTTTGACTGTAGCAGTTTGTGCCACTTTACATTCACCAGCTCTTGCACTTTGGTGTCAGGATGCTGAGCTCAGGGTGCTGGTGATCCCATATTGTCCCTCAAAATCTGCTGAGCACCTGGATGGTATCCTTCTCATGTGCTCAGGGTTGTCATGACTGCAGAGTGTGGGATCAGGAGAGTTTTTCTGCATGTTGGAGTACCAACCACGTGGGGTTTGCACCTAGTCGAGTGTTTTGCTGTTCCAAAGGCAGCTGGCAATACTTTTGACCCTTTTATTTTTTCCCATAGACCTTTATATTGTAGATCTCAAGAATGCTCTCTGATGCTGGTAAGTATTTCAGTACAAGAGCTTGTGGAAGAAAAGGGCTTTGGTTTTTTTTTTATTGGATGTTTTGTGAGCTCTTGAACTTCATGTGATTATTTATGGGAGCAGGAGCCTGGACTCAAAGACTCTAGTCCTGTGTTCCCATGTAATAAAATTTACAAATTTTGATGACTGAGGGGATTTCCTACTCCTGAAGGTAGTCCTCCTGGGTGAGGTTGGCATTTACTTGAGCAATGTAATATGCAACACCACGTGTTGGGGACAGCTCAGGGTTAACTACCATTTTCAGGCTCGTTTTATATAGCAATTTGCCTTATATCTATCCTGCACACTTCAATTCTATAAACTCTTAGTAGGATCCAGCTATTCCTTGCAGTGGGAATATAAACTCTTTTCCAGATACATACATTTGCTTAAGATGTAATAGATAAATAAAGAGGGAGGTCAAAGATTATTTGAATTATTTTCTCTTGAAAGTAGGAGCACTTGAAGAAAAATAATGAGAGTAGCAAAGCATTCATGCTTCTATTCAGACTCTAGATTGATGTGAAGAAGTCTGGCACTCTTTCCAAAGGAATGAATGGTGAAATGTGAAAAAAGTATTTTACAGTGTTCACAGCACTCATATTTTTAGTGAAAGAAAACACATTTGTGTTAGGTTTCTGCTAGATTCCTCAGCCATGGATCAATTTGAATCACATTGTCCGGTGGGCATTTTTATTAATTTAATGTCACTGGAAATTTCTTTTGTTTAGAGCATGGGATTTGAATACTAAAGGAGAGGGAGGAGGCAAAGAATTTGAAATGTGGATGACATTGGGTATTGCAGACCCATGAGTATAGGCAGTGCAGACTTCTTACTTGCCTTGTTCTATCACTTTATATGCAGATATACATACAAACATATATATATCTATATAGATATATAGGTATAAAATTCAGCAATAGTTGAGGTATGGGCGTGAGGTATGAGTATGGGCACCATAGGTGCCACCACTTCAGGAATCAAGTGTTTGGCAAGAGCTGGTATATAAGTGCAGGTACCTGTCTAAATTGAGAAACAGTGGAGAAGGCTTAAATTTTAAAAATATAGTTTTTAGATGATACCTCTGGTTTTAGGTGAAATTTGGGCTACAAACCCCATATTTCTCCTGCCCTGAAAAGCTGTAAGAGGTCACACAATGGCTGCTGTGTCTTGTGTTGGAGTTGCTCTTGACTCTCAGGTCCTTGAGGCTGTTTTGCTGGGGAGGCACTGAGGAGCTCTGCTGGGACTGCTGCTGGGAGCTGAGTTTGGGATATTTGTGTGATGCACACGCACTTGTCATGCTGCAAGGACAGTGTTGGTCAGCTCTGTGGCAAGCTCTGAAAGAAGCATGCAGGAAAGCATGTGTTTCTGTGTGCCAAAATCTGCTTTGCAGTGCAGGGTGGCGCATCAGCTAAGCCCAAGAGGTGGGAATGTGCACAGTGAAACTGGAAGAGTTGCCAGGTACCCCAGTCTCTTGATGAGTTTGCATGAGGGCTGGTCCTTTTATAAGTTTGGGCACCTTCACTTTGTCATTTTGTGCAATACTTCTTTGGGTTGGGATTTTTAAGTCCTCAGGGACTGAGCTGTGGCTTGTGCTTTAGCTGAGCCCAGAAGGCAGGAAAATGTGAAATGTATTAATTGTGCATCAGATTTTCTCTATGATGTTGCTTTTTCTCTAGAGGTTTGGTGGGGGGAGGTTTGGGGGGGAGGCATTAGGAGCTTATCACTGTGATTCTTGTTGGCATCCTGCTGATTTTAGAATGGATGCATTTCTCTTCTGTGTCTTACCTATGGATTGCAGGGTACTCTGAGGCCAAGAGCAGAGTGAGTAGAGCAATGTTGGGTGTGGCCCGTTCTGGGTATGTCCATGCAATGAAATCCTAGGCAGATCCATGCCCCGAGGAGGGTACAGAGAAAGGGGGAAGCACCAGCAGAGGTGACAAAGTCCAAATACACTGGAGTGCTTTGGTTGTCCTGCCTTGCTCCAGCAGTTCACAGCAGTTGGTGTGTGGCTGCTGCACACACTGCTGGGTGGCACAGGGCAGACAGGGATGTACCCAGGGAGTCTGGCCCAGGATTCATCGGGCAACAGCTGACTGCTTAATTTCCACTCCGGGGAATTGGAGGGAAGAAGAGGGATAAAATAAGGGGCAAAGGAGCGCACAGGATTGAGTAACCATGCAGAAAGGAAGGACATTTAACAGTGCCAGTTGAGAGAAAAAACAGGTACCACTGTTCATTTCTGAAGATACTGCACAGAAATCTTCGGTGTGGAATGACAGACAAAATTGGTGGTGACAGCCAGAAAAGGAAGGGGGGAAAAGTCCTGGTTTTCAGGCCTTTGGAAACTTGAGGTCCTCACCTGTTTCTCAAGTTCAACACAGTGAGGCTGAAAAGGCAAGTAAATAATACCAATTGGCAGAGAATTAAAATACAGAAGTTGGACTGTAGCCAACTAGTGAAAGATGATGGTGGCTTTTTAGATGTTTCTATCTATTAAAAAGATATTTATAATCAAAAAGTGTTTATCTTTTCCCCCTCCTCTTCAATTTGGCGTGCTCTCTTCTTCCCTGCTGTAGCCTTTCATCAGAAAATGTGAGCTTTACATCAAACACTGATAAAAAGAGAGTGGGTTTTTCTTCTAAAAAGCATTTTGTTCAATTTAATATTTTGTGGGGGGAATGGTTGAAGCTGGAAGATTGGCTGAGTTGCATGCCCAAGCCATAAAATTCCTTTTCTCCATACTTGTGAAAACCAGATTTGATCCAGCAAAATTATGAGTTACAAACAAATCTTCCATCACCCCACTGGTCACTTGCTGTGGTCAATTATAGTTTTGAAGCTGATACAGGAATCAGATGTTTGGCTATTGTGTGTCTTTGCTAATCTCCTACCCAAGTGTAACCCTTTGGCATGACACATCCTATAATTTGTTAAGTTTTTTAACAATGGCGCATTTTGCATTTCATTTGTGCTTTTCTCTCCAAGAGCCTAAGAATATGCTCCCCTCGCTAAAGACCAGAGTAATTAATCATCAGGACTGTTTGTAAGGAAAAGGCCTGGCTCTGGGAGCAGAGTCATAGGCAAAATAGAGAATAAAATGTCTATATCCCACTGCATAAATCACTGGGAGAAATATCTTCCGTACATAATTTTCATTTAAAACCATTTGAATTTTATTTGTAAAGTTATCTTAAAACAGTATTGTTTTTCTCCAGACTTAAGGTGTGTTTTCACAGAAAAAATATCTAATTCATTTTTTAAAGATGCCATAAAGCTGTTTGTGCTCTGTTTCTTGTTTTTAGAAATCTCTTACAATATTAGATCATTTTTACATCTGTTTTCTGCAGGGAAGACTCTTCCAATTTTGTCTTAATTTCTATCTATTAAAATTATAAAGAAGAATCTAAAAAAAATGAGAGTACTTACTAAAATGTACAGGCAAGCCTGCATTTTAAATGCAGGTCTTGTACTTCCCGAGCTCTGTACATCCACAGAATATAAATGTTGATCAGTGCACCAAGTGTTTATGAGAGTCAGCCAGTGAGTGATGGCAGGAGAATTTGAAGAGCTTGTTTGATAAGATGTTGTTGCTTTTCATTCCTTACCTCTCGGCTTTGAATTCTTCCCTCCCCGGTGCTGTGTCAGGTGTCCTGCCCTTTCTCTCCAGGACACTTCCTTGTCAGTTGTGATACTCTCTCATGACCTTCTACACGGTCATGGGGTTGTTACAAGCCTGGGACCAGAGCCAGGGCTGGGAATTACATCTATTCCTGCTTCCCTGTCTCCAGGATTCAAACAGGCTATTGGGGATTTTGTTCTGATGCCGCTCCTGTGTGCAGAGGATGATCCTAGCTTGGGTTGCTGTCTCATGGCCATGGTGGTCAAGACCTTTGGTCTTGGTTTTCCCAGTGTATACCCCTGCTTTTTACTTTGGGATGGGCTCATTGAACCTGTGTCTGGTGTCTCCTCCCAGGATGGATGTTTTTAGGTCTGTGCTACAAATATAACTTGTAGACTGAATTGGTTGCAGGGAGGAGATGGATGTGAGGAGGGGAATCCAAGGCAGTTTGGTGAAGCTAACAAGATGTCTGAGAAGCATCTCCTTTGAGGTGCGTTTCCTGGTCTTGCAGTGCTCCAAAGCAGTTGACAGTTCTGTCAGTCTGTTGACAGAATTATTGGTCAGTAGAGTTAGATGTCATGTATTTACTGAGCTGGGAAACTAAGCAAGTTCTTCCCTTGAAGAAAAACATTAAATATGTACCTCATCCTTAATGCGTTTTGCAAAGTCTGCTTGGCCTATAAGGGCAGAACCTACTCTCTGTAGGTAAAGGAAGGAGTAGTAAAAACTAATGGAAAAAATACATTTCATATTTTGGCTTCTTTTCAAAGGTAATATTTGGAGATAAGATGAAATTTAATCATCATAAAGAGGTACAATTCCATTGCCTTCAGTGGCTCTCCACCTGTGTATGTCCCAGAGAGACTGGGAAGGTGATGCTGTGAAAAGCATAGCCACAGCCGACTGTACGCAGAGCCTGGGAGGGGAGGAGAGCTTGCTCCCCAAGCTGGACCAATGCAGCTGTTGCCCAAGGATGGTAGTACAGTGTTTGCTGTTGTAAATAAGTTCTGATTTTTAGCATGACAGTGATTTTGGTGGATAAATATGTGCCCTCCATCTATTCCTGAGGGTTTACGTGTCATGGCAGAAAGTGACTTTTGTGCCCGAATGAATGTGTATGTAAATCATTTTATGTCAGTAGCTTTACTTTTGCCCTGCACCATAAAAATTCACTGCTCTAGGGGCTTCTGCATAATGGGCTTTTGAAGCCCAAGCAGTTCAATTGCTGGGGGCTGTATTTACAAAAGGAATTCAATCAGCCATCAATGACACTTAGAGCATCTTGATGCTGTCCCTTATTTTGGCAATTGACAGTGAAATCCCCTTGCAGGAAAATCCTGTAAATGTGTTGTCTGTCTCATATATAATTTTAAAGCCAGTCTTTAGGAATTTTGAGATACCCTTAGATACCATTTTCTA
Source organism: Ifrita kowaldi (assembly GCA_013398055.1). Taxonomy (NCBI): domain Eukaryota; kingdom Metazoa; phylum Chordata; class Aves; order Passeriformes; family Cinclosomatidae; genus Ifrita; species Ifrita kowaldi. The sequence goes on along the minus strand of VZRS01012070.1, from coordinate 948,944 downwards.
ATAATTTTGTATAGGTTTGGAGTAGTTTCTTGGAGGCTTCCTTGGAACCCTCTTGAACTCCTCCTTGAGCAATCCTCCTAGGTTTTTCTGTAAGATTTATCCCGAGGTGACATCATAATCAGCTTGAAGATATTCAGAAGGGCTAACAAGGGCCGCTTCTGCATGAGTCATCTGTGACTTTGTGTTACAGATGTTGGTTGTCTTTGAGCTCTGCACACACAGGCTGTGTCTTGGAATGTCCCCAAATCGGTGTGGTGGTGGCAACAAAGTTACCGTACTGGCTGAAATTACATCGGACTTCTCCTTTCTTTTTATCTACTGTAGGTGTTCTCTGCCTGCCGGACAGCTTGAACCTTCACAAGGACCAGCAAAGGTCCAACAAGCCCGGGGAGGTGCAGATGTTCAGCCAGTCGGAGCTAAGGACCATCGAGCAGTCTCTACTTGCTACACGTGTGGGGAGCATTGCTGAACTCAGTAAGTACGAGGCTGTTGAGAATGTTTGGATTTCTTTCCTCAAGGTAAAGCAAAGCTACGTGCATTGCCTGGTTCTGCTGAGGAGAGGTGAGGGGGCTGTGTATTGTTGAAGGAGGTGTTGGGCAGATCTAGCTGTGTTCATGCTCCATTGTTAGTTGGGAAGCTGAAGCTATAGCAGGAAAGAAGGGTTGTGCAGACTCTTAGCAATACCTATGGGTTGTTTGCATACATTGCTCTCAGTTTTAAAGGTGAAAGATACTTTATTTCATCTTCCCTGTGTTGTATTTGAGAACACCTCTCAGCCTGGCCAGACTTGCAAATGTTTGCTGTGTTGGTGTCCTGTCTCCTTTCAGTGGCATGTCTTTTGTGATGGGCAGGCAGAAGGCTGAAGGCTGCAGTAAGTAAAGGAAATGTTGTCACACGTTTAAGGCAGAGCTGCTTCCGCCTCTCTTAGAGAAGGTCCTTTACCTGCCTTTCCTTCTCCAGCCCTACAACTCAAACCTGCATCAGAGGAATTGACTCCTGGAAGATAAATTATTTGCTATTAATCAAAGCACTTTTTGAGAAGTATGGGAATCTGTGATATTTGTCAAAATATGAAAACTTTGCTTTTGGCATAAATAATTGGTAGGATGCAAAGGCCATATGCATCTTTATGTGACATGGAGATAAAGTTACCAGAAGTGCTTTATTTAAACTTCTTTTTTCTTAAGAGAGAAGCATTCCAATCACATGTTTGTGGTCTAGTTAGATACAGGAAGCTATGTGTGGGAAAGCAGAATCATTCAGACAAAAAAAGTGGGTTTTGTTCTGAGGTTTGTGAGAAATACCATCGAGTATTCTTTTCCTGAGGTCAGTTACGAAATTTTGGGGAGAAATTAAAAATACTCAAATTCATGAAGATACAGGCTCGAATCCATAAAGCTATAGGCTACCCAACTTACTGCTGTTCTTATTACTGAATTCTGTGTTGCCAGCATCATAAAGAACATGTATAGGGATCTCTTGTTCATTTTTTGGCGCTTTCTGTAGCAATGGGAGTCTCCTCTGTAGCTCCACCATATCATCATGGCTCAGTTTCCTCCTGTTCATGAGCCATGTGGATGCACCATGGATGTTTGTCTACAAGACACGAGATGAATTTCTGTTTTCAGCTTGCTAATTTTAATGTGCTCTGGTGCAGTGTCAACAAGCCAAGAGCCATAGTGTGAAGTGTTGCTCCATCTCTGGAATCAGGTGTTCGGTGTTATTCAAATTAAGTAATTTATGCTCATTTATTTCACGTGCACAGAACACACAACAGTACTGTCTGTGTGCCAACTAAATTATGCATGATACAGCTCTCTTTCTTACAGTTCTTATGGTTGGGATTTAATAAATAAGTAATTTGTGAGTATTTCAGGGTGGGTGGGTTTTTTATTCCGGATTTTTCTTGGACCTTTGTACTCAACCCAAACAGCCAGAGTCCTTAGGCAGAGCACCCCATCCCATTTCGCAGTTTGAACTCTATCACCTCTAAGTGTCCTACCTTAGACTCAAATGCTTGGTTGGTGGGGTTTGCTTTCTGTACATCTGTTGACTGCAAACACAGGCAAAACACTCTTCAGGGTGGCCAGTTGGAAGAACAGAGCACGTCAGTGGGAGTTGGATGCAGCTGTCGGAGAGGCTGGCACATCCAGCAGGCTGGTAGCCCTCCAAAAAGCCCTGTGGCCAACTCGAGGGATCCTCCCTGGCCGCTGCAAGCACATGCATGTCAGGGAAGCAGCAGTGGGAGGAGTGGTGGCTGGCAAAGCTTGCAAGGCTTGATATGCTCAGTTGGGTAGAAATCTGTGCTGTGGAGCAGTGCCGGTGCAGAGTTCAAAACCGAGCCGTGAAACGTGGAGGGAGTTGCAGCATGTTGGTGGGCAAAAACCTCTGAGTCTGGAGGAAAAATCACGAAATGGGAGGAAAATGGACCAGTGAGGGGATACAAGTAGGTTTGCTCTTTGTTCAGTGCTTGTGTGTCTCTCTGGCATCAGCAGTGGCTGTGAGCCAAAGGTTACGGCAAAACCAATGCCACGGAGGGTGGGTGGGGAACCGCAGCGTGGGGCAGAAATGCAGAGCAGGGGGGAGAAGGTGGGGGGAACACCTGGGGATCATAAAGGCATGAAGGCAGAAGGCAAAGGAGGATTTACTATTGCCCTGGTGGTGTGAGGGGGATGGACATTGTGGAGAAGAAAGAGGATATGGCAAGCATTGCCATGGAGAAAGTGAGATATGAGGGAAGGATTAGATAGGGAAAAGTGCCTGCTTTTGAGGAGATGTATAAAGGTAATGGGGGAGACTCTCTGGATAGGAGGGAATTAAGAGGATAGCACTTGTGGAGAGGATCATGAGGAGGAGGAGGAGGTGGCAACCAGAAGTGGATGATGAGGGCAGAAGCTCGGCCTGTGGACCAGCAGAACGGGCAGTCCCCAAGCATGTGTCTGCATTGTCCCATCAGCTTGCAATATCCCAGGAGCCAAGATTTCATTTCTGTTCTCTTGAAAAGAGCACAAAAAACAAGGGCACAGACTGATCTTGCAATAAAGCAATTTAATTTTATCTCAGGAAAAAAATATTTTAAAAGGCAATTCTAATTGAATGAGATTTCCTACAGTTTATTGACATGAATAATTAAAGTATTGTAAGTACGTGGAATAACTAGAATTAACAAGTGTCTTTGTGCAGAGGAAAGGCTTCCCCTGCTCTCAGTTCTGCCCTGCATCCTTGCACGGAGCAGTGTGACCAGCTGCTGAGCTGCTGGAGGCTTTGAGACCAGGAAATCAAATCTGTCCCCTGGAAGACAACAGCTTGCAAATGAGGCCTGTGTTCTGCCCATCACCTGCATTTCAGCTCATGTCTTCTTCATTTCTTTACAGTCTGTCCTAGGTGAAGAAGAGAATCACAAAAGCCTTGTATCGTGTGCAACCCTTCACCTTGCCCCACCCGTGATGGCCCTCGTGTATCTGCACCCTTTGTTTTTTCATGTGTTCTGTCAGTGCGTTAGAAAAGACCCTTTGGGTGAGCTGCCATCTCCCTGGCTGTGACAGAAGGCAGGAGAAAACTGGGGAAAGGTGGGATGGCAGACATGACCAGAGGGGGAGGGCAGCACCATTGAGGAGTCCTCCTGGTCAGACAGGTGCAGCTGGACTCATGGATGCTGTTCATGGGCCCTGCCAAATCGTGCTTGCCTGCTGCTTCTGCTCTCATCTCCAGGCTTAGCAGGCGCTGGGCCTCTCTGGGACACCGCCTTGCTGGCAGTGGCCAGGTGAGGCAGTGCCACTGGCACAGGGGTGCCCTCCAGAAAATAGGAAGAAGAGGTGATGTTGCTTACTTAGGGGAAAAAAAATCAGAGGGAGGTTTCGTCTCCAAGACTTCAGAGGAGAATGTAAATAGACACCTAATTCTGCACCGCAATCACAGCAGTAATGCGTGATTCCAAGGAAAAGGCTTAAAAAATTAATGTGAAACCTTATTCATTAAAATATAATGAACATGGCAGGAAGTTAAGGAACAACAATAAATCTGGCCTGTGTTATATTGGAATTTAGTATTCAGGAGTTGTAATTGCCTACTACAGTGTGTTTTAAAATAATGTAATTTCATTTGAAATGCTTATTATATAGAGAACATTGGGAAGAACTGAAGCACAGCAAAAATAATAGGATTTTAAATAGTAGCCTGACTGTATTTCACTGTTGAGTCTTAGAGAAAATATTTCACAGGACTTTGGGGTTCTTTTCATTTTTTTTCCTCATTTTTTTTCCTTGAAGTTTCCTGTATTTCTAGACCAGACCCAGAGGAGAAGGGGAATAGATCTGTTCGGGGTTTTGTCAGAAACTTTTTGGGGTTTTCCTAGATTTCTAGTTCTTCTCTTTCATTTCTCCCCCTTTCAGATGGGAAAAAATAAGTAGACTGAATAGAAAAAGACAGGAACATTAGGGAGAGCTTTGGCTGTGGAGAGATCCCGTGATACTGCGTTTTGACCTTTGAATGTTTTTCCTAACTCCTTTATATGCATGTTTGCAATCCACAAACATTTATGTTATATTTGACTGCATAATGCTCCAAGACACCTATTCATCATCCATCTAAAAATACTGCTGCTGGCTTGCAGACCAAATGCAGAAGGAATGAGGCTCACAACTGAAGGTCGTTGCTGTTTTTCTGGGTGAAGGAGAACCCTCTTTCGCTTGTGTGTGCACGTAGGTGGTGAGAAGGCAGAGCAGAGACTTAAGGTGCACTGGGCGCCAATCCTGGCACCAAGAAATACTTGTTCCTCACTGCCTTGGGGTAAAGACCTGTAAGGTGTTAGTGTCTGACCTGGGACAACCACGCTGTGCTGAGGTGTGTTTGTAGAGCTGTAGAAGGCTGTGTGTCTCAAGCAGCACAGGGAGATAACCCATGGCTTTTAGGATATCATCCAGAGTGTGTCTCAGTGTACATCTTCAGGCTGGAGCAAAAAACTGTTTAAGGCTTGTTTTGGGTGCAAATATGGCCAGTCTCCTAGGGCTTTCCTGGGTGAGAAGTTTGCCACCCAGACTTGTGCAAGCCACAGTGACTGGTGGTGGTATCACTCTGAGTGTTAACCACAATGAATAATCATTTTTATTTCAAACTGTGATAATCTGAAGATGTGACTTAACACTGCTGATATCAGAGGTTTTCTGCTTTCGAATGGTGTTTAACTTAGAGCAGTCCCCAGATGTGATGTTCTGGCTGGTATTTCCTCCCTGTCACTGCTCAGGTCTCAGCAAGGTTTTCCTTTTTGCCCTTGGAAAAATGCCACCCTTCATCCCCTTTTTATTACACATCATCCTCTCTTTGCATCCACAGCGCTGAATGTATATATTTCCAAAATCACAGCCTCCCAGTGGATCTCGGCACCCTTTTAGGGATGAAAGGAAGGGTTACTGCTCAAGTGTAAGTAGGAATGTGATTGCACATACTGATACTGTTTTTCATTTCTCCTCACAGCCCCAGCTGAGGAGATGATGAAAGTCAGCATCCCCTCCCTTGCCTTTTCATCTAGTCTCAATCCTCTGCAGCCAACAGGAAGGAGCGCTGCAGGAGCTGTACAAATTGATTCATGTGCTCTAAATAAGAGGTTAAACCTAGGCTTAGAAGCAGATGCCAGGGTGAAGGTGCTTGCTGGAAGGGTGGCATCTGAAGGAGTGTTGTCAAAAGTGCTCTGCTGATTTACTGCCAGAACAAAAGCCCTGTTTGTCAGATGTATTTCTCAGACTAAGCAGCACCATAGAGTAAGACCAAGCTTATTCCCTGTGAATGGTTTGGTTCATGGAGCACAGTGCTGAGCTAAGCAGAGGTACTAGCCAAAATCTGCAATTCAGATGGTGGTGCTGATGCCTTAGGTTTTAACTTTTATATTTTTCAAATGCTGTGCTGCCTAGTGTGTAACTCTGAAGTTTCGTGTGGCCTGTTAACTGCTGTTCTCTCATGCTGGTTAGACATAACAAACCCTCTCTAGGTTTGCTCTCCAAGGACACTTTGACTGTCCCCGGCCCCAAAATGTGTAAACTAAAAGCTCTGAAGAGGAGGGGCAAACTTGGGGTAATTACATCATTAACTGAAGTTATAATTGGAGAATTAACCCTGGTATGCAAATGGACCAAGCTTATAAAAGTGTGAAGAACCTGTGACCTGGGGTCCATCTTGGGTGTAGCCTTTTGACTGCCCAGGGTGTGCCTTTGAAGGCCCTTCAAATGAATACCTACGTATTATTCTCTTATTTTGTCTAGCCTCTGTCTCTAGGTAGCCACTCCAGGCATCAGTGCTCCCTTCAGCATGGGGTTTGGCCATAGACTGACAGCCTGTGTGTCACCTCTCCAGATACGGTGATGCTGTTCCCAGTTTTCAAGAGCCCTCCACTGGGTTATTGCGCAAGAGCTCTAGGTCCTCGCTCACCCGCTTTCTTCTGGGTTTGCAATTCCTCCTTGCTGATTTCCACACATCATCCAGTCTGTGTGTCAAAGTTAGAAGCTGTTGAGATGCTCCTCAACAGAGAAACCCCCCCCAGCAGAGAACAGGAGACAGATGAATGCAGTGCTTAAATGCTAGGTATTTTCTTTCCTCTGTTAAGGGCTGCCTGGGGTAGGCTTCCCTGGCTGTTACCCTGTTCTCCTTGCTGCCCTCTCCGGGTGATGGACCACAGCTTCCATTCACTGTCTGCATCCGTGCACAGGAAGGGTTGTGGGTTACTTAATAGTCCCAAATATTTTGGGACTATTAAACATGCTCTTCTTCTCTTCCCCCTGAGATACCCACTATCATAAGCCATAAAGCAATACATTTATTTATCAGTTGAGTTGGGAGGATAATTTGAAAATGCCGGGTTACACCCTACTCAGGCTTTACCTTCCCTTTGACTGCCCAGTAGACCAAGGGGGTGGATTTCTGTCTTGGGTAACAGGGAGCAGCAGGTCTTGTTGCTTGTCTGGGTCCTCAGTGTTCCTTTGGGGGCTCCCTGGCTGCCTCCATGGGTGAGACTCAGCCACCTTTGCCTTTCTTGGGAGCAAGCCCAGGGTGGTTTTGTTCCTCCAGGGCTTCTACCTCCTGTATTTAAGCCCACTCAGGTTTGATGCTTAGAGGCAAAAGGCATTGCCGTGGTGGGTGGGGAGTGCTGGAGCTCCAACCTTCCACCAGCCGTCCACAATACACCATTGTGAACTCCCCCACAACTCAGAACTCCCCGTGTACACCTCACCTGAGGTACAGACTCCTGTTCCCTCTGAACCCTGTATCACAGCACACTCGGGATTCCAATGGCATTTTCCTTTCCTTGCAGTCCTCCTTGTCCCTGCTGTGCAGAGCACGGACAATTGGTCAGGTCAGAGTGAGCACTCCTGGCGGGCCTGCTCAGCCATGGGCACTCTTAAATTCCGTTTGAGGACATGGGTCTATGTCAAGCCAAAGAAAACCCAGGAATAGTGGTCCATAAGGCAGTGGTGTTCTGCAGAGGGAAGGCTCTGCATTAGGTCGGCACATGAATAGCTCATCCGAGTCAAAGCTTGTTTTGTTTGAAGTTGACGTGGCTTAAGGGGAATCAGACACAAACATCACGCTTGCCACGTTGGATCGGAGATTCTAAACGTGTAAGTGTTGTTATAATAGGTATGTGAACTTATGAGGGTTTAATTATTATTGTGGCTTTTTTATGGGATATATCCAATCCCTAATTTATCAGTCTTCAAAGGCTTTGCAAACACTAAATTGCATGCAAACACTTACTCTGTAATATAAATAGAAGCTTCTTGTGATGGTGGGGCAAGTGAAGATAAAAAGATTAAATGATCTGTGGGAGGCCACAGGGAAGCCACTGCCAGGAAATGGGCTGCTTGCATCCTGGTCCTGTCTTCTCAGTTCTGAATCTGGGACCACAGTTCCTTCTTTTGCTCTCATGTGCAAGAGATGAATGGCTTTTAGGAGAAGAAGAGGTTGCCTGTGGTAGCAGATAGGGGCACAGCATGGGAAAGCAGAGGTGGCAGAGCTAGGGAGGTTTCTGCAAGGTGAGCTCACCGATGAATTTGTTGCACATTGGATGCCCCACTATCTGTGGGTTATGGCACCCCAAGCATACCCACAGCCTGAGGCAGCTGGAGTAAAATCTAGAATATACTGTGTGCCAAGAACAACTGAACTTTTTTATGTTTGAAGATTCTTTGCGCTAAGAGCATGCACACAGTGAAATACATTCTGTACACTTCCTAGTGTGCAGCCACCCTATCTCTGTGCACACTCCTTTCCTGGTATAGATGAGTAGTGTTGAATTAACAATAGAAAACCTCACAATAAATCATTTGAGGACAGGTTTTGCTCGAGCAGTTTTGGCTCAGCTGACTTTTGAAACATGGAGATTGATGTACCACGGGAGGCAGAGGAACGTGGAGGAAAAGCACAGCTGGAATCAAGAGCCTTGGGATGCCTCGGGTGGCTGAGGGTGACCTGGTACAGGAGACACAGCTCAACTGCTTGTACTCACCCACAGGGATGTGCTGGCAGGTGTGTACTGGGGTAAACTGCACCAGTGTGTCACTGTGGTGCAGAAACCAGAGGCAGCAGGAGGTAGAAAGGAACAGAGACTTAGCTATGCTTTAGGAAGGATGCAGAATGGCTGTGGCTACCAGCTAGCAGTCTGATTAAATAGACCATGGTTTATTGTCAGGGTTATGATTTCATGTTTTCAATACATTCTTCCCAGAGCTGGTTGTGAGCAAAACCACAGATCCAAGACTTTTATACTGAAGTGTGAAATGAATCTAGGTCAAGCAAATGAGTTTTGCACCTGGCTCACATGCGCTTGTAAGGGGGGAATCTACTGACCATGACATGAAGTTGGCATCTAGAATGCAGCTCCCTGATGCATAGTCCTTCTTTTCGTGGTCTGGACAGGACACAGGAGGTTGTTAAGGGCTCTGAAAGACAAACACAACTCCTGTCTATGGCTCTGGCCTGCTCTTTGCAGGAGGAAATATTCACCCAGGTAGCGCAGCAAAGCAGTAACACTGCTGCTATCAACATGCCCCAGTGCAGGGCATGATTCCCAAGTGCACTACACAGGAGTCAAGGACAGCTGAAAAGATGACCAGACCAGCATTATCAAACTGATGGGTGCTGCCTGCACAATGCTGTCATGCTAGAAACATGGTCTCCTGCTTCCTCACACAGTGCCCCAACAAGGCACCAGGTGGGAAGACAGCTGCGGTGGAAACAGATGCAGCTCTCTCTCTCCTGGGTTTTGAAGGAAAGACACAGGTCAAAGAACTGTGTGGCTCATTTTCAGTGTGTAAAGACATCATTGCTAAGTTGTTCTGGTCGTTTTAGAACCTGCTTTTGGGACAAGAAGAACACGGGGTAGGTGTCATGAGGAGCGGCTGTGTGAGGATCTGTCCATGTCATTCACCTCAGGCTTGTGGCTCTGCAGGCATGCACCTGGCTGAATGGTTTTGGCTCTGGCAGTTTATCGGTTTGAAAGTAGTTAGCCTGCTCCTAGGCAGGCAGGATAGCATCATCAGGTCCATCATGACAGATCTAAAAATCCCACAGGAAGCTTCTCAGACGTGGGCATTGGGTATTTGTCATTTTCTTTCTCTTCCTTCTTTTTTGCCTTCCTCTGCCCCCCCCACCATTGCAAAATTGGAAACAGATGTGTTATTCTTTAAACATTGGGCTCTAACATAGTAAAAGCAGTGATAATAGCTTTTACTGAAGCCAAACACAGTTTTAAAGAAAAAGGCTTCACTGGTCACTGCAGAGAGGGCTCAGGCTGAAGCTGCCCACTTGCATGCTGTGTGTTGTTGTTGTATGTTGTATTTCACCCCCATGCAGATGGGAGCAGCTTTACTTTCCCTGTCACATCATATCTTTGGCTTGAAGTCAGTGAAGCTGTTCCTTAAATATTCAGTATTGCCTTAAACCAGGCCCGTGTCACAACATGCACATTACATAATATTTTCAGTCTTTAAATCAAACGTATGTGGACCTCGTGTTCACCGACCGTGCTGAACTGACAGCAGCAGCAATGGGTGAGCCCTGCTTGAGTCATGGGAAGGATGAAATGCTGGCAGCTGCAGTGGCAGCTCTGCACACACTGTGGTGCTGAGGTGGTTTTGTGGTGTTTGGTAGTTGGTGTGCAAGGCACGGCCTTTGTCCTCTGGGCTGACAAGCTCCGGTGTGGAGCTGCATTCCTGGAGCCCTTCCCCATCTGGAATCAGGGCTGCAAGGCCATGCCGGCCTGGGGCTTGCTGCTGCCTTTGCTGCCCTCTGGGAGCCTGTCCTCTAGTTGTGGCTTCCCAGCTTTGGCAACAAAAGTGTCCTGAAATGTCCCCCCACTTTGCTGCTCTTTTTCTTTTTCCTTGTGTTTACCCTGCACATTGTGGTGTTTTCATTTCCCTGGCTGTGCCTGCAAAGCAGTTTGTGCGTTGGCTTACTTGGCTTATGTTGCATAAATTACGGAAGTTTTCATTGAGTTTAATTTTAAAACAAAATAAAATTGGCAAGCTCTCTTGTCAGGCGGATCAGCTCCCCAGTCTGTTCTGCAGGTGATGGTACAGGGTGAGAATTCGATCAGTGGAGGGCAAGGCAGGGATCCCTGCCAAGCCCCTTGGGTCATGATGCCACAGCCATCAGGAACCTCATTCATGGAGTTAGAAGGTCAACGCAGCTGCTGGGAATTTTATTTTAGATGTGCTCTTTTTGGAAATGATGCGCTGAGGAATTTATCGACTTTTCAGATGTGTTCAGCTGATACAGCTGAGACATATTTTCAGGGCCAAACAAGATGCAGAAAAGCCAGCAATGCTGTGAGCAGGTAACCTGCCCTTGCAGAGCCTTTCTGTGCTGAGGGCAGCCCCGAAGAGCAGAGGTGGCTGACACTGATGAAGGGACAGCACAGACTTGTGAGGGGGGCTTATCTCTCTGTGCTTGGCCATAAATTCAAGGTTGCCCTCGTTGTTCAGCTATAACACAGCTTTTACAGCTGGCAAGGAGAACATGTGTAGTTTGGGTTTCCCAGGTGAGACTGGAGTTGGCTGATTGCTGAAGAGCAGACCAGTGAGTCCCGTCACGGAGCTGGTTTCACGTCCGTGGGCTTTGGGGTGCCTTGGAATCAAAAAGAGTCTCAGCTCTTGGTACATTCTTAGGAAGGAAACGGAGAAGCGAAAGCGTATTAGCAAGGAACACTAGAAGGAGCAAAACCTGGTAGGGGTTCAAGACAACCCACACACACCTAGAACCAGATGCTGCACTGTGCTACATTTTACAGAGTTGGCCTAAGTGCTAGCACGCAGTGTGTGCGTGTGCCTGTCAGCTTCCCCGTGCCTCCTTGGCACTGATCCTGGAGCACAGCTACGCTGAGGCACGGTCTCTGCCCTGGAGAACTGTTGCTGTAACTGGATGCGGCTGAAGGAGGCAAAGGGCACTAGGGCATGTATCGGATTGTTCGAGGTTACGCTGTGGAATGAAACAGAGCAGTGATTCCTGTCCTGCCTCCACAGCTCTGCCTGTCGGGTACCAGTACAGCAGGGCTTTACGTGCTTGCTTACTGTTCTCTGTGAAGCTCCGTGTTTTACAGGTATTGATTATTTAAGCTTTGAGTTGACCCAAAGAAATAAGTCAACTTATTGATAAAGAAATGTTGTAATAATTGTTAATATACAAATTATTTCAAATGTGACCAGAGGTAGCATAGCAAAGGCAAAAGAAAGATCTAAGCAAATCAGTTCTTGGTATAATGTAATTAAATGAGGCTTAAACATAAAAAACACTGATTCAGCTTTACTGAATTGGTATGAATTGTTTTGGTTTTTTTAGGAAGCAGTAGAGGAAATACAGCATAAAAGGATGAACTCCTGGTCATATTGATATGGATTGGAGCTTTGCCTTTCAGCAAGGCTTGAGTTCCTCCAGCCTTGCATCAGCAGTGATGCTTAGCTGCCTGCCCACAGCATTCTTGCTGCTGCTTTCCCTTCTTACTCGCCGTGCAGCTTCCTCTGGTCCTGGGCGTGTCACTGAGGTCATATCACCCCAGTGCTCAGGGAGGAGTGGGATGAAGTAATGCTGCTGCCAAAATCTGGGCCTAAATTGCATCTTAATTTTTATTCATCATTCATTACAGAAGTCAGAGGCATTCTCTAATGCCTGCTGTCTCAATCCACTGAAATAAGACTGGCTATGTGCTTAACTTTACCCACATGCTTCAGTGCTGTAATGGCTTTGGTCTGAAAATGCTGAATTTAATGTGTGTCTCCCTTTTCTCTGCCTTTGCTGTTACTGTTAAATTTGGATGTTGCAGCCAGCACTTCCATGCATATTTTTTTGCCTTCTGGAGAAATAGAGATGAATTTACTATCAACGAGGCTGCTGGCAGTTAAATTTGCCTGTGCTAGACTTGGCAGTGCACATCTGCTGTGACCAGAGTGGGCTGAGTGAAGGAGGTCCCAAACTTTCCTGCAGATAGCCTTGTGCAGGACTGGGGAGTTCTCTCAGAGGCACATCTGTTTCTTCTGCAGACCTGATCCTGCATACTTTCCACATGCATAGTTTCTCTTGGAAATTATGAGCATGCAAAGCTGCAAGATTGGTCCTATCATGGCAATTTCCTGGCAGAGGGAAAAGACAGAAGCTATTTTTAAATGGCAGCTTTGAATCAGAAGAATATTGCAGAGTGAAGCAAAAAATTGTGTCAAACCCCTGAAATCATGGACTCTGCAGTTTCCTCATGCCAGCGGTTTTCTTCTCTTCATGGTTTTAAGGCGATGTTTTTGGAGGACTGGGCTGAGATTTTTAAGCGAGACATTTGTGTTCTCCCTGGTACACAGTATCACTGCAGCAGCAGCATTTTCTGTGTGAGTCAGGCTGGAGAGAGGCGATGTGCTGTGTTCAGAGGGCTGGGACTTTGCAAAAACCTGTAGTTCAGCCACGCACACGGTCAGAGTGATTCTCCTTGAAGCTTGCCCAGGAGTTCATTATTTATCCTCCCCCAGCTGGTTTTATGCTGCTACCTTGGTGTACATTTTAAACTTTTCTTTCCAAGTTTCAGTGCTCAGTGGTCACTTGGGAAAAGCAAGTAAGAGAAAGTGCATGACTTCTTCTTAATACTGGAAAATTATGTCCTCTTTTTCTCGTCACTTGCTTTTTTATGGCTTAAGAATGACCCAAAGGGCTCTTGCTCAGATTTTCATTTAAAACAAACCAACTGATTTGATTCAAGATCATTATTTCCCCCCAAAGCACTCTCAGAGTGATTTGAACATGTGAAAAAAGGCAGTTTATAACCACAATTGTTTCCCTGCCTTTGATAGAGTGGTCACTAGTCAAGAAACATAAAATTCACTGCCTCGCAGAGAGATGCTTTAGTTAATTAGTTACAATCAGTGTTGTGCTAAGATACTGCACTGCTGCTTGCCCATATATTTGCCTGCTAATTTCACTTGCTGGCTTTGCTTATCCCAGTCCACATGCTGTGGCTGGATTCCCATATCTGCCTTGTGAAGGAGCGCCCCAAACTATGTTGGTGCAGGGGGGACGATGAGCATCTTCCTCTTTGGCCATTTTCTGTGCTCTGGAAACCTGGAGGGCTGGGCAAGCCTACTTCATAGGTTTTGTTTTTCTGCTAACATGAAGTTTTCCAGGCCTAGCTTGGACTTAAAAACCAATTTTGGTTGCACATGTTTTATATTGTCTTTTAACAGTATTTTTCCCCTTTTTTCTTCACCCATGTGCTCATTCGCATCCTCCTGCAGTGCTTTTTGCATTGTCTGACTGCCTTCTTCCTCATTCCAAGGGGCTGGATTTCACTGCCCTTCTCTGACCAGCAGCATGCCACTTTTGGTGCCACTCTGCATGGTCGTTTTTTGGGGCTGTGGGGTTTTAGCATCCTCCAAAGGCTGCTAAGTAGGTAACTGTGGTCCTGGCTCAGTGTGCCAGCTCTCGTGGTGGTGCTGAGATGGGCCAGCCTGGTGCTGCCCACGCCACCATCTGTGCAGAAACACGTCTCCTGCAGGCCTTTGTGGGCTTGTCTGCAGCCTGTCTATGTCACACCACACCCCGTAAACCACCAGGAAAAGTTCAGCCTGGTGATGGATAACACCCGGGATCCTCTCCTACCCTCTACTGTTTGCATGTGTGAGGTTAAATGGAAGGGAAGACCAACCAATGTGCCTTTCAGTTTGCAGACTCAGGGGAGGTGGCTGAAAAGCCTGGCATTCACCTGGCTCTTGCTCTTTTCCAGGCGACCTGGTGTCCCGAGCGATGCACCACCTGCAGCCCCTCAACGCCAAGCAGCACGGGAACGGGACACCCATGCACCAGAAGCAGGGATCGTTCTACTGGGAACCGGAGGCTCTCTACACCCTCTGCTACTTCATGCACTGCCCACAGATGGAGTGGGAAAACCCCAATGTGGAGCCGTCGAAAGTCACGCTGCAGACTGAGAGGTGAGAGCCTCTGCACGGTGCTTAGTGTCGTGGTGAGGATGTTTTGTTAATAAATCAGCCCGGCTGGCTAATTGCTAATTACAGCCTGCGTGCAAGAGGCTGCGGAGCAGTCTGGTTCACTTTAGGATCACCTCCTTGAAATCCGCTCCTCTCCCCGAACTGCTGCGTGGCTGAACCAATATATATCAAAAGTGACACCCAGTGGCTACAGACAGCAAATTGGTTCCAGATGTGCACTTGGGAGAGATTTCCTTTTCCTTTCGTTGTTGCTCAGCTATTCTGTGTTTTGGAAAAGAAAATGAGAACTTCTATTTCTGGCCTAGCAGGTTTGGGTTTAAATGGTTTTGGGTTTTTTTTCCCTAAGTGTTAATAGGGCTCAACAGCTGCGATTGGGGAAGTGGAAAATGAATAGAGTAGTGTGTAGAAAGGAGAAGTCATTAAAGATGCTGGGCTCCAGCCGCACTGGGTAACGGGGCACAGGAGCGACCTCGGGGCTGCCCTGGCCAGGGATGTGGCAAGTGCCAACTGCTCCAGGGATGAGCAGGGCAGGGCAGGCACACCTGTGGTCCTGTCCTGCCTCAGAGTCTGATGTAAGGCGAGAAGGAGATGCCCCTGAAGCTGGCAGGCAGGGTGCCCAGCGCAGGGGACAGATTGCTGACCAAGAAAAGAAATCCATCTCCTGTCAAAAGCCCAGCAAACCCTCTAGTAAAACATGACTCCACCTGTGTGCTGGGGCACACTCTGCTGTTTCCCTGCCACACTCTGACCAGCCCTAAAGCAGGCATCCCCAGAGCAGAGGTGAGAGGAGCGGCTGGTGCTTAGAAAGTGTTGGATATGAATTTTTAGGATGGGTTTTGTGGTGATGCAAATGCAAGCTGGTTTGTCAGGCTGGGCTCTACATTTGCATCGCAGAGTATGTATTGCAGTGTACGTGTGAGCCAAGCTCTGATCTGCACATGGGGCCTGGCTATTGTTTCACTATGAGGTCTGCATCTCAAAAGCAGCATTTGAGGGTCTCATTGTGTACGTAGTTGTAAATGGTATATAATATGATATCTTAATTGAACTACTTTTGTATTAGTTGCAGAAGAGCATACAAGATGAAATTCTGGCATTATGAATGTTATAATGATGTTACTGGGAATTTTGCCATTTGCCTTTGGATGGCATTTTGTTTCTTTTCAAGTTTGGGTCGCTCTGTGAGCATGTTTGTCACTTTTTGTTCTGTTATTTCCAAAGTATGAAAAAAACCAGAAGGGAAATGACAAGAATCCAGAATTTTCTTTTTTTTCCCTAAATTATTTTGTATTTCATGATTTGTCATCCAGTCTTGCTATTGTGGAAGGCGTAACTCGTGTCCAAGAGTGGTTAGTATGCACAAAAAATTTAAAAAAAATTAGAAAATACCCTCACCTGTAGTTCCCATCTGTGGGAATAATGCCACTGGAACCAGAGGAAATATAGGGGTGAATAAAGCTGAGCCTCTGGTTTTGTAAGATTTCTTCAGACTTCCCTGTGCAGAAGTGAAAAGGGCAGGGATATTTGAAAGATCACTTTCAGGATTTGCTTTAATAGGTTTTCCTTTCTCTGAGGTCGCCTTAATACACGTCCTCTTCGTTAGAGCACTTGAAATACTGATTATTTAAAACAATTGTTCCTCGCTGGATTTTGAACGCTCCGTCTGGCAGGACGCCTTCCCTTGGCAGGGCAGGGAGCGACTGCGGCGTGCGGTGAGGGCCGGAGCAAGTACTCAGTGTTATTGCCAAGAGCCTGTGGTCACTTCTGGAAGGAGCAGACACATCTCCTGCTGCCTAATCAAACATGCATTAGTACTTAGTGCTGGAGTGGGAGCGGTGCAGGGCTGAGTATGAGCCTGGATATTTCCATGGAGCTGAGCTCTGGAGTTCCACCAGCTGGATGTGACCATCCTGTGCTGCTCAGGAAGGAGAACAGTAAGGCCGGCTTCTCTGTAGTGCTCTGAGGAGCCTTACCACCCATTTCTCATAGTTTGGTTTTTCACATGCAGTCATGCTTTGTGGTCCATGACTTATCTCTGGTGGTTTCAGTTTCCATGATGGGGGTTTGAGCGTTGCAGGGAGATGGGTTTGTTAAACATGACACTTTTATAAGCAAAATATTTGCAAGATTTGTGGTGTATCCGTGTGCTGTATTCGTTCTCCAGCTGCTGCAATTGCTTTTATTTTGTAAGAAGCCCAGAAGGAAGCAAGAGGGTCCAGGCATCTTTCCCCATCCTTGGTCTCTCTGTGTCCCTGCTGGTGCAGAGAAGCCAGGACAGTGTGGATCTGGCTGTAGGCAGTATTTTCATGAAATAGGGGTTGTCCTTGGCTCTTTGTGAAGCCAACCTGGCTACTGTCTTGGCCCCCTCCTCCTCCCTGACAGTGCAAGCCCAGGTTAGAGAGCGTTGTGGGATGCAGACAAAGAATTCTCCCAGCATTTGCAGGGCTTGGTGGCACCATGAGACCATCCCATTCTTCCCACTCATCTCCAGCCCACCTGGATTTTGGCTCTGAACCCGGCTGAGCTGCAAAGGCTGTACATGTCCTCCTGCAGAGGCTGGATATGGGAGAGGAATCCAGTATGGTGGCATTGCTGTCTGGCTTAGCACTTTCCAGCTCAGAAAGCAGTACCTCCCTCAGAGTCTTGGGGGACACATAAAAAGGGATTTTTACCTTTGAATAAATCCGGCACTTAGGATTTCTAGGGAGCGTTTCTCTGTGTTTGCTCTTCATGGAGGTAAAGAAATGAGAATGCAGTGTTTTTAATAGTGTTCATCTTTACAGAAAATAAAAGGGAAAAATGATTATAGAGTGAAACTCTTGTTGCAGGGGGGCTGCTTTCATAGGAGGGGGAGGAATGCAGAGTGGCCAGAATTGCTTAGAAAACCTGAAAAATATTCCCCACTTCCTAAACACCAACAAACCTAACCATGAGATGGATGTGTGATCCCCTCCCACCCCAAACTCATATTCCTCCAATCTGGCCACTTTGGCAGAGTCTCTCCGAGTTTTTGGCACCAACACAAGCCAGTTCTGCTGACCCTGGATACCATGTAGATGGCTATTTTGGCAGGCATGGAGGTACAGGGAGAGGGTGGAGCTCTTTGTGGGGTCCCCTTTCCCTTTTGTACCCAGCTAGGATGTGCTGGAGCCATTTATCTTGTGCTGGGTGTTGCCTACAAAGGCAGTGCTCCTCCAGTGCTTCCACCTGCAGGAGGCTGCAGATTATTTAGGTTTGTGATTCTTTTGCTTTCCTGGGAATTAAAAAAAAGAGAAAGAACTGTAGATGATGGTACTGTTGTCAAGATTTCTTTCTTGCTTGCTCCTTCTAGCTTAATAAAAAGGTCTGTCCTGTGGTTATGATTGGCTTGTCAGCCCCTATAATGCTTCCAAAATTATTGCAAGTAATTTCTTAAGCACCGGAAAGTGCAGAATCTGTAGCTGCAGATTTGTGTGATGTTTTTTTTCCTTAAGTGGTTCCTTACCCACTTTTATCCACAGCTGTATTGACAAAGTCCTCATTACTTCCTAACTTGCCATGTTCCCCATTAACAACTCGTTGAGAAGCTGTGGCTCAGCAGCTCAGCCCAGAACCACCCATTAATTCTGCTCACAGGCAGCAAAATCCCTTCTCCAGTCCTCCCTCTGCTGCTCCACTTTGGAGGAGCATTAGCTCCTTTTACCACCTGACAGCTGTTAGCTTTTCTCCTCCAGTCTTTGAGCTGATGGGTATGTGTCTGCTTTTAACCTTCTTTTCACTTTTCCTTAACTATTATTCCCTGTATGTGGAGCAATCCCTTAGGAAATTCCCATGGGATGTTATTGCTTGCTTTTCATCTTTCTGCCTGCCTTGGACACACACACACAAAAAGGTACATGTTCCCTGCACATGCAAACACGTGCAAATTGTAGACTGTGGTCATTCATGATTAATGGAAAGAGTTTGGGCTATCATCTCAATCTCATTTCATGCTTCGGATAGTTATTAGTGTAGCTGGCTAATTAAAGTGATGCAGTCCCTCTAATGAGAGGAGTGTTCCACTGCTATAAAATGATTTGAACTCTTTCAGAGCATTTTCCTAACTGCTACAGCCATGTGTGTAGTACAGATTATACCTACAGAACAGTTTCAGTAAGAAGATAACTAGGGAAAAGTGTCCCTGATTTAAATGATTATGTGGTACAAACTCCATGGATAGGGCAGTCTCCAGCAAAGACCAGAAGAGAGTGGAGAGAATAGTGAGGAATGCTAATGAAAAACAGGTAAAGCACTGGGAATACAGAAGTCCTGCAGTGAAACCTGAATGAACCTGTATATGCAGAAGGGATTACACATGCTTGATGTGCCAGTATGCTATAGCCCCATGTAACCCTATCTATTTTTATCCACTGTTTGATTGGAAACCACACATAGTAAAGCTGTAGCCTTGCTGAAGTCAAAGTTGAAACCAGGGTTGATTTTATTTGGAACCACTGAAAAGAAATCCCAGTGCATCCTTACGTAAATCTTC
The DNA here is from genome assembly GCA_013398055.1 of Ifrita kowaldi. NCBI lineage: Eukaryota > Metazoa > Chordata > Aves > Passeriformes > Cinclosomatidae > Ifrita > Ifrita kowaldi. The sequence continues at coordinate 929,969 of VZRS01012070.1, read as the reverse complement.
TAGATTTGCATCCTAAATATCAAACTTCCCACTTTCTAGAAATCCCTTCAGCAATGTTACTGGAGCTTCCTGCAGTGTGTGAGATGGCAGGTTACATGGAATAGTTCAGGCATTATTTGTAGCTCGGCTGTTGCACAGCATATCCTTGCTGCACTGCCTCTGTATTCTACATCTGATTTACCAGCTGGACTTATGCTGTCCCTGGGATGGCTGTAGGATGTTTTAGATAGAGAAAGCTGCGTGCAGCCCTGTGAGAACAGCGTGGTATCCAGCCCGTTCTGTGCTGCACTCTGAATGCTGTGTGTCCTCAGGGATTTATGCCATTGCCAGTTGTGTCAAATCTGATGTCAAAACTGCCAGTGAAATATTTCCCCGTTGTGGTTGCTGGCTGAGTCATCACTTTGACTCAGTTGTGTTTCAAGTCTTGGCCATTAATGTTTTTAATGCAGGAGAGGCAGCAGGGACAACTCATTCCCTGGATGTGGGTTCAAAAACCATGATTTGCAGATACCCATCTGTGGACTCTGGAGCACTGATGTCTTGGTGCACAAAAGCCTAAGGGTAAATCCTCCTTCTGCCTAGGCAGGTCTCATGAGGTTTGTGTGAGAGCAAGGAGGTTTGATCCTTCATCCTGAGCAAAATGCAGAACTGGCTACTTGGGTCACCCTTAGCTGGGCTTCTGGGGTGGCAGAGCAGCTGCCTAGCATAGAGTAGCTGCATGAACTCACATGGAGCATCAGTCAGCACTGCTGAGTTTCTGGGAAGGATTGGGACTGGCAGCTTTTTGAAGGCATCGAGAAGTATTTGCTCCCACTGGAGACAAGTAGCTTATGGTGTAAATATAAATGAGTTTTGCAGCCCAGAAACCCATCTGAAATGTGTGCTCTACACTGGAAAAAAACATGCTTTTCTATCTTTCAATAATGCTAAAAATGGACTAGCATTGCATATATATTTTCATCGTGTGTTCCAAGTGAAAACTTGTCAGAACTGAGGACGCTTTTCAATTCATATATTGGAATTTTCTTTAAAAACCACCCATGAAAACATAAAACCAAACAAATATAAAGAGCTTTTTACAATGTTAAAGTTGCTGACTCATATCTGCTGAGAAAAAGCATCTCTCTACCTTTATCTAGATAGGCTTTTTCTCGTAAAAGTACAGCCTTATGCTTCTGAGAAGCACCTTTAACTCTTGGTAGCTTTTGCAAATTTAAACAGCAGCAACCTCTGTGTACCAATTTGCCTGTCATTGCCACGAAGGTTGGCAGTCAGCACTCCTTGGCTGGAGTGAGAGAAGAAACTCCACTCCTACGCCACCACCCTCCTTAGTAGCCAAAGGATCCTGCAAACAGACATCATCTGAAGCGATTGTAGCAATTGAACCAAGTTAAAGCAAGGTCAGGTCTATTCAGCTGTGTCCATTTCATAGCTGGTGAAGCTGAGGGAGGAACAACGGGAGGTAGCTGTGGGAATTCATAACCGAATAGGATTAGGCCTCAGGAATTTCTCTCTTCCCGTTGTGACTATCAAGCCAGTCCTCTCCGTAAAGTTTGATTTAATAAAGGCAGTGAATGAGTGCATGTGGTGGGGCAAGGGCTCCATAGGTATCTGGAGAAGAGCAGTGTGAAGAGCCCCTGGAAATAAAGAGGCTCTTGTACTGCACTTGAAATGATGATTTTTTCCTTGGAGCACTGTGATTGTCTGGGAATCTCTCATGTGCACTGATGAGCTCTGGGACCTGGAGCACGCTGCAGGCTCTGCTGGGAACAAGGGGCTGGTGGCCCATTCAGGGTTTGTGAGCCTGTGTGAGGAGCAGTCAAAGGTGATGAGTGTCCTTACTCTCTGTAGGGGGAGAGGGAGCAGCTGGTGAGGGTAAGAACTGCTCCAGCTGCTGGAAATCAGGGAGAGAGTGGTTGTGTGTAATGGTTCTGCTCTGGGCAGAAGGAAGACTGTGAAGCTGGTCAGCGGCCAGCAGGGATTCTGCACCCCACAAAGATGGTAGGAACTGTGACAAATCAGGGCCAGGGATTATTTGGAGCTGGAATTCGTCAGAGTGCTGCCCCTAGTGCTTTGCAAATCTGGCATTGCAGCAGGTGGTGTCCAGACAGGAGCTTCATCCATCTTCTCACAGACCCATGCAAAAATAATGAAGCATTCTATTGCATTTTATGGTGCACATTTCTCATGGTCTTCCACCTGACAATTTCTCCTGTTTATATACAGGTATACTGCTACCATAACAACAATAACAATAACAGTACTACTACTACTGCTAATAATAATGAAAAAGCCTGATTTATTGCATATGCATGACAGGACTCTTAATATCTCTGTGTGCCAGCAAGCGAGGCAGGGGCAGCGGTGGGCAGCCCGGGAAGGCTGGGTGTGGCTCTGGAGGGAGTGCAGGCTTTAGGGAACCCCTCATGCAGTTACATTTAGGTTCCTCCCCATAACACCTGCTTTTTCATGAGTCATTTTGTAATTCAGAGTGCTCCGGAGACATCAGCCCCACAAAACCAAGATAAGTTTGAGGTCTGATGGGGTAGGGAGGGATCGTCTGCCCACTCTAGAGGGAGGGTGCTGGCAGGGAGCTGCAGTGTCTGAAGACAGTGGGGAGAAGGACCTCTGATAGCCAGGACAGGAGAGGATGGTGAGGACTTGTACCTTGTGGGGCAGTGCCAGCACGGTGTTACCTGCAGATGTCTTCCAGGCATAGGAGCTTATGGGCCCATGAGCTGTCCGAAAATAGATGTGAGAGGAGTGCTGGGTGGCAGGAGGGAACAGGGAAGGATGCTGCCTGGGAGGAGGAACCAGAGCTGTGAGGGTTGGTGGGGCACTCATAATTGCCTTCTCTGATGAAGTAGGAGACAGCATATTACAAGAGGAGCTGGCTACCCCCTTGCCAAGGACAGGGGGACAGGGCCCAGAAGGGTCCCACCCTTTGGGGATCTGCTTTGTGTTGGCCTCCCCCAGCCCTCCCCCACGTCCCAGTTCTTGTGCGTGGGATGGGAGTTGCTCTGTGCAGAGACCTCTCCCTGCATCCTGATCTGGCATATTTTTCCATTTAGATGTCAGCTCAGGAAAATACAAGTCTGTGCCAAAAAACATCTTTTTTTTTTTTTTTTTTTGTAAAATTACTTAAGTCCGTACTTAACTTTAAACTGCAGGGAATTAGAGGATGGAAGCATGCATTTAAAGTTAAGCACAGGTACAGAGAAGGGCTGGAAGAGGAGGTCAAGCACGCAGTCACCTGCAGCCAGGTAAGGTGCTTGTGCAGCAGCTGAGCTGCTCCTGATTTCCCATATCCTTCAGGCAGAATCAAGCCCAGCATGCTCCCACTGTGGTTAGATTAGTTTAATTAAGGCACGTGCTTCCAAAGCCTGTAACTAGGTGACTTATCTGCTCTGGAACACAAAATTACGGAATTCTCCTGGTTGGTACCAGCCTTTGTACCAGAGATAAATCAGTGTGTATGCCAGTGATGCGATGCATTTGTCTAACCCATTTTCACACAGTGCCATTTGAGAAGTGAAATATTTCTTGCTGATGTCACATTGTCTTGTGGATTATCACACCCTTATAACTCTGTGTTCCTCTTTCCTCTTTGGCACACAAGCAGTATTTGAAAGAAAAAAACCCAGCCCTTCACATGGTGCACAGACTCTTGAAGGGTATTTTTAACCTATTGCACTCAGCCATATTTGGTTCTCTTCTCAAAATACAAATTTCCTGACATGCTGAGATATGCAGTGATGATTTTTTTTTCCCCCTTGGAAAAAGGAATGTAATATATTGTGAGCAAACTCCATATCCTCATCTAGGGACTGAAATTGGACTTCATAGAAAATTTCCCCGCTTCTGCAGAACACTGATTCTCTTCCCTCTTGGGGTTTATTGCACCAAATAGCCATGCTCATTTCTGTTTCTGTGTTGAAATTTGCAAGACTGGGAAAGGAAAAAAAAAACCCAATTTTATAGTGCAATTGTCTGAGTTCCTGTAATATTTTTGTTTTCTCTGCTCCTTACTGTGGTGGGGCAGATTTTGTGCTGGGTGAGTTTCTGACCTGCACAGGAGGAGGAAAAAGTGTGAACCCCTGAGCCCGCTGTTCAGCCACAGCTCTCTGCTTTTCTGTTTGCCCAGCAGATGTTACAGGAAGGCCCTGTACAAGCCTGTCTTCATTTCTCTGATCCAAACCGTGTTCAATCATGCAAAACATAACCTCAAATTGAGTTTTCCTTTAATTGTATTCCTAGAACCAAGTTATGTCTGTAACTACATGCAGTTTTACACTTCCACTGTGATTTGCAGCTCCCTTTCTGCTGTTTGCTCAGCAAGTGATGAAAAAACTCCCACTGATCACTTGTTCCCAGCTACTTAATGCTTCAAAACAGGGTCCCTTCTGCTCTGAGGATGACCTGGGGAGCAGTCACCTTCCAGGAGCAGATACATCCCTCCTTCCCCCCTTTCCTTCCTCTGACTCCCACCACCCTCATGACAAATGAGCTGGGTTAGGAAATTGTTTCGTGGGAGCTGTGGGAGATGATGTTCTGTCCTTATCTGCCTCCTTATGTGGCCGTGGCAGGTCTGGGGAGAGCAAAAGCCTTGGAAACAAATGCAGCCTGGTCCTGAGGTGATGGCGATGTGTTTGAATAGAAAAATGATGGAAGTGGCAACTCAGCCAAAGTTGTCATATTTCAAAAAGAGGTTGTTCATTTCAGTGCCTGTGAGATTTGGGAACACAGTCCAAGTGTCCTAGGGAGAGTTAGTGGCCTCAGGGCTTCTCTGTCCTTTGGCGCTTCTGAAGTATCTCATCCCTCCTCAAGAATATTAATTTCAGAGCTATGTAAAGCCAAGTCCTGAAAAAGGGAAATAAATGCATAAAGAGCTATAAATAGGAAAAAGATATTCCAGAATCAACATCTTCTTAAATAATTTTTCTCAGGGTAGATCCTTTTGAGGTAAAGTTGTATATTTAAAATGTAAAATATTTGCCTACTCTGCACCTAATACCGACTTTTTTTCCTTCCTCCATGAAAAGGGACTGCAGAAGGAATGGCAAGCAAGAGACTTGCAGTGACCTTTAAGGTGTTCAGCTGCAGTTATTTTATTAGTTTTGTCTCCAAAATAGGACTTGAAGCTATGGTTTTTACTTATGGTTTGGCATCTTTCTCTTGGTTCCCAAATAATTCTTAGCATAGCTGGAGCAAACTGTGTGATGCATGCCTCATCTACAGCCTGGGCAGCTCTTGCTGGGACATGGGGCTGTCCAGCTATTGTGGAGTGAAGGACATGTCTCTGATAGTGTCCAGACTCTGTGAGGCTGTGGCCCAGAATCCCAGCATTCACTTTTGGGGGCAGTTCTGTATGTTTTTGCTCACTTGGCAGAACAGCTGGCACCTGAAGGTGTAGCAGTTTGATACTGCTAAAAGTGAGACCGAGCAGTCTGATTCCTGACCTCGCTCACAGATAACCTTCACACTGGCTGCAAAGCCCCCCACTTTCAGCGCTGAGCACAAGGTGCCCATTGCATCGGCAGGAGATGCTGGAGACTTCCTGGGGCATTGCATTCCCTCCCCATCCTTGGCCTCTCAGTGCTGGGGCATCTCCTCTGTTCTCCTGTCCGGGCCCATTCTCCTGTCCCTATTGCAAAGAGACAGGGGAGTGAACCCAGGCCAGCGCATCAGCCAGAGCGGGACATGGTCCTGTGCCAGACTCCTGCCCTCTTTTTGGGATTACACTATGTGAAAGATGGGAGGAGGGCTTGCCAGGCGGGTGCACTGACCTCGCAAGAGATCCCATAAATGAGCATAGCTCATACATCTCACTCTCCGGATAGTCCTGCCCTGGAGACGGGGTGAGACATCTTGATTTAGACCTATTTGAAAATTGCTGAGCTGGTTTGCTCTCCCATTCTTTCGTTATCCTGTCTCCCTTCTCTCTGTATATACCTACATTTTNGGCGGGCACAGGGCGCTGTTGTTGCCTGGGGAGGCGCGGGGATGCTCCGGCTCGTCGCTGCGTGTGTTACAAAATCAGCTCCTGGTATTTGCTCACATCCGTGGATAAGCTGGTTGCATGGTGATGGGTGCCTGACTATCTCACAGCTGGATCGAGCCCATTAGCTGCTCATCAGAGCTTACACGGTGGTGGGGTTTTTTTTTTCCCCGCTTCCTGTTAGGTTCTGCTTGCTAATGAGGGGCTGAAACCTTCTGCTACTTGTCTACTGCACGTTGCTTTGCTATAAAATACCAAAATGTAACTGGCAGGGCTGCAGATATTTTTCAGGGCTTTGTTTTCAGCATTAATGCTTAAAGGGCACATTTAAACTTAGAAGTAAGACTACTTCTTACAGTAAAATTGTATTTTTCATGCTAATGTCAGTTCAAATTACTTGCAAATGTCAGCCTAGATAATTTGACTTTTTCATGTATCAGATGTGACCTTTTGGTTTTCTAATGAAGTCTTAAAGTATTTATTGCCAGGATATGTTTTTAGTGTCTGTTTTCCCTTATTATTATGTACTTGGATAAAAGTACGTTCTAGGACTGTTCTGGAGTCAAGAAAATGTTTGGTTTTGATGTTCAAATGAAAAGGCATTCTGAATCTGCCAAAGCAGAAATGATTCACTGCTGTTGCTTCGCAAACTTGTACTTAAACCCTAATTTTCAGCAGTCTGCCTCTTGATACAGCAGTAGATGCATTCTTTCCTGCAACACAGAGAGCAGAGGGCTGATTGACGTGATTAGCTGTGACAACCTGCATGGGAGCAGCTGCCTTCTGCTGAGTCTGGCCTTGCCATGCTCTTTCACCAGAGAGTGTAATACTTTACTTCCAGATCTGCATAGGCTTTTTATAGTCACAGCTATTCAATATTTAATTGAAGAAATATATGGAATTTCAAAAGCCAGATCATGAGCGTTTCAGATATCAAACCTTGGCTGTAATTGCTTGCCTTTGGTGTGACCACCTTGGCCCTCATTTCCAGAAGTGCTGCATTCTGTGTCCCTACTGAAATGTCAGGACTTACAGATATAGGTACTACACACTGTCTGAAGACCTGGCACTTGGTTCTGAAAAGGCACAATTAATTTAATACCTCTCCAGGTATTTAGGTAGGATTGCAAATAAGACAGTAATGTTTCTATTCTATATCCTTTGTCTTAAAAATTAAGGTAGATATAGTTAAATACCTGTGGATTCAAAAACCCCACAATATACCACCCAAAGTTGTATTTTGACTCTGTGNACACACATACGCACACACACACATGCACACGCACACCCCCCTGCTCTCTGCCTCTCTCTACCTGTTCGTGTGATGCTAGTGTGCTGTGGCGCTGATGTCTGTGTGCTCCGCAGGCCGTTCATCGTGCTGCCGCCGCTGATGGAGTGGATCCGGGTGGCGGTGGCTCACGCGGGGCACCGGCGCAGTTTCTCGGTGGACAGCGATGACGGGCGGCAGGCGGCCCGGCTCCTGCTGCCGGGGGTGGACTGCGAGCCTCGACAGCTGAAGTAAGTCCGCGGAACGCGCCTCGGCTGCTGCTTTGTGCCAAACAACGCGTCTCTCCCTCCCCNTCTTACAGTAAAATTGTATTTTTCATGCTAATGTCAGTTCAAATTACTTGCAAATGTCAGCCTAGATAATTTGACTTTTTCATGTATCAGATGTGACCTTTTGGTTTTCTAATGAAGTCTTAAAGTATTTATTGCCAGGATATGTTTTTAGTGTCTGTTTTCCCTTATTATTATGTACTTGGATAAAAGTACGTTCTAGGACTGTTCTGGAGTCAAGAAAATGTTTGGTTTTGATGTTCAAATGAAAAGGCATTCTGAATCTGCCAAAGCAGAAATGATTCACTGCTGTTGCTTCGCAAACTTGTACTTAAACCCTAATTTTCAGCAGTCTGCCTCTTGATACAGCAGTAGATGCATTCTTTCCTGCAACACAGAGAGCAGAGGGCTGATTGACGTGATTAGCTGTGACAACCTGCATGGGAGCAGCTGCCTTCTGCTGAGTCTGGCCTTGCCATGCTCTTTCACCAGAGAGTGTAATACTTTACTTCCAGATCTGCATAGGCTTTTTATAGTCACAGCTATTCAATATTTAATTGAAGAAATATATGGAATTTCAAAAGCCAGATCATGAGCGTTTCAGATATCAAACCTTGGCTGTAATTGCTTGCCTTTGGTGTGACCACCTTGGCCCTCATTTCCAGAAGTGCTGCATTCTGTGTCCCTACTGAAATGTCAGGACTTACAGATATAGGTACTGCACACTGTCTGAAGACCTGGCACTTGGTTCTGAAAAGGCACAATTAATTTAATACCTCTCCAGGTATTTAGGTAGGATTGCAAATAAGACAGTAATGTTTCTATTCTATATCCTTTGTCTTAAAAATTAAGGTAGATATCGTTAAATACCTGTGGATTCAAAAACCCCACAATATACCACCCAAAGTTGTATTTTGACTCTGTGTGTGTTTATATATATATACATATATAAAAAAAAATCTCATCAACTGTTAGACAATTTTACAGGAGTTACAGAATAATTTGAACTTGAGGACAGTTGTATTATACTGCAGACGAATTTATTAATTATGAGGAACAAATCAGCACTTAGTTTAAAGTTGCCATCAAGAATTCATTTCATAAAGAATACAAATCATTGTTGTTGTCCTGCTTGCCTTAAAAATGGGAGTGAGCCTGGAGAGCCCAGCCTGAGATTAATCAGATGAGAAAAAAACCATTCTTGAGACAAACTCTGAATTTTAGAGAGACCAGCCTTTGCAGTGTGCCTGTATTTGGCTGCAGGGGCTGGATTCACCCACTGATGTCCCAAAATGGCAATCTCTCTGCTGTGCTGGCAGATGAGTGTTCCTGTACCTTGGGTTTTGTTTTGAGGTCTGTGCCTACTGCTGGCGTAGTGCAGCAGGTTCTTTGCGTAGCTGCAAATAAGACCCTGGCTCCCTGTAATCCTGAGATCAAAGGGAAGACTGAGCTTTTCTGAAGAATAATGTGAGTCATCAGGATGTTAATTTGGAACTTTGCAGCCTGTAATTTTTTATTTGTATTCAGCAGACCCTTAGCACTCCTGATTTTCATAGGCCAAGCATCACCGCTTCACTCCTCCCCACTAGGGAGGGCATCTTTCCAACTCTTAACTCCTCAAGGAGCACCAATTCCATAAATTCTAACACTAGGAGAGGGAATACAACAACTTTGCAGGGGGTGGCTTTTCAGATAAGCTGCGTGACAGATGGAAGCTGGAGGATTTTAAGTGCAGTTAGCTTGATAAATATTGTGACTTCTGTAGAAAGGGTTTCTTAAGTAGAACCTTGAAAAAGGTTCAGTTTCTAGGCTTTTCATAGCAGTCTTCTTTAGTCCCTAAAACATAGAGACCTAAACCCAAAAGTTCCCATGGGTCTCGGGTGATACTGCATCATTCCACAGTGTTGATTCACAACCTGTCGTTGCAAGGGCATAAAGCAAAATCAGCTTCCAGACTGGCAAAACATGCATGTGGGGAAAGGGAGACACTGGCAGGATCTCAAACGCTGGGAAGTTCAGGATCAGTTTGGATAAAACCCAAATGTTCAGCTTCTTATCTGAACTACAGCATGGAGGTCTCCCCGCGGATTCACATCCCAGCACAATCACATACTCCAGCAGTGAGGTTCCCATTCTGTGGCTTTGTAAATCATCCCTGCTTTTTTCCTGCCTTTCATTCCTCTCTTTTGCCCTTTTTCTGAGCCTTTTCAAAAAATCCGTTGCCGTAATTTCTTGCAGTGTTTTCCTCTCCTGAAGGAGGAGCTGTTCTTGCTCTGGGTAGAGGAGTGAGGGAAGCTGGAATCAGTCAGGAGCTGCCTGTCTCCTTCCTGATCTCTTTTTGTTTTACAGCAGCAGATGTGCTAGAAATTTTCTTGCCTTTTGCCAGCTTTGGGAGATGAGCAGGGGTGTAAGTGTTCACCTTCCCCCAGAAGTGAAAGCTTTAGACAGACCAGTTGTTTCCACCCTTTGCAAGGACATAGGTTTCACAGGTGGGTTGAGTGCTGGGTGCACAACAGCTCACTGAGATGGCAACCCAAGCTGTGTCCAAGATATTGTCATAGTGGGATAGCACACTTAAATACAGCCTTGCCTATACCCATGCCCTTTGGGCCTCCTGAGGCAGCTGGATGTAGTCAGCTGAGAACTGTGTGCAAGGTGGCTCTCTGCTGGCATGAATCATGAACAGGGTGCTCTGCTCCCTATTCTGGACCTTTTATTAATGAAGGCATCAGGGATGAAGGTGACATGTTGTCAAAAAGGGGCATGGTGGTAAAAACTGTGTTGACCTGCCTTTCTGTTGTAGTAAGAAACCTGCACAGACACTGTCTGGCTGCAAACAGATGTTGGCTTCTCCTCATCATCACATCTGCAAGGGATACCTTTCCCCTTGCTCCAGCTCAACACAAGAAGCTCTTTGCACCTCTTTCCTTCCTCCTTTCTGTGGGATGTTTGTTTGTTTGTTTAAAACAAAACCCAGTGTGCTAGGCTTGTGGTGGGGAGGATCACTGGTGCATGACTGCATCTGGGGGCTGGAGGCTGATGGCAGAGGGACAGAGAAAGGGAGGAGCATCCTGTGTTGCTCCGCACGAAGGCTGCTGTGCCTTTATCAGGGTCAGGGGCTTCATTTCTGGTGGCAATATACTGTGACAATCCTGGGGGATGTAAAGATGCTGGAACATCTGTGAGAGGTCTGCATCAGTGCCAGCAGAGGCCAACACCCAAGAAGTTAAGTGAATACTTTGCCTCTGGTTTGGGGGAAGAAAACCCTGTTGGAAAAGGAGAAACAAGTAATAGCAACAACGTTATGAAAATAGAAAAACACTAATCAAAAGAAGAGAAAATTATGCAGCTTGATGTACTCACATCAGGATGACCAGATAACCCCTATCCCAACGATGAGAAAAAGCTGCTTCACAAAATCAGGGGGTCAGAGGGAAATATTTTTAACAAAGCCTGGAGTGATGCCATAACTCTAAGGATTAATAATAGTAATGCCCAACATTTGAAAAGGATGAAAAATGATCCAAGGAAAATTCCAGGCTGGTAGTGCAAGGCCTTTGAATGTTTTTCAAGCAAAGACTGATTAAAGACATGTTGTTGAGGGAAAAATGGGATAAAATGTGACACAGATTTTCTAAAGATAGATCTTGCCAGGCTAATCTAGTTACTTTTTTGATAAGATAACTGATTTTCTACCCCAAGGAAATCCAGTACAATTTCATCTCTTTGGACTTGACTGAAGATTTGATACAGTCCATGCAGGGAGCTATTAAGACAAGAAGATGGGGGTTAGTAAGGAAATTGGAAAGTGAGCAGGGGCTGGATTCAAGAGAGGTAGCAAGGGCTGGGTTGGCTGAGATGGGGTTGCAAGGGGACCTTCAGCTCTCATTCTTAAAAACTGGTATTTTTTAATTTTCATAAAGGGTTTTGGCACAAATCTTAGCAGTGTGCTCATGAAGTTAAAATTCGCTGATGCCATGATGCTGAGAGGCATTGTCCTGACAGAGGAAGTTTGGGAAATCATCCAGGAAAAAGTGGATGACCTTGAGGACTGGAACAAAATAAATGGGATGAAATGCAGTTTTCCACAAATGAAAGGCAAACATATTTTAAAAATAAAAGTATACATACTGCAGTGTATATGTAACATATACACTATATATGCAGCCCAATATATACTATATTGGGAGCAGAGTATTGGAAAGCTGGTGGTAAAGGCTCTGGAGCAGTATTTAATCTCAGAATGATTGTAAACCACAAGAGTGGATTTTTCCTCAGCCATGAAAAAAGCAAATGCATTTTGAGACTGCATTGGGAGAGGTATTTCCAGCAGAAACAGAAAAGTATTGGTGCCACGTGAAAGTGGTAGGAAGTGATGTGGAATCACAAATCCTGTGTCCTGGTCAAAAAAATATTCTCTTTGGACCAGGTAGAAAGAAATGGGCTGGGATGATGTGGTTTTTTAACAAAATGTTCTCATGGAGGCAAACTTGAAGAAAGGGGCTCATTCAGCTGAGCAGTGTGTGTGCTGAGGGAACCTGTGGCTCTTCTCCAGAAACACATCAGGAATAAACAGTATGGAAGGAAAAATACACGATTTAAGGGCACCATGGACACAGGAGTATATGAGTATTAGCTAGTCATGAGTAAGTCCACACTGAAAGTGTAGATGTATCCAAGCCTTGCTGCAGCATAGGACCAGGTTTATTAACCTCCAGTCCCTCAGCTGCTGCCCTTCGCAGGCTCACCCAGTGCTCACAGGTGCATTTAGAACTGTGATTCAGAAGGGTCTCTGGGCAAATGCAGGCTCTCAGTGCCTTAGAAAACCTGTCTTCAATTGAAAATCAGTCCTGATTTCCAATTAGCCTTGTCCTGGGAATACCTAAGTCTGCTTTTCTGTCTGGGACCATCCCTCTTAGTGAAGGCTCTCTAGGAAAATTGGATTATCAGTCTCAGAAGCAAATATTATTTGAGCATTCTTGGCTCATCCTAGAGAGTTTTCTTAAAACTATGGAAAGGGGAAAATACAGTGATGTAAAGGGAAGATGTGTTATTTTGTTGTTTCAGAGCAGTATATACCATTTGCTGTGTCATCCTACTGCTACACGTGTGCAATTCTAACTTGAAAGCAGAAGAGTTGCATCTAATGTTTTATTTATGGAAATCTTGGGCTTGTACTAGAGCATGGAAATATAAATGGACTTTAATAAACAGAGATCAGAAGACAGAAAAAGTATTTCCACTGCTCTTCCTTCTCTTAAAATGTGTTGGGTAAGGGGCTGACTTTCTGGAGAAAGAGAGAGAGTATAAAATTGCCAAGAAATTCTGCTGTTTAATTAGATACAGCCACCTTCAAGTGGGAATGGTTGGTGTTTGCCTAGCTTCTTGAATGTACTTGTTCTTCCCACGAATTTTCACTAATCTTTTAACACCAGCCATGGCTATTGCTGTAATTAGATATAAAAATGTGAGCAGTAGCAAACAAGCTACTTGACAAAATCCAGCAGTCCCTTGGGGCAGATGGTGCCAGCAGATGAAGGAGTTACTTAGAGTTAGAGCATGGGTTTCTGAGGTGAATCTCAACCTGTCCTGCCAACTGTCTGCTTGAAGACAGCAGTAATAAAAAAAACTACTGAAGAGGAAGACGTGGGCCTCATGTTCTCCTTCACTTTTAGGGCAGAATACATTTGCAGTTTTATGGGCTTTAGGATCCAGCCTTCTTTTTCCCATTGCTAGCAACATCATTACTGCTGTCTCATATGCTCCGTCCCTTTTATTGCATCCCTGAATATATTACATGTCCCTATATTACATCCCTGAATACAATAATCAGGATACAGATAACACACTGTTTTCCACTCATTAATGAAGACTTGTGCTATCTATTTATGTGAAAGATGAATCTGTACCGGAACTTTCCTATGGCACTGTGGTCTTGTTCAAAATCTGAGCTCAGATTTAATTTTGAACATGGTTCCTGACCTATATACACAGAACTGGAGTATTAAGACTGTTTTGAAATATAGATTTGGGTCTTGATTTGATAGTCAAATCACTTTTTAAATGTGTTTTTCAGTATTTGTAACCAATTTATTCTCAGACCTTTGACAAGAATAAGAGGTTGGATAATAAACATCCGGATTTTTTTTTTTTCTTGTCTTAAATTAGCTCCTGATTGAAGTAAATGGAGATATTCTATTTCTGCAATAAAAAGTAGTGCTCTTCATCACTTTGATCAACATGTTTGTGCTTACATTTTCCTCTCTCCAAAACTGAAAATGCAAATAATTGTCTCAATATAGTATTTATATTGCAGTTCTATTAATATCAGCATCATAGTCCTTTTTAAAGCACCGCGTTGGAAAAAAGAGTGCTCACAAATTTAACTCAAATTGTCTGCTGCTCCCACTCTCATTGTTTGTGTCTGTAGTCTCACTGAAGAGCCCCAGGCAAGGAGCAAGACCCTTTTGTGCTATTGGCTGGCTGTGCAGCCCAGATCAAAACAGTGATCCATGACCCCAAGAAATTCAGCATTGCAAATGCATGTATATTGCTGGCTAAAATATGACTCCTTCCAGGCTTCCAACCAGCTGAACTATAATTTCTGACTCAAGACCTCATTCATATTTAGGACAAACTGAATAAATTCTACAAAGCTGAAAAGATGGACTTAATTAGTAGATTATCGTTCTTTCAGTTGAAAGGGCTGGTGATCGAGTCCCAGGTGGACAAACAAGGTTCTGATGCTTGGCTATCAGCGTGATGATCTGTTCATTTGAGCCAAGGGGAACATTTGTCCTGCTGCTCCTCACAGACTGCACTCCATTTCTTTTAAATCAACTGCGTCTACCAGTTACGATGGAAACACTTTGCCTTTGAATCATCCATTTTCCCAAATGTATTCAACCCACGAGTAACTTATTAAAGATCTGCACAGACTCTCTCCTAGCTGGTCGGAGTGGAAGTGAAAAAAACCCATCCCTTGTGTTTAAACCGCTGCTGTAGAAGTGCTGCATTATGTTTTTATAATGTGATTTTGGGAAAAGAAAAACAATTTGCTGTACTGCTAGGACCCATTACAGATGAAGAAGATTATCTTTGAGATTATCTTTGACTCCTTTCAGAGGTTCAGAGTATGATGGAGTGGCATGGTCACCATGCAGTGTTTGACAGTGACCATTTGCAAATAATTAATGTTACCATGGCATTCCCCATATAAAGCCACAGTCCATTTAATTATGTGCAGTGGCAGCACTGTAATGATCTCAAAGATAACAGCTGTAGAGGCAGTATCTGTCAGGAATTAAAAGAGGACTTGGAGAAAATTGTATTGCATTGTAAGTTTAAAAATGTGGTCACAGTTTTACTGCAAATATAAGATTGAGATTATTTCACTTGTTTCTGATTTTCCTTTTATTTATAAAGGCAGCTGTTGTCTTGATTCACACTAGGGAGGGAGAGAGTTGACAGGCTGTGTGATTGAGCCCCTGAATTAGAGGGGTGAATTTGCTGTTGAGCACAAGGACTATGATCAGTGTATATTATTAATTCAAGCACATTATTTCTCAATTCTGGGAGTGGGAGCATTATGCAGTGGTGGTGGTGGTGCCAAACAGCCTGCCCAGCCTCACAGGTTGCTTGATAGGGAAGTTCAGAATGGACTCTGTCTTTAGAGAGAGGTTGTCAGTCTCCTAGGATGTTGGTCAGTCCTCCCTTTGTCACTGTATCACCTTGGGAGACCTCAAAGTTTGCCTGACCCAGCCAGCATCTGGTGTGGTGATGTCCACATCCTGAGATTGTCCCTAGGTAGAAGAGGAGGAGAAGAACATTGGCCCCTCCATGATCTTTTGTTCTTCCCATCAGCCTTCCCAGCCCCTTTGATGAAAAGGCACCTTTTCTGCAGGATGAGGTCTTGGGGAAGAGATGACTTATGTGATGCTGGTGGCTGGCAGACTCTGGCAACAAACCAGGGTGGCCTTGGAGGGGACCTTCTGCTGTTGGGCTGGTGTCAGCCTCCTGTGCACTTGGAAAGATCACAAAGACTTTTTGGCAAAAGGGCTTCGAACTGGCAGTGGAGCTGGGGAGGTTTCCAGCTCTGTTTTCACGTATGCTCTCTTCCCTTGCTTAGCAGGCACAGTTTCACAACTCTAAAAAGTGACCCTATATATTTAGCTGACTTTACTGTTCCCCGTCAGCCTTATGTTTCAAGCTTTTTCCCATCCCTTTCCCACCTCTTCAGAGCTTGTCAGTGTGTTTGTTTCAGTCCAAAGTCAAAGAGTCTTGCACGAGTCAAGCCTGGGAGTCTATTCCCTTCCTCTTTTTTTATCTTGCATTCTTTAATGTTTGTCATTCCGGATGGTGTCCACGATGGAGCAGTGTCCCCTTACACAGTGTAATATGGAGCAGACACCCTCTGCTTCTTTTTGGAATCAGTATTATGCAGTGAATGGTAAGAAGGAGGACTTGGGAGAAAATGCAGTGCTGTGTTGGCTTAGGTTTGATTTTTGATGGGTCTGGGGTTTTTTTAAATTTTCTGGTTTTCATTTTGAAATGCGACAGCTCGGTCTGTCTGCCATGCCATCTTCCCAGCTGGCTTTCTCCAGTGTTAAAAGTGATGCTGTGCTCTTCTATTTGTACTTGTAGTTCCTGATCGTTTTTTGATGTCTCTTCACTGCTTTTTATCAGTACATGTTAAATCTCTTTTTCCTTAACTCATTCATCTCTCTGGCTTTTCGAGATACTGCTTTATCTCCTCATGCTCTGCTCCTTCCCCTTGTGTCATGCTCTTGTTCTAATAAACTCACCAGTTTGATCACTATCCACTTTATTAGTCAACATATGACAATGGTGGCACAGGCTGTAGCCTGTATCAAATTTTGCTGTACAGTTTCCTTTGCCATGTCCCACAGATTGGGGCTGTAACTCAAAATGGTCCTTTCTGGGGTATAAAAAGGCAGTGGGCCACTGGTAGTGGTACTAAGTTGTGGTTTCTTGTTTTGTGTTTCTTGCTGTGGTCTAGATCAAACTTTGTCCTACCCGCTGTGCAGCCCAGGCACTCCTCTGCATCCATGTTATTGTTGCACTGTTTTTACAGCTGTAGCATCCTGGAGCCCTTGGACCAAGACACTTATCCCCCCAGCCAATGGAGGAGTACTGATTTGCTGATACTAAATATCAACAGGAGTTTATGGCTCTCCTTCCTTGACTGTAGTTAGCAGGTGAACTGACATGCTTTCAGGAGACCAGAGCCAGTTCATGGAGGAGTTCTTGATGGTTTTTGAACCCATGCCAGAGCAGAGATCTGGGGAGCCCATACAGCATAGGTGAGATAGATCCTTGTTCCTCTTTCCTCCCTTCTGTGGGTGTGCAAGCCAGGTCAAAGTCTGGCTTTTTTTTAAAGAGGAGATGATCAACTATAATTTTGCATGCACTGAGCTGGGCTGACGTCAGCGGAGCTCTGTCTGAGTTTGACCCATTTTATTCAGTGTATGTTACATACCTCAGTACAAATGATGAAGCAGTGACTTAACACAGGCAGTGATTCATAGCAACAGACACCTCTGCAGAGGATGTCTGGATCTTTCCATAGCTGCACTTTGCTGAGGAACCACCTTGTTTTCAGCCCAAAATCATCTGGGAATGCCATCTGCAGCTGGGAGGTCCAGTCTCTCCTCCATGCACCAAAACACCCCCCACTTAACTTCCGAGCATGCTTTATCTTTGCCATGCCTTAAAGGAGGGCACAGATGATCTCCAGCACCTCATGCTATGGGGGTAACAAGCACCAAATGTTGCTGTAGCTCTTGTGTCAGAAATGTGCCATGTGGTGTGAATGTATTTAGCCTGGATTGCTCCCATGGATCTCAGTGTCAGTGGGCTCAGCCCTGTGCTGGTTTCGCTTTTTCCTTAAACTCAGTCAGAAACTACTGCTGAAACCCAGCCTTGCTGTGTGTTGCTTTCTCCCTCTCTGCTGTGGGCACGTTGCTGGTGCAGAATCTGTTATCGCTGTTGCAGTGTGTTTATTGCGACTGAGTGTTGTGCATTAATCTTGCAGCATCCTGTGGTGATGGAACGTCATCCTTGTTCCCCTGAGTGGTGACACTCCAAGCATAGCTTTTTTTGCATTCTTAGGACATGAACTTTTTTGTCAGTCAAAACCCAAACTGAGCAGTGGAATGAGCATCAACAAAACATCTGTTGTCCTCCAGACTGGTTGTGGCCCAGCACAGCAGAGAGCAAGTCTGAGATCAGATGCCAGTTTCAAACCTGTAGAAGCTTTGATCAAAACACTTTGTATTTTGCATTTCACTTTCCTTCCTCTGTTGAAAGAGGAAGAGCAGTAGCTATTGCTACATACCACTGCTTCTATATAAACAGCATATTTGTTGCATAGTGCTGTTAAATATTAAGCAGTGTTATATATTTTATAAAGGTCTGATAGAGCACTTTGAAGAAGAAATTTAAATAATAGTGATGTGCTGTTTATATTTTTCTTTTGATTTGCTGTGGTTTTTCACATATGAAATAGAAAACAAATATTTGATGTATGCTTGACTTTTTCACTTTTGATCTCTATTTTGTTTTTCCTTCATAAGTAGCCCCTCATTTTCTGACCTAGCATTTTTGCAGATTTAAAGCGGTGTTTTTCCGAACAGTCCTTTATCCAAGTTCACACCAAAAGCACTGTGGATTTGGGCTCCACCCTCTGCCCCAGACACTCCTCAGCATGAAAGAAAAGCAAATCTGTCTTTTAACAAGATGAAACCAAGTTGGATAAACATTAGATTTGAATTGCCTGGCTCTCTCTGGAGCTGTAGATTCACATCTTGGCTAAATAACTCCTAGTGTTTCTTTCATTTGAAATGGATATCAGTTTACAGTTTGGAGATCTTTTGAATTAGACCTTAAAAGAGCGACATCCCCTCTGTTAGACACAGCCAGCAGGGATCTGTGGTGTTTTGCCATGACTACCTAGCAAGATTGCCTTCTCCCCTGTTGCATGGTGGTCTTACGTACATGTGTCCCTGCTCGAACCAGGTGACCGCCAGAGGTTCCTCTCAACCTCAGCCAGCCTGGGATTCTGTGATTTGCACTTTCTGCTCCAAAAAGACATCCCTATTACTGGGGCTATGCTGGTAAGATCCTTGAAGGTGTTTGGAGTGACATTATTTTCTCTTTGGTGTACTGTCAATGATTATACATCCATTTGATGCAAGTTCAAAGCTTACTGAAGTCACTGAAAGTTTTCAGGGATCAGGGGAACTGGATAACCTTGCCATGCGGAGAGAAAACTCATGGTGAGAATGTATTGTGCACTGCTTAAACAGGGAAACAAAATCAAGTGAAAGCTGTGCTTTTTTTCCCCAGTTTTTACTGAAATGTGTAACTTGTCCCATGAAAGATAGACCAAGGGCAATCTCCATTAGCTTGCATTATCATTTCCCATTCAGCATTTCCCTGCGCATGCAGGTCAAAGGAGAATGGATGCGTGCATGACCTAAATCCTTCAAAAACAGGGCACAGTATTATTTTCCTCGGGAGGTCTGTCCTCTGGTTGTCCTCTGAGGGAGTTCATTTCTCACCCCGCAGGATCGACGACTGTTTCTGTGCCTCTCGGAAGCTGGATGCAGTTGCCACCGAGGCCAAGTTCAAGCAAGACCTGGGTTTTCGGATGCTCAACTGCGGCCGAACGGATCTGGTTAAGCAAGCCATATCGCTGCTGGGGCCGGATGGGATCAACAGCATGAGCGAGCAGGTAACGGGACAGACATTTAAAGAAGCAGCTGTGAAATGGGAGAGTTTTTTCTGCTTGTCACAGGAAATGAGCCCCAGCTTTCAGCTCTACATAGACAGGACCTTAATGCTTTCCCTGCATTGCTTTGCATTGAGTAAAAGCACTGCTAGGTGAACGTCTATGTTAAGTGAGGTCATTTTGAGTTGTATTGATTTGTCAGTACTGACGTAACTCAGCATGAGGGCGACTGCAGCCCCTGAAATCTTCTTAACAGTGAACTGAGTCGAGTGAAGCCAGAGGAAGATCCCAGGAGAGCTTAGTGTTGAGCTGACTACCTAAAACTGCTTCAGTGCCATGCACAGTGGTGTGAGACAGGGCTTTGTGAGGTGAGCAGCCTTCCACTGCACACAGCTCTGGGATCTGCCACCACTTCATGTGCACCACCCAGCCTGTCAGTAAATGGTTAATTGCTGGCGCTCTTTAATTGATTTCAGTCCAGTTTGAACTGGCCTTGCAGATGTGAAAGTATCTTTGCAGTTACCCGTCTGCTGGTGGTTGTGCCTGGGGATAAAGCTGCCCCCTGCAGCTGCCTTCTGGCAGCTGTCTGCTGGACTGTGATGCTCACCGAGGTGGTTCCCCCTTCCCGGAGGGAAATGATGGCTATGGATACTAACCTTTCCTTTTGAAATAGAGTCCCCTGACTTTTCTGGTGCCCCTGATGAAAGTTTGTCGCTGCATATTCGCAGAGCTGTGGCATCATTTTTGACAGGAGTCAGGTGGCTGCCACCTCTCAGGTGGTCACGTGGGGTAGGGGCTGGGTGTTCATGGGTTTAGGTCTTCTGAGATGAAAGCTGTTCTAGGAATGTGAGTTATGTTGCTGTTCAGTAGCTTCAGTCTGAGTCAATATTGTGGATTCATCTGAGAAAAGCTTTAGAAGAGGGCAATACTTCCTGCAGAAAAAATAGTATCAGACTGCTCATTCCAAGGTTCATACATTATACTTTTTAAAATTACTGTTATTTTAAGTTAGTCTGAACCTGGAAACTTTTCACAGCGTATTTCCTCTGTCCTCCGGGCTGAAAACTGGGAACACGCTGGCTTGATTCATCAAAGTACCTAATCATATGCTTAACTCTGAACACATGCTTTTACATCCTATTTGAGTGAAAGTTAAGCCTGTGCTTAAATGTTTCGCTGGATCAAATGTCCCACATCTTGCAGGATCCCACATCTTGCAGGACAGAGCCCTAAGTCATACAAAGCTGAAAGAAAGATCGTAATTTTGTGTTTTGCCAAAAACCAAATGCCCTTTGTGTTGATTGTACACATTGTTACCGTGTTCCTGTGTGTGCTTCGAACACTAATGACGGGCTCATTAAAAATCCATTCCTCCCACGTGCAGAGAGGGGGGTGAGTGGTGCTGCAGCACAAGGCTGAGCTTCGGGGCAAGCCTGGAGGGACGGGCTGAGGCAAAAGCAACAGTGCAAGGGAAGGGAAGGTTAAAATCCTCATTAACTCTTTAAAGTCCTGACACTGCAGCATGACACTCTGGACCCCTTTTAGTCTGTGTTAAGTCCTCCTTCAGCTGCAGCAGGGTCAGGACATCTTGTGTGTTTCCCAGGCAGAGCCTTTGCTCCGGATGTTGCTGCAGGATTCCTCGCTGGGGCTGCCCATGTGCTGTGTCTTGCAGCGGGAGCCCCGGTACTGGGTTTTCTGTTCTACAGATCTGATTAGACCCGTTGTGCTGAATGAACACTTGACTTAATTATCCAATGATGCCACTTACAGAAACTGAAAAAACAGTTGTAGGAACATGTATTTAATTTTAAGCTGCTGCCCCATCCTCGCGTTCCAAGGCCCAAGCACAACTTTTTTGTAATTCGCATGGTCCTCTTTGTTCCCATAGTGTTTGTTGACTGCCAAAGGAAATGTTTTGCCACTGGCTGTGGCTGAAGTCCTTCCAAATTCTCTTTGCAAATAGCTTCAAGTCACCCAAGAACTCTCCTTGCCTAGGGTGAGCTTGTTGTTTCTTAGTAATGGCATGAGGCCCCAAGTGCCTATTGCACAGGTACGCTGCAGATTGGATCCTGTGAAATGCTCAGTGTGTTTCAGGGAGGATCTAAGGACCTTGCAGAGACAAACGTTAATTTCTGTTGTCTCTCTGGGAGCAGCCCTTCCATACATAAGCACCCACTGCCTTTAGCCCTGCATATAAACAGGAAAGCTGGGGTAGTTCAGCAAAAACAGTGGTGCTGGGCTCTTGCTAGGAAGAGCAGTGTCACAGCTCCATGTCTGGCCAGGGCAGGTACTTCCAGTTTCTCTGACAATAACTTCCCTTCATAGCAGCACTTGGGTTAAACAGCAGATGGACTGTGGTCTGACAGCAGATTTACTGGGGGGACCTCGAGGTAGGCTGTAAGCTGCATGCTTCAGGAGACCTACTGCAAAGCAACTGGTGGCTGTTGGTCAACACCCCCTACTGTATTTAATAAGCAGCTTTTGCTGTTATAATTTACAGTCGATTTAATAATTTTGTTCATGGTTTCATCTGGACTCATTACCACAGCCACAGCAGTACTTCCCTTAAGGGAAATGGTGATCAGGCCTAGCAGGTATTTCAGATTA
Organism: Ifrita kowaldi; assembly: GCA_013398055.1. Lineage (NCBI taxonomy): Eukaryota > Metazoa > Chordata > Aves > Passeriformes > Cinclosomatidae > Ifrita > Ifrita kowaldi. Next base: position 908,055 of record VZRS01012070.1, on the reverse strand, counting down.
ATACAAATTGCATTGTGGTGATTCTGTAGTGAAGGGTCACTTAATCTACTTTTTCTCCAAGCAGGGCCATGTTTTCCTAGAGCCAGCAGCTTGCAACAAAGCTTTCTGGCATTTCATTTAAAATTAGGTCCGTGTTTGCTGGGGAGTACTCTACAAAGCCTTGACATTTCCAGCCCCTTACAGTATCCATGTTGAAAAAAGCTGTGTTTAAATCTGACCGATCTTACAAGGAGCTTGAGATGTTTTAAAGGTTCTTTCAGTAATTGAAAAGTTTGATTTTAAGTCACTCTGATTATAGAAGACTGAACAGAATTCTTGTCTTTTTAAAATACTAGTGGAAATAATGGTTGCTTTGGTGAAAACATGTCTCTGCTGGGGCCCCAAAGACAAAGGTGCTCAGTTTAGTATATGGTGGAGGTGAGGCTGGCAAGGCTAGTTTCACTCAGCATGCTGAAGACAAGGTGAAAAATAAAAGCAGTAAGCACAAGTGACAAGAAAAATGGAGATTTTTACAAAAATGGTTGATTTTTGCTACTCTGAGGGGCATGTTTGTAACAGAGGTAATGGCTTTCATTAAATACATGTTGTTAGTCTTGATGATATATACTTAAATAATTGTTTTTAAAAAAATCAAAGAGAGTTCTGTGTTAAATTTGTCAATTCCTTTGTTTTTTAACTCCAAAAAATGACTAGGGCATGACTCCACTGATGTATGCTTGTGTCAGGGGTGATGAGGCTATGGTGCAGATGCTGCTAGATGCTGGAGCAGATCTGAATGCTGAGGTGAGGACTTTTTGTTGGTTGTATCTTTTTTCTGTTGTTTGTTTACATCTGAAACCACCCCCTGAAACTGTAGCAGAGCGAAAATCACAAGAATTAAAAAGAAAACAAATCTGTCTTATCCTGGATGGGACCACTTGAAATGAGCAGTGAAATCAAAGGGCATTAGGCTAACACTGGGGTTCACTGCACAGGAGGGGTCGAGTCATCGGACTTAACCCACAGGTAACAGTGATTTAGTTGTGTTTGCACACTGCAAATGAATACAGGCGTTAGCACCAGCCCTGAGCACAGCTCTAACAATACTAGAAGGACTCACTGACTTTATATGAAGAAAGTAAAAGAAACACCCATCTGGTAGCCTGCCAAAGCTCAGCATTTCTACACGTATGGATGTTCTGAGTAAGCATCCCCAGCACACAAGTGCCATATAGGTTCCATTATTTTGTTTTACAAAGTGCCTTGGGCTAAAAACTGTTGGATGAGGAGCTCGAAGCTTCCAGAATATAAATGTCTCATTGATGAATGCACATCACAAACTCAGACAATCTGTCCACCAAACAGATTGTGGTCCAACTCAGTGCAATGCAGGTATGTACATTTTTAAAGAGCCGTTTGAAAATCCATGGAAGAGTTCTTTGTTAATGATTCCAGTTTCAATTTGTTGAGGTCATGAGTAAATTAAGCTGTCTGCTTCACTTATCTGTGTTCCATCTGTTCTGTTTGGACTTGAGTGAGCTGATAAATTGGAGTCACTGCTTCAGACAGACGTTTTGCACTTTTAAAAAGTCTAATTTAAAAAGTAGAAATGGATGTCACCCGTAGGAGACTGATAGTGTTACTACTATGTTGTGAAATCAGCTGGTGATTTCAGTTCCCCACAGTCAAGAACATCACCCTCAAAGCTGGCAGTAACTGAACACTTGAATCCCTAGTCAGACCAAAGATTGGATGGACAGGGAGGCTGATCTCTTCCTTAACCCTGCCTTGTGGCTCAGATGTGAGGTGGCGTTATTTGGCTCCTAGGACGAGTTTTCATTAGGAGCAGTCCTCCCGATTGCTCCAGTAATCTTCCAGGCTTGAATCAAATGCAAATTTAAACAGTTTTGTCTTCCTGAAACTGCTGACATCTGAGAGAACAGCTCCAGTGAGGAATGTGAACCTCCCCAATTCATTGCTGGAGAGTGTTTGCTCTAAAATCAAATGAAAACACTTTTGGACAAGAACTGTGAATAATTATGACATGCAATTACAAGATGATTTGTGCACACCACAACCAACTGTGCAAATTGGGCAATTATGGCAAAAAAAAAAGGCAAATCAACCATGAACAAAAATAAAAACTCTGTCAGGTGCCTGAATAATTTTCTCCCTTTCACTTTGCAAATATGTTTCCAAAAGTAGCCTCAAATGCTGGGCACCTCCCTTTTTGATTGCACATCCTTAGTGAAAGTGGACTCATTTCCAGATGTGCTGAGAAGCTGCAGTTTGCTCTGTACTCATTGGGACCTGTAGCTGCTCAGCCAGTCTTATCCTTAAGAACCTGTGCAGCTGCAGGTCTTTTGCAAACACTGTGTTGGAGAGAACTCTGACTTAAAAAAAAAACAACAAAAAGGAGCAAAGGAGTTAAAATGACTTCATTTTCTTTGCTGCTTTCCATGGACTGCCCCAAACAGTGGTGGGAACCATGCTTGAGGAGGAGCTGGATGCATTCACTGAGCTGTGGTTCTGCCCATCCTTACCCTCTGCTGCTCTTGCTCCACATCCCAAACCCCAAGGCTTGAGCTGCTCAATCCTCTTCCTTCTGACCAAACTCAGCCCCTAAGGAGCCCTGTGTCCTTGTTCAGAGGCCAGCACGCTCCCTGGGGTGCCCTTTGAGCTCTCCCTTTGGCAAATCTGGGTGGTAACAGCCAGGTGCTGGTGCAGATCTGGCAGGCTGTGGGATCTGCATGGGCTCTTCAGATTTTGCCCTCATCCCTGTCCTTGGGACCGAGGCCCTGCTTCTAGCCAAACACTGCATGTGGCACTTGGAAATGCGAGCTGCTGATGGAACCGAATATTTAATGACTGGCCCTGCTCCCCTGTATGGATAGAAGCACTTCACACAAGGTAGTGAAAGCAGAGCTGGCTGGTGAGACAGAGAGATGGTGCATCTTTTACTCTGATTTTAGTCTTCCTCTGAAGATCAATAACAAGATTTTGAGTTCTGGTGTCACACTCCATCTGAGTGTGCAGTCTCGGATTGCAAATATTCATTAGATTTTACCAGCTCCGTGAACCTCATCAATATTAATACCCCCATCTTTAAGACAGGGAAACTGAAGCAAATAATGGTTGTTCATCTTCCCCAGTGTCTACATTAGAGGCACCAGGCACTAAGGCATAGAAAATGGAAGGAACAATCTGAAGAATAGCATTTTGTTTTCTAAGGCTATAGTTTGCATCTCTTTTAACTGTCACCACCCAGCACTTCTAGCTTAACTCAGACAGGAAAAGGCAGTAAAAAGGAGTTTTCTTTAAACATTTCTGAAGTGACACTCTGCCCCATCACTTCTCAGACATTTTTTTCCCCTCTGGTGAGAGAGGAGGAGCCTGGAAGAATGCCTGCAAACTCCAGGGTAGGGCTTGTGATGTGTCTTTCATGACAGCAGTGACAAAAGTCATACTGATTTAAGTGCAAAGAAATTTGGCTGGGCCTGGAGCAATCCCAAGACCCGAGGCTGTTGGTACATGGTCTGGTGAAGTCAGTGGGAGTGGTCCTTAGCTGTAAGTGTCCTGATCCATCCTTACTTCCCCAGTGTGTGCTGTTGTAACCAGCTGTGGATGTTTTGCCATTGTGCAAAAGAATCTGGTGGCCAGTGGTTTAGATGGAGCTACAGTAGTTGGTAAAAGACTTCATTTGGTAAGAACTCAATTCAAGCTGTCAAATCAGCATGAACAGTTTTAATATTGAGAACAATTTTGCAGGAAAAAAATGAAGCCAATCATTTTATAAAGCACCTTTCCCTGGTTTTCTGTTTCACTTACTCCCTCACATGCCTGGCTTTCAGGCAAGTTGAATTTTGTTACATATAGCTCTTTAAAAAAATAACTTTAATTTGTTTATAGGTTGTCAGTACTGCTCATAAATACCCATCCGTCCACCCTGAGACCCGCCATTGGACAGCTCTGACATTTGCTGTGTTGCATGGACATATTCCTGTAGTTCAGGTATTATTGTATTTCCCTACCTGCATCTCATCCTTTTTTTTTCCTCCTCTTCAGTTCTAATTACATCCATCTCAAACCAGCATCCTCTTGTCATACTCATATTGGTTACTTCTGCTTCTTCAGGAGTGTACTGATACATGATAGACTTACAAAGTGAATGCGGTGTTCAAACCTTAACCAATATGAGGCTTAAACAGAACAATTTTAAAGCAAAGTTGCACCAAAGAAAGTCTGACAACTCCTTGTGCTCCTTCCTGACCACTTGTTTTATATGTTTGTTTATTCATTCATTGCACTTTCTTACACTATAATATTCTAGCAAACACAAAGCCGCTGCCTTGGTGGGAGAGAGGTGGACAACAGCCCTCGTGCTGCTGTAGAGGGAGAGAATCCCTCACTCTCCTTTACCCCATCCAGGTGTCATGTGGGATGTGCTGGTTCTGTGCTTTGGCATCTCAAAAGTTGAGAAGGTTTATTCTTCAAAACTGCTGTGTCTATGACACACTCAAGCACCATATCTTTGAAGGCCTTCAGACAGAAATGACCAAGAGGCGGCTGGAGCACAGGCTCCATCCTGTTCTCCTTGGCCACTTTCGTTTTCAGCATTGTTGCTACTAATGTGGAAGTGTCCCCGATGGAGACCACAGCTTTTGGATTCATTGCTGCAATTGGTTCTTAAGAATTGCCTTTCTTTTGGCCACGTCTTCATGTAAAAGATGGAGACAATTGAAATCTGATCCATTTTTGGATGGTGCTGGGCTTCTAGAAGACCATGAAGGAAGGATGCTTGTCGGGCTAATTTTCTTCCATCTCCAGTGCATTACTTCCTAACACTGACCTTACCCCATTTCCCATTCAAAAAAACACTGGGTTTCACTTTTTTGGCTCTGAAGTTGGACACTGGTGCTTTTGGTGTTTGTCAGCATAAAATGAGCGAAAAAAGGAATGAATTTACCTCTGTGAAATAATGGGCAGAATTTGCATGTCACGTGTCTCCATTGTATCTGGTTTGCAGATAACAAAAAGCATTAGATTCTCATTTGTCACTGTTCATGAACTCTGAAGACTGTGATACCCCCAGTTGCTCTAAATGGTGAATTTTCTTTCTAGCTATTGCTGGATGCTGGAGCAAAAGTAGAAGGTTCCTTAGAGCATGGAGAGGAAAATTACTCTGAAACGCCTTTACAGCTGGCAGCAGCTGCTGGTAAGGACTTTCTTTCTCCTCCTGCTGTAACAATTCCTCAGCTGGGATCTGTGGTTTAGGTGAGCAAATACTGGATTTTAAAAGGGGTAAAAATGCATGTCTTGCCTTGCAGGAAATTTTGAACTGGTCAGTTTGCTGTTGGAGCGAGGAGCTGACCCCATGATAGGAACAATGTACAGGAACGGCATTTCCATGACTCCACAAGGTGACATGAACTCTTTCAGTCAGGCTGCTGCACATGGACACAGGTAGAGTGGGAACAAGTCTAGTGGCATCCTTCAAGTGCTGCTTTTTTGCCTGGGCATCCAGTTTGAGCAGATGGGTGAAATTTCTGCATGAACAATTGAACATGCCACCAACTGAGCAGAGATGTAAGGCTTTCTGCTAGCATGTGAATTAAACCGGTTGGTGGTACAAGCTGCTTTTTGATTTCTGATGTAAAAAAAAAAGAAAAAAGAAAAAGGAAGGGGACTCCTTGTGGTGTGCTCAATGCAGTGGTTGTTAAGTGGCAGCTGATGTGACAGCAGAAAGGAATGTCAAAGACACTCCTTCTGAATTTCTTGACGTATTTCTCAGGTTTGAGTGAATTGTGTCTGCTGCAGCCTTAATTTTTGTTGAATAGAGTTTCTGCATCTATGTTTACTGTAAAGTCCCGTGTGTCTTAATGTTGTTTGTATGCTGCAAATTTTTTAAAAAAAAAGAACTAGTGAGATGAGCACCTGGCATGCATGACCTTGCAACGCTCAGGAGTTGACTGCAGTGTAATGAATTAGTACCATGATCTTCACGTTCCTACTTTTCTGATTGTAGCCATCCAGAGGAACATAGATACAGGTTAGAGACAGCACCTACCGTGTGTTTGCTTAGAGATGAGCTGCCAGTCTAACACCACGCTCACGGCACGTCAGGGTGGGTTCAACAGCTCTGCCCATCTGGAGCCTGCGAGGGATCCCTGGGACGCACAGGACACTTTGGGCGTTGAAGTCTCACATTCACCCAGTGTGAATGGGAGCGACAGGCCTGAGGAGAACCTGGGGCTCTCCTTGGCTTGGCTGCTGGCTGTCCATGTCACAGACTCTGACTCTAGTGTTCCTGCCTGTATAACACTCACACACACCTTCTTCCTTCCCTCTCTGCCCTAAATTTGTTTGGGACACACCATGCTGCGGTCTAAGCAGGTGCAGGGGGGACACTGGAATACAAGGAGGGTGGGCTGGGACCAACCTGGTTTCTCTTCTCAGAGCTGCAAAACCAAGGGAAACTTTATTGAGTTTGATGAGGTTATGCTGGTGTGACCCTGAGGGCACAAAGTCTCTCAGTTTGGGCTCTGTTGTTTGGTGGCCCAGGTGGATCAGTGGCTTTGTAGAGTAGTCCCGGCTGTGCTTGAACCTGCCCTGACTGGCCTTGTTGAATGTCTAGCTGCTCTAGCTTTCCCAGACTGCTTTGAGTGTGAATCGAGTGGTGGTGCTTTCAGTAGCTCCAGGCAGCTCCCTTCTCAGGTGGCTGCCATGGTGGGAGTCCCAAGAGCTTGTCCAGAGGCACCTTGGCCTTCCCTGACTGCTGAAGAAGTCTTGAGTCATGTTTAGCTCACGAGTCTTTGTTCCCGCGAGATGCCGCCACTCGTGCGACATCTGTGCAGTTCCTGTCGCGACAGCAGTGACTTGCAGACGTGTCCCAGGCAGTGCAGGTGGGCTAGCAGGAGCTGTGCTTGCCTTGGGTCTGCTCTCAGCTGGTTCTGCCATGAGCTGGAGTGATTTCCTGGGCAGGTGTCCTAACGTGCCAACGTCACAGCAAGTACTCCCGGTGCAGTGAAAGCCTGGCCACTGACTCTGCTCTCCCTTTCCTCTCCTCTCCTGCCCTCTCTCCCTGTGTCTGTCATGCCGTGATTGACAGGAACGTTTTCCGCAAGCTGCTTGCTCAGCCGGAGAAGGAGAAGAGCGATATCCTGTCGCTGGAGGAGATCCTGGCCGAGGGGACGGACTTGCCCGACTCAGCAGCGGCTCCGCTCTGCGCCAGCCGCAACAGCAAGGCCAAGCTGAAGGCCCTGAAGGAGGCCATGTACCACAGCGCCGAGCACGGCTACGTGGATGTCACCATCGACATCCGCAGCATAGGTCAGTCCTGGGCTCCTTCCTCTTCTTCATCCAGGGAAGGACCACTGTAAGAAACACGTCCCTCTTGACGGGCTGTTGCTTAAACCATCCACGGTCACATCTTCCTCAGCTCTTTTGGAATAGAAGGTGATGGGAGATCTGGCAGGTTCCCAGCCCATTCCAGCTCCACAGCATACCCTGTTCAGGGGCCAGTGGCTTTTTTCTGTGGGACACAGTGGTTTCCATCAGGACCCATCTGCGCTGCTGCATGGCAGAGTGTAGATAAGGCTCTGGGGCAGTGTTCAGCTGTCATGGGCCGCCTCCAGCTGCTTCTCTTTTGCACTCTGCTGTAAAGCAGTCCATCATTAAAACAACTTTATTTTCCGGGACTCCGAAGGCAGGAGCAGGGAACTGGCTCCTTGGTATGCCAGTTCTGCCAGACTTGAACATCATGCCAGCCTGCTGGGAAGTTGCTTCTGCCTGTGGGGAGGGTGGTTGTGTGGTGCAGAGGGGAATCGATCTGGGCTGTGTATTTACCATCCCCATTTGTCTGTTCACAGAGAAAGAGAGACCCGAGTGCCTGGTGTGCCTCTGCCTGGGGCAGTGCTCCAGCCCTGGGGACATGGGGTGTGGGTCAGGGTGTGCAGTGGGCTGTGCAGGCAGAGATCTGGAGATGAACGAGAGGAGAGTGGCAGGGGTGCTCTCCAGGCATTGAACATTTTCTGACAGGGAAGGAAAAACCTTCACTTGCCAAACACCAGGCTTGTATTTCCTTCCACTCCATTCTGTGAGAGCAGAAAGTAGGTCACATCCAGCCTGATGCCTGCAGAGGTACATTAGCTCCATGTGCTTTCTCAGTCAGGGCATGGGAGCAGTTCCCTTTAACTTCCTGGAGAGTGGTTCTGCCATGACAATCTGCTTGAAAGGGCTGATCTGCTTAACTTGCCCAGTGCTCTTTAGGGAAAATATTAATGATCAGGAGAGGACATGGGGTATCACTTAAAGCAAGTTTTAATCTGAAGACCACCAATTTGAATCCAGGTAGGTAGTGACCAAAATCAGGGTTTTTTACCATTTAATGGCTCTCCAGGGCCACATTCAAACAAATGAGCTAGTGTAAATCTAGTTTCCAAAAGGCTTTTGCAACGCAGAACCCCACAGCAATTACCACAAATTGGCAGTCTCAGCAGAGAAGCTGAAGGCTAGATGAGCAGAGAGACCACAGTCTTCTCTTAGCATTTGGAGGAAAGCCTCTGTGCATTAGCTCTGGGATATACTGATAACCATCAGCCTTCTCAATTAGGGATAAATAGGAATTTGATTTCTTGAATTATTTGGCAGCTCTTGCTTAAAATCTTCACATAAGTAAAGGTAAAAAAGGAGAAGGGCATGTCCTTCCCTGGAGCTGGGAGTGAGCTGTGTCCTCTGTCTGCAGGTGTTCCCTGGACGCTGCACACGTGGCTGGAGTCTCTGCGCACGTCCTTCCAGCAGCACCGGCGGCCCCTCATCCAGTGCTTGCTCAAGGAGTTCAAGTCCATCCAGGAAGAAGAGTACACTGAGGAGCTTATCACACAAGGGCTGCCTCTGATGTTTGAGATACTGAAGGCCAGCAAGGTAGGATAAATTACGTGCTTTAAAGGAAATCAGCCTTATTTCCATCCTGTAAGACATGAAAGCTTGTGATACTATTTTTGAATAGCTCTCCCAAAGGTTATTTAGACTGCACAGGATTATTATTATCCGTATTATGTATCTCGGGTTCTTTCACTGTGGCAGCATGGGTTATAAACACACAGGCTAATCACTTCTACTAGAATAGCCTAATAACAGGTGCTAACAATAAGCTGGAGAGACAACAGAAGCTGGTGCATAGTGGTGAAATTAAAGTCAAAAGAGTCACAGCAGTGTGGCAAAAGTTGTTGATAACCAAACCAAGCCAAAGAGTAACTTCACGCAGCTTGTTTTACAGGACCGTACAACAAAGCTAATATTCATGTTTACTTTGGAGTTCTTTAGCCTGTCATGACTTTCTCTTCCCTTCATGTGGGATTTGGACTCTCAACCTTGTGAGGAGACTGGTTTCTACAAGCACAGAACAGGATAATTTTTTTAAATCTTCTGTGTGTTTGTACTTGCAGCCTCCCCCGATTTATTCTTTCAGCTGACTTTTTCTTAGCCAGGCAAATGAGACTTAACACAACCTTTCCAAGGAGGTACCATTGCAAGGGCATGCAAGTATAACAGCAAAAGGGATGATCATGGGGTTGGCCAGGAGATGTCTTAACCCAGTGAAGAATTTAAAACTTGTTACAAAACTCTTCTCTGCTGGTCCCCCTGACAGTCAGTCACTTCCAAGGAATGCCCAGTCAACTTTCACTGTTACCAGAAAATCACTGTAGTGATGAAAAGAATCAAAATCATGTGGTTGCTGTTCTTTTTCTTCATGCACCGCAATACATGTTGGTATGGTCTTCTAATTGTTAAACTGAATGTAAGTAACTTTTATCATCCAACTCTATGTGTAACAGCAAGGAGCAAATAATTTTTAGCATCTGAAGTAATAGCCTAAATAATGTGGAAAGGGTAGAGGTTCTGGTATAGGCACTCAATACTGAAAGGTTCCAGACTTGAAATAGCTAGTGATGGCCTACATGGATTTATTTCTTGTATCTTGCTGCAAAATCAGGCTTGGACGAAAGTCCTGAGCAAATCCTGCATATTTGTTCCAGCATTGTTCTGATTCTTGCTCCCACGAGCCTTGCCTTTGCAATTACTTTGTATTGGATGGATATTTATGGAGAATATTTTGAGATAGGTTTTAGGGAATTGTTCAAAATCCCAGGATTTGTAGATTCCTTGTTCTATACGCACTTGGGTTAATGTATGTTCATCCAGAAACTACCAGCAAAGTGCTGTTTGGTTTGAAAGTTGATATGAAACTAACTATATTGAAAACTTAACAGAGATTAAGTTTAGACCTTGTAATCTAGGATGAGGGGTGACTTTAATTGCTTTTCTCCTGGGTGGCTGAAGCCAAGGCCAGCAATCATCACTAGAATAAATCATTTACATAGGATTATACCTTTGGTATATCTAGGTTTTCCACAGTCTGTTGTAGGAGACCTGGAAAAAAATAAGACTGCTACCTTCTGCTTTGGGTTCACTTAAAAACCTAAAATATGGAAGGGTGGAACAACTGAAGTATCACAAAAACCCCTCCATGACGAAGAAGAAATCTGTGCTGATCTTTATGCCTCCCCCTGGACCTGGGGGAACTGCCTGTCTTCATCTATATCCACAAACACACACTCACCCAGGGTTTCATAGTCTTAGAAAAAAGAATTAATCATTCTGGGACACTGTAAGGGTTTACAAATTGTCTGCAAATGTTATGAATTGTTGTGGCAGTCTTGTCCAAATGGCCTCTTACAAAGCTCTCCCAGACAGAAATGAGGAAAGAGACTATGCAACCCTTTGGAAGGAATCTACATAAATTCATTTGTAGGGGAATGAGCCAATGAAAGTTCTCCCTGGTCACTCCATAGAAGGCAGCTGAGAAAAGCTGAGATTTAAAGGATCTTCTGTTCCCCTTTTCTGGAAGGGCTGAGAGCAGAGATTTTTATGTAAGCCCACAGAATGGAAATCTCCTTTCAGAGGTGCAGAAGGGCTGTAACTGTGGTTCACATCCCTCTCTCTTGACAGCAAACTGTAAAGCTCTGCATTTTGTAGAGCTGTGGAGAGAGGAGCTTGATTTGCCCACACGGACATCCTTTTCCCTGTGGGCTGGAAACTTCGAGAGAGATTATGACTCTTGCTAAACATCACAGTCTGGCCCAGTACATTTCCTTAATGAGTTTTTCAGGGCAAAAAGTATAAAATAAGCAACTAGGAAGCAGAGAGCCACTTAGCAGTTCTTGGCTGATGTAAAACAAGATGTCCCATTTGCTACATATTGTGATGCTCGGTGTATTTTAATTGCATGGCAACTTGCACCTAGTAGAAATGGCATTTTGCGTTCCTATAAATAGTTCCAGCTATCCCATAATCTCAGAACAATTTACTAATATTAATGAGTTGAGACATGGAAGAAGATCGTATCCTCCCTTCACCAACAGGGAAACAGGTAATTAAACAGGCAGATTTTCAGCATCTCATAGAGTGACAATCCCAGTCTCAGAGGCTGTGATAACCTGGATAAGCCAGACAGAAATTCATAGTTTTGAGTAATTTGACCAGAGAAACTCCCCAGAAATCACGTGGAAACAGAAGGGCAGGTCTCAGGGTAAGGAAGCAAGCTTTCTGCCTCCACCTTCTACTTTGCACTGCCAAACGAAATGTTCTTGCAGGTTCCCAGGCAATGCAAAAAAAAGGCCAAATGCTACAGATATGAAAAAATTAAAGAAAATGTAGCCAGTACCTACAAGAACAGTGTCAGATATGAGGAATCCCTTTTGTCTTACAGATGGTTTATAAAATGCCTGTTTCTAGGGGATACAGGTGTGAGGGTTTGTGTGGGAGCTCTGCCAGCACTGATGCTGGTGCCCGGTAGGGTGGCACTCCGTTCCCATCTATGTGCTGGGATGCTGACAGTAGAAATAAAAATAAAATTTGCAGAAGTCCTGATGCTGTAACACAGAACAGCAACAAAAACTGGCGAGTTAGGCAAAACTGGCTGAGCTGAAGTCCCTGGGCTTATTGCCTTTCTTCAAGCTGTGAAGTAAGTGGGGGAGAACAGTGTATAGGTTGCACATGGGTTGTTCACTGCTGCACTAAAGCCCTGGAGGAAGTCTTCCAAAAGCACAGACGAGGGTTTGATACCCAGTTCCTGGTGGCTTCCAGTGGGATGGAGCTCTTTCATTTCCTTTCATCCTTTAAATGTCTGTATCGGCTGCACCATTGAGAATTGCACGGGGAGTGGGGCAGTAGCAGCATTTCCATGCTGGTGAGGCAGAGCTGTGAGAAGACACAGAATTGCTCTGCAATCGCTCCCTCCACAGCTCCTGCTGTCCTGCAGTGAGTTTGGGTCATTACCAAATTAAAGACCAGGGCAAGGTACTCTGGAAAAAACAACATCTGTAGCAAAGACATGGAGAGCTCGGTTTAAGGCACCTCTCCTAAGAGCAAGCAAAACTCAAACCGGGAAAACTCCGACACTAAAAATGTTGATGACACGTGATGGTTTTGAGACACTGGATGGGTAGGAAAGGCGCTGCCATTTAGGGATGGATTGAATCTCTTTGGAAGATAAACACACAAACTTAACCTGTTAGAAGTGATTTGGACAGAGCTGTGTGAGGCAGAAGCCAGAGAGTCACTTCTGGGAGTGAGTAGCCCTGAGCTAAACTTCAGCTGTTATGTAGAGCAGAGTCAAGTCCCTCAAGATTAAAGTGATGCTGGAGATCTCGTTATGGAAGAATGATAGGAAGATACAACTGAATTCCTGCCTGTTGGTATCTGTGTTGTGCTCTTCATGGCCTGGGAAAACTCCCCCAAACTCCTCACTGAAAGCTTTCCTTTGCCTCCAGCTGAGGTTGATGTTTGCATTGCCTGAGCTTGACTCTGAGCTGGATTGCCCACCTGTCCCGTGTCAGAAGATCATATTTGCCTGAGGAGTGGCTCTCCCAAATAGAGGCTTTTAAAAGAGCTGTGTGGAGGCTGCACCCAGAGACATGGGCTTGTAGTGCCTGAGGTGAGGCTTGCAGGTCAGCTCTTCCATTTTTGCAGAGATTCTCTTAAGTGTAATATGCTGAATGTGCAGGGATGTTACTTCGTCCTCTGTCTATGAAAATCCTGGAGCTGTTCAGTTTGATTGTGACATTTCCACAACTTGAAACGAGAGACTCAAACCCCCAGCCTTGGAAGTTAAACACATCTGGCCTTTGGGGGAGGTTGGTTTTAGGTTTCCACTCCAGGGCTTTGCATAAGACTGAATTGTCATTAAATCACCCAGCTCCATCTGTGTAGATGAGCCCGCACCGTTGCCAGTAGTATGAGGTCATGAGCCAGTTTCATCCACTACTTTCTCTGCCTACAGCCATTTACATCAGCTTGTCCTTGGCCTATTTTTTTCAGAAAATATGCGATCTTTTAATTCCAAATAATCTCTCTCACAGCTTTCTCCCTTTCCCCTGTAGGACAGGTGAGGAGCTCTTTGCCATTTCCTTGGGTCCTGTGTGGCCATGCATTGCTGAAGTGCATGTGTGAGTCCTCACGTGCATTGAGCACATGTGCTGAAGCGTTGTCTGAAGCTCCTAGAGGTGCTTCACACCAGGAAAATTTGGCTTAGGACTATGAGTATTCCTGCTAGTGTATTGTCTAAGACAGAATCAGCTTGAGAAGTCGTAGGAGCGATCCTTCACTGCCATACCTTCATTGCATTCTGCAGCTTTCTCTTCATCCTTCCCATCCATTTCTGTCAGTGATGACATGTTAATTGTATTTAGTTTATTTTAAAATTTAGCCCGTTAGTGACGTGTTGGGCAGCCAGGTTTGTTGAAAGATGCAGTAAACTACTTTGCAAAGATGTTTCCTCAGAATTTAAAATTCCTGCAGTTTTCCAACCTTGACAAATGCACCTATAGGCAGCTGAAGAAATGTGCAGGAGTGCACAGGCTCTTTTGGAAGGCTGAGCTGTTTGAATAACAGCCATCAGTCTGGTGTTGACAGTTATTGAGAACAAATAGCAATTCAGAACAATAGCCAGTTTTAAAATTCCAAAAGGATTTGAGTATGTGAGTATTTTGAGAAATCTAGCCTATATGTCCTAGAAGCTAAAGTACTCTTTGAGCAAACTGCTCAATTTGGAAACGGAAATCTCTTAAAAAGAAAGTTTTGGGGTGTTTTTTTAAATATATCTTTTCAGAAATAGCCTTTGTCATGTATGCACTAACTACTGAAAAAATATTTTCATGTCTCCATCAAACAGAAAGCAGCAGGAAAGACTGAAGCATCTTCCTGTTGTGTTCCAGGAAAACTTTCAGAAGCTGAAGTTTGAGATGAGCATTCTGTTTCTCTGTTGCTGGGGGTTTTTTGGATTTGATTCTTCTAAAACAAATGTTGGGAGTGGTTCCTCAGAGAATGTCAACAGACTCAGCTCATGCGTCTGTTCTACTAAGTCCAGGCATGGTGGTCAGCAAACATCAGTGTTTCCTCAGGGTCTGCATGTGACCTAGAAAGTCAAAGGAGCTAGAAAATTCCACTTTCTTCCGTTGCTTCGTGATGGGCTGAAATGAACGTTCCAGATGAGCTTGAGTGAAGCTGTGTTTTGTCGTGTGAAGCCAGACTGCCCTGTTCTGCAGGAAGGACTAAGGGTAGAGAGGAGAGGTGAACCCTACTCAGCACTGGGGCAGGCAGTGTGTCATAATTGTGTCCCAGGGGAAAGTCCTCCCTTGGGAGAGTGCTGGGCATGTTTCTGTTACCTGGAGATGATCAGGAAAGACTCCTCTTTGTCTTGTTGAACTTCTTTTCAACAGAAAATTGAGGTTTTATTGTAATGAAAGGTTTCACTAGGATATTTGTTTCCCACATAATATTTTACCTTTCTTGAAAAAATTAGCGCCTGAAAATGGAATATTTTGGCTGACGACTGAAATACTCCAGCTGAAGAAAAATGTGGAGTTTCCGCAGAGGAGACAGACACACCAAAACCTGCACTAAAAATAACCCTGAAGACATCCCAGGATGCTAAAGAGTTTGCTTATGGATTCTGTGGAGTGGCTAATGCCCTTCTGTGTGTCATCTAGTGCCCAGCCTCCACGTGGTGATTGATCTTTTGGCTGGGACTTGCCATGATTTTGTTAGTCAGGTTTCACTGTTCTTGAGCAACTGCAGTGATCTGTGGCATTGCCCAATTGTCACTTGTAGCACTTCTGTGTCTGAACAGTTCCGAGTAAGCCGGAGCCCGGTTATCCACACATGTACATCCTGCATCCTGCGCGTGAGATGCGAGCGCCAGGTACCGAGTGGCATGTTACTAACACACTGTTAACCCCGTCCTGTGCTTCCATAACACACAGTCAGCTTGGTACTAACACAGGTTGGGGTTTTTTCCTACCCTCTGCTACCTTCTAAAATGTTCCCCTGCCAGAGGCAGGAGCCGTTTCTTCATTTACAAGAAATAAATGCCGTGGATGTGACACCTGCCCTTTTCTGGGCTCTCACCCAGGGATTAGACTGTGCCCGTGAATCTGAGCTTTTTACATACAATGCACAGCTGGGATATAAAGAGCCTTTTGAAAAGGAGGCTTGGCAGCTTTCCCAGAAGCAACGGAAGGGTCCATTTGTGCCTTACCTGTGATTAATTCTTTTCCGTTTGTGCTTGCAGTGGAAGGGCTTGAGCCCAGCACTAACAAAACCCATTTTGTTGCGCAGCTCACTGCCTCTAACTGTAGCTCCAACCTCTGGGGCTTCCCTCCCTTTCCAACTGTTGACTAATATTAATTATGTGTATGCTGCTTAACCATCTAGGAGTGACCACCTGAAGTGGCATTCAGTCAGTTTTGAGGCATTTGGTAAAAGTGAATTATGCAAGAGGACAGTAGCAGAAACACCTGTGCAAGGATGGAGGAGGTTCTGAGATGGCAAAGAAGGCCTCAAGAGTTTGAATGTTCAGGGATGGGGGGCAGCAAAAAGCCCTCTCTGCTATGTCACTCTTTATTGTTTTTTTCTGGGAAAGAGGAGCATAAATAGAGGACTAATTCAAAGTTATCGCAGCAAGTTATGGATGAGTCCTCAATGGGCTCAGGGTATCCTGAGACTCTACCACTGCTGGAACAGCTGTTGGGGCCTGCATGTGAGATGGGTGACTAGAAACAGCACTTCTGTCACTTTGCATTTTGCAGAGAATTAAGTCCCCCCAGCATCCTCAGGACCAGAGAGAGAAGATATCTTTGCCAGTGCCCCTGTTCTCTGAGCAGTGTGGTTTCTCAGCTTTCTGGGGAGATGTGTATTAACAGGCAGACACTGAGCCCAGAAGATTAAGTGTTACTTTTTCTGCCTTAATGTGGTGAGCTTTTGGTTTTTGGACTATGTGGTAGAGGAATTTGAGGGCCTGGCAGTGTTAGGTTAAAACAGCATTAATGGAGCTGAGCTGGTGAGGGTAACATCAGTAGAAGAAAACCCCAAAATACTGCTTGGGATTTCAGAGGTAAAGAAAAGAAGCCTGACTTGTTACCACTGTAGAGGGCAGCCATGTGGAGGTGGTGGGTTGTCTGAGGGCTGGTAAGGAGAGCTAGGCAGTGGGGCTTGAGCAGTCTGCAGCACACATTTTACCCTGCAGAGTTTGGGGCATAGACACGTGTCTTGCACAGGTACTGGAGAATATTGGCTCTGTATTTCGCAGTTGTGTCCAGTACCTTGTAGGAACACATCCCAGAATGGCTATGCTGCGTTGATCCATTTAACCTGGAATGGAGCAAGCTCTCCCAGGGTATGTGCTGAAGCCTGGAGGAGACTTCCCTGAATCCTGCCATAGACCTTTGAGATGGACATTCAGGAAAAAATATCCCTGTGCTTCCCACCCAGGTCTTCACCTCTTCTCAGATCAATCAACAAGGCATCTCTGGTCCAACAACTTGAAAGCCTCCAGCTTTGCTTCAAAAGAATTTATGAATTCCCCTCACAGTTCAAGTGCATTCAGCAGGACTGTGGAATTCCTTTAGATCTCTGCTGAAGAATGCTTTTAAGTCAGGGGACCGCTCGTATCTACAAAGCAAAGTTGCTTGCTCACCAACCAGCTCTCTGCTGGAAGCACCACCTCCCTCAGAAGACTCGCTGTTGTTCCCTGTTCCCTCTTGCCTATCTGTAAACTTCCCCATGGCTAGGTAAATATTTTTATATATCCTGTGCCAAGCTTTCTTCCCCCTCCCACAGAAGAAGACGTGCGTCGGCTCCCTTTGAGTGCAGATGAACGCCGATGTCTAAAGGGAGGCTGGCCTCGCTCCAGGTGTCAGCCTCACACACCCTGGCACAATGCTTTCCAACATCAAACTGTAGCAAGAAAACAAACTTTGGTTTGCTCCTCCGGCGTTAATATTGCCGCCCACAGCTGCTGCAGTGAGCTCCTACAGCTGGGCTTTCACAGTTACATTGATAGGATGCAAGGATAAACAGGGAAGAGTTATCCATCTTGGTGCTTAAATGACAGCTGCTGAGCACCTCAGTATGGGCCCTGTGTGAAGGGGAAGGTTGAATAGGCTGAACATGTCCTCCTGTCTTCCAGAACAATGCTTGTGCCCCAGGTCGTGAACTTCTGCAGTTGTTCCCAGTTACTTCACAGGCAGTCCAAGTCCTCCAAGAGCAGGACTTGGCTTAAAAAAGCCAATTTTTTCCGCAGCCATCCAGCTGCAGATAAAGCAGCCCTTTTCCCTCTCCTGTTTCGGCCTGGTTTATTGGTAAAAGTCAGCAGAGGCACTGTGGGGAGCAGGTCCAGGGCCACAGCCCTGTGAGCTTGGCTGTGTGCTGGGGGTGTGGGAAGCAAACTTGGTGTGCTGCAATAACTTACCGCTCCCCTCCCTTGCTGCTGTTTGTTAGCAATGACTCTGAATAAGCACGGGCTTCAGCTTTCTCACTGAGCACATTTTTTGGCCTTTGAGTGGCAGGACGTGTAAGTATTTAACGTTACCAACAGAAGCCAGAGGTCTCCAGCCTCCTCTGCCAAATGAGGTCAGTGTTCTGCATTGGAGGTCTGAAGCCACTGTCTGCCTGATGCCCCTGCTTTCTTTGATGTGTCCATCCTAAGGTCTCTTTTCTCTTTGTCCCATCTCTGTTCCATGTCTTGGGGCTTTTAAGCATCTCTCATGTCAATGTACCATATCTTGAGCTAGTTAAAGCTTAGTTTACACCATTTTTTTCACAGTCTTGTGGGCAAAGTGGCTTTTTAATGGGCAGGCAGCACCTTGCCCGTGTAGGCAGGCTCCCATGGGATTGTCTGCAGGCACAACTGGTTCTTTATGTTGGTTGGAGTTACTAGCAGGGGTCTTCTTCTCCCACTTGTGTGGCTGGGTTCTGCCTGTCCCTCCCTGGCCTTGGTGTAGCTGGATGTCCTGGTCCATGGTGCTGTGGCTCGGTCTGGTGAGTTAGGCCTGCAGCTCCAACAAGGCACTGCCAAGTCAATACCCAGATTTTCCATCAGCACGTTCCCACAGGCAGCCTGGAAGGAGGAGCTGCATTGTCTTTATTGATCCGTATGTGTGTTTTTAAAAAGCTATTGCGTAGGCACAGCTGTGGCTGGGACTGGTGAGTTCATGGCACCCACTGAGACCTCAGTGACACAGACAGGACCTGTGCACGCCGGCAGATTGGGGAGGGCGCTGCCTGGAGCTCTCCTCTTCAGTGCACTTTGCTTGTGTTCACTGCAGGTAAAAGTGAGCATTGCTTCTCCTCTCCAGAAGCTTCCCTCTGCTCTAACCACGGAATTGTCCCCATCTTCTGTTGTATTTTCTGACTTCTAGGAGCTGCCAGATCCAACCGGGAGCTGCCCTGCTGTAATCAGCATCCCCCCGGACGCACTCCTCCCTGGCTGACTCAGTCGGCCCTGGTGCTTCGGCACAGCCCTTCTGAGCAGAGAAGAAATTGCTCCTTCTGCCCTGTCTGTCTAAAGCTTTCCCTCCCAGCCCTCCTGGCAGCTGAGTCACTTCCTTCTTTAAATCTGGCCTTAAATCTTCCTTTTCTCTTTAGCCTGTGATTCACTCTCTTTGTGAGGGCTTTGCAGAGCTCCGATGGGAGGATGCTGAAGAGTGAGATGCTCCTGGGGTGAGACGCCCTCCTTGTCTCAGAGCCACAGCGGTGAGCCCCTCTCTGAGGGCTGGGCCCTGTGCCTGCTAAATGGTGTCTCTCAGTATGAATATTTCTCTTATCTTAGCGTTTCTTTCAGTGCTACATCTGATGTCGTAATAGGAGCCAACTCCTGCCTGCGGGCGAGTGCGTGTAATTTCCTTTGACATCAGCATGTGCCTGTGAGGGAACAGCTCTACCCCTTCCCACCCTGTTTGATTAGATTCAGTAAGGGATTCATTACAGCATCTCTGCCACTCCTCCTTGTCACTCGTGGGATTTAAGGAACACTTCTGAAAAGTGCTCAGTGCAAGGAAAGCTTCAACTTCTGCTTCTAAAGCCTGGAGATATTTTTAGTATAACATCTACACTACTCAGATTTTTATATTATGATTATTTTTTTGTCCCTCACCTGCTTATTTCCTTGGCCTTTGACCCTCTTATGTCTGAGGGTTTTGCCGTTTCACAGTTCCCTGGTGTGGAGAGAATCACCAGCCGACAGGGTAGTTAAAAGATGTCACCATGAATTAACAGTGTGGCACTGCTGAACTTGTCTAGACTTGCTCCGGTTATCAGCAAAGTGTGGGATAAAATTTGCCAAATCTTTTAAATCCTGCTTTCATCTGGGACTTAGGTAGTTACGCATTAAATCAATTTTACTACCCTTGCAGCTCAGGCATACAAATTCTCAAGGTGCTTAGGAAAGCATCCTGTGGGTGCCTTGCCCCCAGAGCTGGGGCAGAAAGGGGTAAGGCCAGGGACCAGACCTGGTTTTGTGAGGGTCTGGTGGCTTCCACAGCACAGTGGTGCCCACACTGGTGCCAGAGGTGTATTTGGGATTAAACAAGTGGCTGGCTCTGATGCTTCAGTCACTCTGTAAGGGAAGGGTCTGTTTGTGAGACTGCTGCACTTGAAAACGCATGCAGGCTGTGCAGCTATATCTGTCTGTAGCTCAGGTTTTCTAAGACGTGACCAGTGACCATTTTCTAAAGAGCAAAATAAAAAAGTCATTTTCCAGTACAGTAAGTCTGCAAATAAAATGAAATCACTGTTGTAAAGGAACTTTGTTTTTGCAGAGGGGACAGGGCTATGGAATTTGCTAGGCAAAGAAGACTTGTCATCCAAGGAGAAGACTTTTTCATTTAAAATGATTTGTACAGGAGACGTAGCAATCAAGTAAATGAGAGCTGCGGTTTCTAACAAATGCTAATAATCGTAAGCTCTGATTTTTAATAAAGCTTCAGCAATCACATTTTTCACCTTCAAAACAGGCAGCTGGTTGAGAACAACGTAACATGTCCTTTGCATACTGATCTTATGTTGCATGTATTTGTTTTCTTTTGCTTAGAATGAGGTGATCAGCCAGCAGCTCTCTGTCATTTTCACTCATTGCTATGGACCCTACCCCATTCCAAAGCTCGTGGAAATTAAGCGCAAGCAGACCTCCCGCCTGGGTAAGTGTGACTGGAAGATCCTGGTCGGCTCTCCAGGGAGAGCTATGGGAAGGCTGTTGCTGGCCATGTGCTTGAGGGGAGGGCCACAAGTCAGAAAAACCTGAATTTAAAAGGCAGAATTAAAAAAAGGAAGGGTCCCAAACTTAGCCTGACCTAAAACTCCCACTGAAATCAGGAGGGTCATCAGGTGCGCTCGAGTGGGGCTGTAAATCTGCAGAGATTTGTCTGTGTTGCTAATTAGGCTGGGATCCAAGCCTTGGGCCTGGAGCCAGGTGTCTGTCTGGATCTCACACCACCCTGGCTGCCTGCAGGTGATGCTGTGCCGGCACAGCCCTCCCGGCTTGGTCAGCAGAGCCCAGGCTGTTCTCAGAGGACTGAGAGAAGACCCAAGCAATTTTCCAGGACCCTCTTCCCCTTGACACAGACTTCCTCACACAGGGAGAGTGGCCTAACAGGGTATAAATGAGTGTAGGTCCCTCCAGCATCTGCTGAGCTGCAGTTAGCTCTGGGCAGCAGAGCTGGGAGGCTGTGCCAGCGCCACACGGAGGGGACGGCTGGCTGTCATTGCTGCAAGGTCATCACGGACTTCAGAGCTTCAAATTCCCTCTGTCTGAACTCCGTGTGGTTGTCTGAGGGGCTTCTGTCTCAGGCTGTCCAAAATAGCTTTATGGGCTTTACTCATTAAAAACAATATCCTTCTATTCTGTTGCTTTCTTTTGTCACAACAGGAAAATAATCAGTGCGTTCATGACCTCTTCCAAATTACTGTCTTTTTTGTTTCCTTCTTTTTGTGATTCTAGATCCCCATTTTCTTAACAATAAAGAGATGTCAGATGTCACATTTCTGGTGGAAGGAAGACCATTTTATGCACATCGAGTGTTGCTATTTACTGCATCCCCAAGGTAAAATAGAGATATATTTCTGATTTTTAACAAAAATAGAATTTGATTTTGTGGGTTTACGGGGTTTTTTTGTTTGTTTTAGTGTTCCAGTTCTTCGAGGGCTAGTGGCCCAATCTCCAAGTTTTTCTTAATCAGAATAGCCCCACAGCTTGTTTCTGGTTGATCTGCCAGACATTTAACAAGTGCTCCTGTCACTAGATTTTCACCCAGTGAATGATCCATGCTTCCGGCCATGCATCTGACTTCATTCCACTGAGGCACATTGGCATGGTGCTCGTTGCTGCACCCAGTCCTTGACCATACAGGAGTCTTAATATTTTGATTCTTAATAATTTATCTTGTGAGTGGCTAAATCCTACCATGCATCAGTTTAGGCAGTCTCCAGGAAAAACAAGCTACTATCACACAATTCATTGACAGCATTTGACAGCTTTTAAATAAAATTAAATAGCTGTGAAACATACAGTGTATCCAAAGGCAATATTTATTGTCTGTTTCCTGTGCTCAGAAGGCTGAATGTGGGTTACCCAGCTCAACCCAACCTAAAAGTTGCTCAAAAATGTTATCTGTATACAGCTGTATAATTCAAGGTTGTGCTTTTAAACAAATCTAGCTGGCCCTCCATAGCAACCTAGTTCAAGATGTGGCAAGGACAAAGCACTGAGTTTGGATAATTTAAGCAATCTGGGAGTTGATGCTAGTCGTGCTGCCAACCCACAGCACAGAGTAAAGAGATTTGCATAAAGTAACTGCAGTATCTGACCCTGCCTTCAATTAAGAAATGGATATTTGGGTTTAGAGCTTCTTGGTAGGTGTACAAATATGTTCCAAAGTCCAGCTTTAAGCCTACTAATTGTGTTCATAACAAAGTTTGGCACTAGTGAAAGCAAATAAATTGTTATCTGTATTTTAATTAACAAGATGCAGTCACGATATGGAAAAGGTTACCATCCAGCACATGCTAGTCTTGATAGATAAGCCAAGCTTTGAATTACTGCTGGAAGGTCAGATGAATTATCAAAGACAGAAAGTACAAGGGCAGGTGTGTCTGGCAGGACATTTCCAATTTTCACCTTCTGATCAATGGGAATACCTGGTTTTGAGAAGTAGATTGTTATGTATGTATATATCTCACATAAGTCTGCAGTTGTTAACTAAAATTAACTAAAATTACGTGGGATTTTTGTCCTGAAACTTGTGTCTGAATTTCAGGTTTTGATAATCAGAGAACAGCAACCTATCCCGTTTTCTCTCCTGCCTCTTCTTATACAATTGTACAGAGCCTTCATGGGAGCATTAAAAGTCTTAGTGTTGTTGTTTTAATATTTTGTTCCAAAGCATTTTTTAAAGCAGCATAATGGGCATAAGTCAAAATTTATCCCCTTCAGAAAAGGAAAATGTTCAGGTTTTAAATGCTGCAAATCTTCATAAAAGATCATGTTGCCTTCAAGAAAAAAAATGTTGGTTTTGTAATATGCATCATTACAGAATCTGAATTTCTGATGTACATTTTATTCTATTGTTATATTAGATGTATTTCTCAAAAATTTCAAATTGAGATCTCCTAGAGGGAGGCTTCTTCCTTTTGGTTTGAACTTCATGTTAGTGTCTAAATGTTGATGCTTTTTGGTGACAAATCCATTCATTTCAGTATACTGTTTTTGCAAGAGTTGATGCTGTCATTCCACTGCACTTCTGTATTGGTTTTGCTGTACTTTTTCACAGAGATAATTGGGCTGGTATTTTGATTTTGCTCCTTTTTATTTAGGTTTAAAGCACTGCTGTCTAGCAAGCCCGCATCTGATAGTACTTGTATTGAGATCAACTACGTGAAGTACCCCATCTTTCAGGTACAGTCCTCACACTGCATTTGAATGGAACTTGTAAGAAGGACACCATGCATGCCCTGATCAAATTAGTAAATATGTACTTGATAAACCAGAGCAGTGGTTTCACGAGCACAGGCTTCATCTCTGTCCGTGCACTGCAGAGTGCTATTGATTGCAATTGTGCCCCAGCAGATCCAGCAACGTGCATTTCACTGACGTGGGCTGTGCACACGAAGCCCTGCCTGCCAGCATAAAGCACTTCTTTCTGTAGTTGGCTCTTTCTGAATTTAATGGACAGGTTTCGAGGAGACACACTTCATTCCCTTCCTTTGCAGTGTTCTCCAATCAATTTTTTGCCATGAAAAGGCAGAGCTTGCTCTCTGTACCTGTAGCATGTACATGGATATGCTTCCTTTGCTTTGAGATGGAGCTCAGACAGCTCCATGTGTCGACTGTTACTGCTGCAAATAATTCCCAGCTGCCTACAATAACTGTGGGCTCCCTGCAGGGGTATCTTAGCTGGCTTGTATTACAGTGCAAAGCCTCCTCCACCTCTTTCTTATCATCCATGTATGCCCACACACAGCTGGATGAAGGTAGCCTTTGCCAGGGAAGGAATAAGGGAATAACCATTATATATGCTGTGCTTGCCTGAATCAGTGATGTGCTTAACAGACTGGGAAATACACTGAAAATTCAGAATGAGTTAATCAGTTTCCTGCAAACTGTTTGGAGCTCACCAGAAGGTCCAGACAATTTGAGGGTGAGGGTTGAGATGTTAGACTACCTGTGAGAAGGAAACATTGAACTTTGCAGAGAGAGAGAATAACCAAGCATATCTTTGAAATCAGGTGGCTTGAGCCTGATTTACCTACAAATCCATGGTGGTGTTAGGAGAGCCTTGGGTATTGCCTGCATCGTCCCCTGTTCTTCTATGTCTTGGATTGCTTCTTATAAACACTCCCTTTGTTTTATTACAGCTGGTTATGCAGTATCTTTATTATGGAGGTGCAGAGTCACTCCTGATTAAAAATAATGAAATTATGGAGGTAAGAGACATTTATTTAATTGCAGTGGGAGCGATGCTGACTGATCTGTGTACCATTCACCCACGGACACAGGGCCATTGGGCAAGACCTGAGCACTCCTGTAAGAGCCAGCAGTGCCTCACCCAGAGTGCCCAGGCTCTCTGCAGTCCTGCAGGAGACTGGGAGACTTTGCAAGACCTACTTAGAGGCAAAGCTGGTGTTACCGAAATCTGGAACCCACTTCCAGCAGCATACTGTTCCATCCTCCCTATCTCAGCAGCATTAAAAACATCCAGTTTGGTTCCTCACATGGGAGAAGTCTTGGGCATGTGCCAGCCTTTAACCGTGGGAGAAATCCACTGGAGACACAGTTGAGTTCAATTTCAAGCATGTGACTCTCAAATGCTATGAATAAAACCATAATCTGCTCCCTGAGATACAGAGATTTCTTTGCCCCTTTCTTACTGGATGTAAAACATCCAGGTGCTGCTGTGGCCTTTTGCAAAAGCCAAACCAAGCCAGCTGGAGCTGACTGAACCTTCAGCGTAGCCACAAAACCACAACCTTATGGATGTTAAGTCATCCCCTTCCAAATACTGTGTGCCATCGTTGTCAGCTGTGATCAGCAAATCCACTCCAACTACACAGAACTAAAGGATATTTGACCAAATTCATGACAGTCATTCAGGGAGTTTTCAGGCAGCCAAAAAGAATGCAGGTCAGTAAATACTAAAATCAGAGCTACTTAAAGAGCTGGTAATCATCAGGGTCTGCCACCGTGATCACAGGGTCATAGAATATCTCAAGTCGGAAGAGACCCGTAAGGATCATCAAGTCCAACTCCCTGCTCCTTGCAGGACTAGGTAAGACTAAACCACATCACTCTGAGTGTTGTGCCTTGAGCTCTGGCAGGCTTGGTGCCATGAGCACTTCCCTGGGGAGCCTGTTCAGTGACTGACCACCCTCTCAGTGGAGAACCTGTTCCTTATGGCCAATCTGCACTTCCCCTGGTGCAGCTACTTTCCATTTCCTCGTGTCTGGTCACAGTTTTACTGCTGCCTGTATTACTCTGTCCCTATAACACTACTGTCTGGCAGCCAGGGCAGAATGGACAGGATGGAACTGCTCAGGACTGAAATTATCCCTCTCAAGTGCAGGCAGTGGATTTTTAAGTAAGCATACCCACACTGACTTCCTGAGCTGTATGGGAAAAGTTCACTAATTCTCTATTCCACTCAGAGTTTGGAAAGACCTCCTGAATTTCTAACCTTTTCTGAAATAGGGAATAGACTAGGCAGTGCAGTGGCTCTATAGAGATGTGTGTTATCACCTAGGCTGTTAAAAAGCTTGTGCTGCATTTCAGCTGGCAGCTTGCTCTACTTTTGTGACATCTCAAAACTTCTGTGACTCCAGAATGTATGACTGATTGATTGATCTCTTGATAACAAATCTGGCCATGGTTCCTCACAGTTTAAAGTAATTACAAACCAGCACATGACTGCTTGAGCCACAGAGGCATCTGGAATAGGATTTGTCTTTATCTTTCAAAACTGCATTTAGTAACTTGCCTTATTACAAATACGATAACAAGAAGCACCAGAAATACTCCACAGAAATCTTTGCTGCAATTCATAATTGGGGCCAGCTGGCTGCTATCACATCAGCACTGCAGATTTCCAGCACTTGGATTTATTTATGGGATTAAAGTAGAGCTTGAGCAGACTGCATTGGAGAAGTCAGAATAATGTCATGAAGTTTCAGGGTTTTGTTTGTTCCCCGGTGCAGCATGAGAGCCCCTTTGGGGTGCACAGGTTAGCTTTTTCGTATCAGTCCCAGATAGTAAGGGCTGTGTAAAGGCCTGAATGCCTGCATAAGTGCTGTTCAAACACCTGAACAGCTTGGCCTAAGTCTGGCTGGATTACAGCAAGGTGTCAAGCAATGAAGAACCCCAACCTGCTTTCTAAGGCAGAGCAGAGAGCCAGAGACAATGACCTACCACAGAAGGACACACAATGAAATTACTTTTCCCTGCTGTAAAAGGACAGAATAAGGGCAACAGAGGAAATCTTAGCACTGTTGAAATCAGTTGGAGAATGCAAAGTTCAAGCCATTTTCACCTCACAGGCATGCAGAGATGCCAAGGCAGTGCCAGGGTAGGCAGTATAGCCATAGTGGGGCCAAAAAGGGAGGTCAGGGCTGGTGTCAGGAGAGCTGAGCTACAGCAGTGACAGACACATGACACTCATCTGAATGCTAGCAAGGCATTGCCTCACAAAGCTGGTTCCCACCTCGGTGCACTCATTCCTTGGAGTAACAGCCAAGGACCCAGACAGTGTTTCAGTGCTCCTGGCCTGGACATCCCCTTACAGCTGCTCACAAGCTAGGACAAGGAGCATATGGAGATCTGATTCCATTCCCCTGAGCCTGTTGAGGTGGCAGATTTGAGGTTTATGGTCTCTCTAGATTAAGACTGCCCAGGATGGTCATCATCATTTGGTTTGAATTTCTCTATACTCTTGATCCTGACCTTTCAGGTGACTTCCCCACATCCAGCCCAGTTGCTCTGTTTCAATAAGATCTTGGGGAACAGTTCTTGGGGAACAGTTGAACCAGAACTTTGGGGTTTGGGGATGTATTTGCAGGTCCCTTATTGCAGAATCATGTTCGCAAAGTGACAAAATATTCTTCAAGCCGCTGTTTCCTTTTTCTCCTTGTCCCATTCCATAGCCAGCACATGGACCTGAGCAGCCTTTGGTGCTCTCTGTGTACAGATACCCACAGTGTGATTTAGAAGGGACTGCAGAGGGTTAAAACAACCAAGCAATTTTCTCATTCTGACTTTTAGTCAGTACTTTCATGCTAACTGAAGAAAGGGCAGAGAAAAAAATATAATGAAACAGTAAAGAAGCAAGCTCTGATTCTGTATCGCTCAGCAGTTTTTGACTATTTTTTCCATGCTTTTTGTTTTTTTTAGCTTCTCTCTGCTGCTAAATTTTTCCAGCTTGAAGCTTTACAACGACACTGTGAGATCATTTGTGCAAAAAGCATTAATACAGAAAACTGCGTGGATATTTATAATCATGCCAAGGTAAAAATAACTGCATATGCTTGCATGTTGTGTGTCTGCTGTCATCCTTGTAGGTCAGTTTTATGATAAGTAGTGAGATATATATATAAAAATATATATATCTCATATCTTAGTGCATTTGTTACGTGTTTAAGATTTGTCATTCATTTGGGACTGACTAGTTCATAGGTACCTGGTATAATGACAAAGTCCTATAAGACTATAGTCCAAAATTCTGTAGTCTAAGTACAAGGTGGCAGCTTCTCAGCCCCTTCCCTAAGCGGTTCAAACTCAATTTGAGTGTACCACTGTGTGCGAGATCTATCCCTTATTCATGGCAACACAAACTGCTGAGCTGATTCAACAGGAATCACTAAGTGAAGAAGACACCTCTGCTTTCACCTTCCAAGGTGCATTTTCCCATTTCCATTACCTGTTTTTTCCTGCATGAAGCCCAGTGGGGTGATACACTCAATGCTGGTGACACCTTGTCAATATATAAAAATGCCACGTTGTGGAAGTGCAATGGCTCAGAGCCCTGCAAGGATGGTAATGAGAATTTTATGTCTTGGAGAGTTTCTTATTGGAATCAAATTATATACTTAGCTTGTGAGGTTGCCTAAGTCATTAGACATAAAAGCATGGCATTTCTTGTCCTAGAAAACCTATTTTCACGCATTGGTGGAGGTGGTTACCACATTGATTAGTTTCAGTTTTTCCCCTCCCTATGTGTAGTAGTTAGACTTTCACTTGGAAGATGGAAATGATGCACAAGTAAGTGCAGTGAAATATTCTTCCAGCATGTCTGAGGAGATTTTTTCTATACATGGTCTATACAAAAGATAAACTGATGCATTGTGGCTTGGAGGTTTGATTGAACAGAGGAATGCTGCAGATTGCTCCAAACCCCTGCAGATCTGACCTCCATTCCCATCATCAGGTATTTCCTGCAGAGAATAGTAATGTTAGGTCTTCAGATAACATGCAATCAATGTTTGAAATAGCACAAAGGTCCACCTATAAAAATAGGCAATGAGGTATATCTGCAGGTCCATTTAATGTAAGAGGAAAAAATTACAGCACAGGAATAGTTTGAAAAATACTTGATTTGTCTTCTAACTCATGTGGGAACTTCTCAATTTGTATTACTGTCAGTAAAATTAATAATTTTGCTGTAAAATCACACGTTTTCTTTGAACTGTGAAATGGGGCTGTTACTTACATCCTGATGGAAGAAAATTCTTACATGGAGCTTTAGACCTGTCTGAGGAACTAGTACACTGTTGATGCTGGGACTTAACAAACCCAGTGGCTAAATCCAGCTCCTGGTTTGCCTATAAGAGCCCCAACCTGCAAGTTTTCTGTGCCTGCATCTCCCAGTGGAAGCAGGGGAACCTGGGTGGGTTTTACAGCCAGTCATGTTGGCACTGCTGTGGGTAAGGCATTGCAGCAATAGCCAAGCTGGGTGTGCATGAATCTTTGACTTCTGGAGTTAGTTGGGTTGGGAGGGACCCCTAAAGATCATCTAGTTGGAACCACCCTGCCATGGTCAGGGACACCTTTCTTGACCTTGCTGCTTTGCAAGCTCATCTGCTTGCAAAGGACCTCAGGCGATGCTGAGACGTGCCTTTGCAGAGGGGGATGTGTGAGCGGGTTGGCGCAGAGACACGTGGAGCACAGCCTTTGTCATCAAGATTGAGGGAGAGATATGGTTTGGTGGATGACCCTGTGCAGGGCCAGGAGTTGGACTCAGTGATCCTTGTGTATCCCTTCCAACTCAGCATATTCTGTGATTCTGTAATGTGGATTTGGTCGTATTTACAAATAGAAGCTGACTGGAGAGTACTGATATCATTAATATCCCTATGGGCTTTCCATTTTTAAAATTGCAATCATAGAATTGTAGAATACCAGCTTGGAAGGGACTTCAAGGATCATCTGTTCCAACCTTTCTTTGCAGAAATACAGTCTAGACAAGGTGGCCCAGCATCCTGTCCAGCTGAATCTTAAAGTGTCCAATGATGGACATTAAGTCCACCTCTGCCCCAGGGGGATTTTTTCAATGGCTGATTGTTTCCATTTCTCCTCCAAAGAGTCCTCAGAGCATGAAATTTTGCGTGACAGCTTTCTGCAGTCATATGTCCCATCCTTGCTACGGATGGCATTCTTGAAACGTGGTCTGTAATGTTTTCCCAAACCTGTGGTAAAACTCCCATCAATTTCCAAAGGAGCAAAGCTTCAGCCTGTGGAATTTTGTTTCCCAACAGCCAGGGTCTTTTAACATGGAATTATTATGAAAGTCATAAGCATAAAATACTGTTTGATTAACTCCTTCCCCTCCATGCATTCATATCTGTAAGTGTTACTGTGCCTGTCTAAAAGGCTTAGCTTGTGTGTTTGTGTGCAGCCCTTATGCACTGTGTTTGCTGCCTGGGTTTTATCAGAATGGTTATCTTTCTCTAATTTCACTTCTTGTAGTTCCTCGGCGTCACAGAACTATCTGCCTATTGCGAAGGCTACTTTCTAAAAAATATGATGGTCCTCATCGAAAATGAAGCTTTCAAACAGTTGTTGTATGACAAGAATGGAGAAACATCTGGTCAGAATGTACTAGAGGACTTACAGAGGACGTTGGCCACAAGGATTCAGTCAATTCACTTGTCTTCTTCAAAGGGCTCCATTGTGTAAAGCTGAGGAAGATGGTAACCCTCTACTAACAGACCCTGCAAGTTAAGTCTGCTGTTGCAGTTGCTCAAACCTGTTGCAGTTGCTTAAATGACTACAAAAAAAGAAAATGTAAAAAATTCTACGTCGCATCCAAATAGTTCTGTTTTGGCCAAAGGTGCTGCTGTGCTGGGGCTGTGTCCCCATCTAGATGAGAGAACACAGAAAACAAAGTTCCTTCCTGGTTTTGAGCAAGCTGGGTACCAGAGTATCTGGCGAATTGCCGTTGTACTCAAATTCTGAACACGAGCCTGTTCATGGAGCTTGATGCCAACAAGAGCCAGAACTCATATCCGTGAACAGCAGAAGTCCCTGCCTGAAGGGTAGTGCTGGGGAACACCTGAATTGACCAATTAATCATTAAAGTCAGATTTGTTCCAGTGTCACACAATTAAGAACTATATCTGTCCCGGAGTCCATTATCTCGTGCATTTAAGAAATGTAAGAACTGTTATTGCTGTCCAGCAAAGATCAGCTGTATTAGAGAGTGGGTAAGACTGTTAGAGTTGAAGAAATATACTGGCAGATTTTTAGGGGTGGGAACTTTTTAAACTGTTCATAAAAAATAATGGGGTGGCCTTGTAGTTTAAAAACTATTTCTTAAGCTTAAAATTTCATTTTCAACAGAGCTGTGTTTGAGAATCTATGTAACATGTTTTGGTTTTTTAAATGGTAAAATGTACATTGTGTAAACACACATATGATCAAGTTCTGCTTGTATTCTTTCCTAGGGTGGTATAATCTTGCCTAAGAGGCTATGGTTACACCAAAGAGGCACATTACCCAGACTGTCTCTAATACAGTAGTTGGGGGGGCAGGAGAACTGCATGCTACTCGTGATTTGGGGTTGAAATCAATGACAAACCCAACCAACATGCGTTTGCATGGTAACTGTACCTGTGAGATGTTAGCTCGTGCTTCGTTTCGCCAAGACAAATGCAGTGTTACTTCTTGTCAAACGTCATCTGTGAAATTAGCTTATTTTTTTATCTGGTGCGATTGGCTGCGATGTGATGCCCCTGGAGCTCCTTCTCGAGATGCTGATTTCTGTTTGTTGCAGTGAAGAGATAATAACAGATCTCTACTTTAGTAGTGTGTGGATATTTTGCTACTGGCCGGCGACTGTCTGAGTTAGACTTTTTAAAATTATAATTAAATATGTACTATAGAATGATTTCTCACTGTATCCTGAGAATGTATAGGTTATCTACAAATGCAGGGCTTGGGTGGGGTGGGGTGGGGGGGTGTGATTTAAATGTCAAAGCTTTGTTTATTTTGCAGCATATTGTTAGCAAGACAAATCTGCTGTGTGCCACAACATTCCTGATGCCCTGTTTTTGAAAACCACAGTAAGAAGTAGGCAAAGATGTTGCCTTCTCCATGGCAAAGTGACATTAATATATTTATTTTCTTGTGTGCCATTCAGAAAATTTAGAAGTTTGCATGTTAACCTCTTCTCTTTTGTTGAAGCTTCTACATCAGGTTCCCCTTCCATGTTGATAGCTTTTGATGTACTCAGTTTTGGCTGCAGCTATCAACACAGTAGGAAGCTGTTTCATGACTGTGAGGTATAAATCCTCCTTTGTGCTTGGTTTTCTAAAGCCTCTACAGTTTCTGCAACAAATGACAAAATGTCTAAACTGCCACTAATGTCTCAGAGACACAGCATGTCAGTCAGTTAGAGCTTGTTCTCTGCATAGTAGCTGTTCACACAAGATGTTGTCTGGGACATTTAAGTAATGGCTACTTCTGTGTGAATGTTGTGCTCATAGAGAAGCAAGACCATAGTTACTACAACAGAAACACACCGGGGTGCTTGTTGCTTGGTGTGCCTTCTCATCCATGGAAACCCATCCTTCTATGACAAACATAACTAGCTAAGAGCAGACCTCACCCTGCAGCCTCAGGGTTTAAAATAGCAAAGTTTTTTTAAATAATAATCATTATATTAAATAGGAAGGAAACACTGGTAACTCCAGGCTAGTCCTTCTTCTGAGTTGAGAGTATCTGGGGTAAAGTTCCCTAGGGTTTTTTCAGCATTAAAGGGCCTTTGGTGGCTGTACATGGAGTGGTGACCGTGTTTGGGCACCCTGAGCTGGTAGAGGAAGGGGTTGCAGCTAAGGATTTATAACTTCTGCCCTTGGAAATGCTGGTAATCCCCACATCACGATGTAGCAATGAAGGAAATCTTAAAAAAAAAGAGTCAACTTTTAATTCTTTTTTGACCAGTGGTCCCCATGGCTTTTGCCAGCAGAGCAGCCAGCCTGTGTAAACCTGGCATTCATTTCTCCTGGAAGCAGCCAGCAAACCTTTGTGGATCCACAAACCAGAGTTTGGAAATGGTGATTTTAGTCTGACTCTCCTGATAGGAGGCTGGGTGAGGTCCAGCTGAACCATGCCAGACAATGTGCAGCATGCAGGCTCTTCAAAAATCTAGTCACAGGAATCCATGATCTTCACCACCCTCATAAATCAGAAGGTTTTCCTAAGAGATTTCAGAATTTCTTTACTGCAAATCAAGCCACTTTTCCTTCAAATCCTAATTGACAGGAAAAACAGATAATCTTACAAGATCTTTATGTATGAAAGGAATTATCCTAGTTGCATCACTAGTATAGTCTTTTCAAGTTCCTTTGTTTAGTGTTTTCTAGTCTCTGATTTTTGCTGTCATTCCCCTCATGGCTTCCCATTTTCCCCAAAATTCCATACTTCAGCAGGAGTTTTATACATTAACAAGTAAAGCAGAGAAACTGTTTGCTGTGTTTCATGTAAAGCGTATCAGAAAATATATCCCCAGATATTTTCTACAAGAACATCCCATAGCTGACTTTGATCTAGTGTGTCTTGCAATCCCTGAGGGATTCACTGCTGCCTTTCCAGGAGTTCCACCTTTATTTGTGTATTTGTTTACTACACCTTTCAAAGTAGAACACTTTCAACTTCTCTTCATTAAATTTGTTCTGCTCTAATCAGGGCAATTTCCCCACTTCATCAAGATCAGTTGCAATTCTGATCCTGTCTTTTAGCCTGTTTCATAATCTCCAACCTTTATTATATGTGGCTTCATGCATGGATTCTTCATTCCATTAATCTGGGGCTGGGGGGAAGGGCTCTTGTCAATTTAATCTAAAAAGCAATGTGCATTTCAGTGGGTGCCCGTGAATACCATCCCCATCAGATAAGGCTCTTTCCAACTGAGCATTTTATTAGCATTTTTTTGAGACATGGTGTTATCATCTTGGAAAATAAAAAGCTTTCTGTTCCTTTAGTCTTTGTATGAGTTGCAATAATTTACAAATTTTGAGGCCAAATATTGCCTCCAGTCTTGGTGAAATGGAAAAATACAACATCCTTAGAAAAACTTAGGATTTTCTTTTTTAATCATAACTTTCTAGCCTGTAATGAGTGAAGGTGCCTTCCCATCTGTCATTTTTATGCTAATCCACTGCTGTAGTATTTGAGGACTTACAGACATCCTGTCCCTGCCTCATGGCAGATCTTTCCTTATGTCCCTGCATGGTCCTCCCTTAATTTCCAGAATTTCCTCCCATTCCCACTTTGGTTCACGTGCTGCCAGTTTCCTCACTTCCCAGTTTTTTCTCCTCTACAGCCCTGCTGGATTCCTTCCCAAGCCCAGAAATGGTGTCTGTGTTGTCCTGAATAGTTGATTTTCCAGTAATTGGCTCAAGAGCTGGGAAGGGAAAAGGATGGAGAATGTAGGAGGGCAAAGGTTTTGGACATCACAGGGGAAGGCTGGTACTCTTTTCACTACAAATTTCAGCACTGCCCACTTGTTTCTCAGATTTTCCCCTGATCTGTTCCTTAGGCCTGCTGTCCTCTAAACACAGCTGGTGGCCAGATGCTCTCTGTTCTGGAAAAGGGCCAGCTTCCTAATGGTTAAGACTATTTTTTCCCCAGCTAAAACTTTTGCCTGCTTGGTTTCAGCTCCGGAGTGGATTTGTGCAAATGTCTATTAAAGACAGAGGAAACATCTTTAAAAAGGTGTGAAGGTTTAGTAGCCAGGCTCCTGTTGGCACTAATGAGAGCTGCTTGCTGAATCCTCCACATGCTGCTTTGGACACTGAGCCTTTTTCCACTGAATATCCACTGGCTCCATACCCAACGTTGCACAAAGCCTGGATGGGCTGTAGTGTGTGGTATCCTTGGGGCTTTGGGAAATTCTAGTTTTGTTTCAAAGCATAGCACGACGTGCTGCTCTTTAAATGTTAAAAGGGAAATGGTCAGTTTGCACTGAAATAAACTGCTCTGAGGTGGTGCAGTGATAAAAAAGAAAGGGCATCTCTTCTTGACAGCTGTACCTGTGTAAAATCAGAGCAGGGTTCTGTTATGGCGTGGAATGCTGCTAGGTCTGTGGGGTCTCAGGCCTGCAGGACCCT
Source organism: Ifrita kowaldi (assembly GCA_013398055.1). Lineage (NCBI taxonomy): Eukaryota > Metazoa > Chordata > Aves > Passeriformes > Cinclosomatidae > Ifrita > Ifrita kowaldi. The sequence goes on along the minus strand of VZRS01012070.1, from coordinate 873,594 downwards.
GCTTAAGTGGGAGTTTTGTGTTCCAGAAAAATACATTGTTAAAGTTAACACATTCACATACTCAAGATGAGGATTAGGCCCTCCTAGAAACAGCATTCCTAGTGCTCCTGTCTATGGGTTAAATCCTGGGAGAAGCTGGGAACCTGCAGAACTAGCTGAAGTCAGTTGCACATATTCAGGGTCCCTCAGGAACTGGCTCTGTCTTAAAAATACTGCTGAAAGATGACAGCCTGAAGCCTGCATTCACTAAAGTTGCCTCTGAAGCCACTGGATTTTTTTTGTGTGTGTGTGTGTGAATGAGAGTTACCTAAAGCCAAAGACTTGAAGTTAGTTTGTTTGACAAAGTGTCTTTCATGTGAGGCGTTGCAAGTGCTTTACAGAAATGAGGGGCCTGATGTTGCTTTCATCCTCTGGCACAGAGATGTTGAAATTTATGAGAATTTAAAAAGCTACTTAGGATTTGTCCTAAAATTTAATAAACTACTGTGCAGGAAGTTAGCCTTGAAATAGCCCTCAGATAATATCTGAAACCCCATAGATGAGAACATTGCTAATTTTAGATGTCAACCTATAAGCAGACAGACCTGCACCACTTCCATACATTTATAGCAAAATTATTATGTTGTTTTTTAACTTGTTATTTATTTTGAGGTAAGGCCTGTTATCTTCAGTGGGTGAAAACACAGGCTGCGTGCTCTGACCAGATTATCACATTTCAGTACAATTCTACCTGACCTGCTATTTGTAACTGGCCTTCAAGGGCAAAAAACAGCAAAGCCAAGTCTTCAGCTGTGGCTCAACGCTCCCTGACTTCAGTGAGACCACTGCTGAAAATATTATGCATGTGGTGCCCAAAGCGGAAGGAAAATCTGGTAACCTTCAGAAAGACTAATGGGAATTTGTCAGCTGCCTTCAGTGAACCTTTGAGCTGTGGAAGAAAGCTCAATGTGGTAGGAGGAGGGCATCCAGTTTCCTTTTGTTGCCATTAAGCTGTCATTCTTTCAGCTCTGTCCAAGGCTTCTTGCATGGAACAGCCATGAATTGGGCTAGTGTGTGTTTATCTTGGATGCATGCACAGGACTTAAAATGTGGTATCTCACCTCCTGAAAGTCAAGAGCCTCATTAGGGGATGGGTTTTGTGCTTTGCTTGGACTGCTTGTCACTGAAACTCCCAGGAGACGTGGCAGCAACTTACAAGAGAGGTTGTGTTGGCTGGGTAGGCTAAATTCTACAAACACCTTGAGCTTTGCATGTTCAGTTGGCTAAATCCATCCACCTGATTGTACCAGAACAGCAACTTTGTCGTTTTTTTCCTTTGGAGAGGCATTTTTTACCTTTCTTTGGGCTGACAGTTTTGTTCTTTCATCCTGTAGAGGTGGTGACACTGTGTGAGTGGCCATGCTTAGCTGAGGCATGGGTTTCTGTCCGTGTTGGATGGCACACTAATGAAGAGGTCTTAGTAAGGGAACAGGATTGGCTACAAGAATTTGAATGTATAACCCCAGATCTTTGCCTCTGGTTCCAGAGGTACAGTGTTCACTGTTGCCTAATTCATTTGTTCTCCAACTCAGAGTTCCCATGAAATCAAAGGGAAGGGGAGAGCAGGAAGGGGAGAAGCAGCCCCATTTCTCACCCTTGCTTGGCATTCCCAACCAGCCCAGCTGGCTCCAGTCTTTTCAGTGCTCACACAGAGGGTTTGCTTGGTCCCATGCTCAGATATGGCCGTGGAGTTGAAGCAATTGGTGGCACTTTCTTGTCCTTACAAACATCTCTGCTGCTGCTGCTGCAAGAGCAAATTTGCCTGCACCCTTTTGTGTGTGGTTAACTTTGGTCTTTCCACTTCCCATCATCTCTGCTGCTGTGTTTTCATTAAAACTTCTATTACTCGGCTTTGCCCAGCTCAGTGAGAGGCAATCTTGTTTCTTACTGCCTTTTTAAAGCAAACAAAGACAGGGAAAAACCTCGCTGAAATACCCAATCGAAAATCATTTATGGTTTCCAATAAGCCACTTTAGAAAATGGAGATGCTCAGAAACAAAAAAAAAGAGACTGCCACTTCAGGAAAATCCAGTGTGTTAGGAGGTCATTTTAATTAATTAAGGTCAAAACCTTATTCTGGCAGGGAGGGATTAGCATGTTTCAAAACATCTGGACTTGCTCAAGCTACAGGTTCGAGAGAGTCCAGCCTTACCCTTTCACCTTCCCAGCAGTGGATAAATTGAATATCCTGTAGCTTACTGCATGAGAGGCTTTCAGATGAGCCTTTCCAAAGTCAGGTTTTCTCTGTCCTGCATAGCTTTTGAAGAGCTCACAGCACATCTGCAGGCTGGGATTTGCCCCTCAGCACAGTCGAAAGCCCCCCGTGCCCCAGTGCTGGTTGTGCCTTACTGGATCAGAAAGCAGGAAGGAGCACAGGAAGCCTCTGGAGCCTCATCCAAGTGAAAGCTGCTTTCCCAGCATCCAAGCAGTCCCTTGGTCAAATACTCTGCTTAACCCAGTCAGTTCAATACCTTGGGGACTGATTTTTGCCTTGCAATTATTAAGCCAATGACTAATTGTGCCATTCGGGGATGCAGTAAAATGTGCAGTCTTACTTCAGTTGTGAGTTTATGTTTATCCATTGAAGAATACAAGGACTATAGGAAAGTATCTCAGAGCTTTTGACCTCATGTTCCTGGCTAAATTCCAATTAGTACTAGAAAAACTTGACCTATTTAAGTCCCACCAGTGCATTTTGACCAGTGGGTTGCTTCCTGTCCCTGTTTCTCTGGAGCCTTGCAGCTGTTGTGCAGCCATACGTGCTGTGCCAGCGGGGAACAGAGGTGCCTGAGCATTATGCAGACACCAGATGAGTAAATCCCGCTCTCTGCAATGCAGGACATTCCTCCTACTGACCTCTTTGGCATTATGGGCAAGGTTGAATAATGCATCTCTGCTGTTTACAGCCCCAAGTTAGGATCTGTGCTCTTTCCCCCACTCTCTCTTGGCTCTGCCATCTACCACAGGGAGAAGGGATCTGGATCCTGCAGTTTTTGAAGAGCAGCAAAGAAAAACCCACAAGAAATGCCACGTTGTCTCAACCTGCCCTCCCCCCACGCAGTAACAGGTGGGCTGCTAGAGTGTCCTCCAGTCCCACTCCTCTGAAAGCTTCTTGTAATGCTATTTGTACATTAGTTGTCCTCAGAGCAGGCTTTTCATTAGGTTAAAGTCTGGAAAGCGTCTTAAGTCATTCACGGCAGAAGTGAGATTGTAAAATAATTTAATTCTAATCATCCATGTTGAGAATTTTCTGTTTCTTTGTGGTTTTTGGTGTTGTGTTGGTTGGCTGGTTTTGGGGGGGGTTGGGGGGCTTTTTTTTCTCATTTTGTTTTTGTTTGCTTTAGTTATTTTTTCATTGGGAAGAAAAGATTGAGCATGTGCAATGCTTTGGATTTTGTGTCTATAGTTATCATTGTGTGTATGTTCAAGAGAGAGAGATGGACAGTAAATAGATCCACGGGATATGTTATGAGGCGTGAAATCATGTTTGTAATGAGATTTCTTGTTAATGGCAGTCAGCCTTCCTTGACGCTAAGCATTAATGCAATATCCATTAGTGCAGCTAAACCTCCCTCTGCTCCACTTTCCCAAATGGGTTTCACTTTGTACCTAGTTTAGCATTTATAAATATTTGATATAGGGTTCAAGAAGCAATTTACATGTTAAAAATATATGAATGTTCTATGAAAAAATACAAGTTAAGATTCTACTATAACATCATTCACAAATCAAAACATGAAAGCATGATGAAATTCACTCCGTTGAAATGGCTGGAAGCCTTTTCATTGATTTCTCTAGTCTGTGGATTAGGTCTGTTTTCCATCTCTCTTTCATACTGCATCACCTTTGAAGTCTTTGCAGGCCAAATGCATATCTGTAATTAGAAAGCACAGTCTCGATCTTTAAATGGAGAATGATCCACTTCCGAAGGGCTGGGTTTGTGTCTTTGTGTTTGTCACTGAACACAACTGCTAAATTAGGAAATCCCAATGTGAGCATCCTGAAAAGACAGAAGAGCTAGCACTGTCTGTGGGACAGCTCTTGCCTTCCTTTCTCCCTCTTCACATCCACTCCCACCTGTCCCTGAGATGTCTTGGAACTGAAAGCTAGGAAAGAAAAGTGAAATCTAGAGGAGAGGATGTGTTAGAAATAACAGTTCCTACAACAATGCAGAACCATTGTGCTGATCTTGATTTTTTGCTGGTTTTAGGCAGACTCTTAATTTGTGTAATACAAACCCAGGAATGGTTATGATTGTTTTGCATTTGTTATGGTTGTTACGAATTTGGGTTTGGGGTTTTTTTCTAGCAGAGTGGTTTTGTTTGCTGCCATCTTTTGTTGGGGTTTTATGTGAAGGTTTCATTTCACTTTTTATTGAGAAGGAAATGAAAGATCACATAACCCAACAGCAATCATCAACAAACACAGAGATCCTGTCTTCCATCCCACAGATGTGGCTTAAATACTGGTTTGTGGCTTCACAGGCATGTTTGAGGTCATCTGTAATTAACAACACAGGTGAAACATTCTTCCCCTTTGCTTACCCATTTATGGTGGATAAAAACAAAATAACAGAGTCAGAGTATGGACAATAGGAGGGCAGATGTTTTTCAGTGGAGAAAGATTATAGCTAAGAAATACAAATGCTTCTGGAACCAAATATTTTTTCTCAAAAGGACAGAGAGACATCTGTAGCTCATTCAAAGACGTCAGTCTCTTGAGTGTGTTAGATGATTTTGAAAATTGCCTGTTTTGTGCTGTTAATGATCCAGCACAAGCCTTTCCACTGCAGACAGTAACTGAGGGCACTCAGAACCTAGGTAGGAGAGAATGTATGAAAAACAGAGGAGCTCAGCCATAATTTGAGGTGGCAGCTTTGTTTGCTTTTGTCCACTGTGTCCACAACTTGAGTATTATTTTAACGGGTGTGTTTGTATTTAATTTCTTTTGAATCCTTTTTTTAATTGCTGCAGCCCTCTCACAGCATCTTCTCCGAGTGCACCTTAGGTCATCTTAAACCCTGTTCTGTCTGATGCTGATCCTTTTAAAATCTCCAATGAGATTACGATTCATTTGTCATCACTAGATGTCATTTTGTTAAGGCTGTATAAAGGCACTGCAGCATGTGAAACCGGCAAGTTGATTTTTATTATTGCATTACTCTGAAAAAGAAAAAAAAACTAATGAGATCTTTGTTTCTAGTGTGAAATACTCCCCTTAGCTTGAGAGGACACATGCAAAGCCTCTGCTTGAATGCCTCGATATAATCACATTACAAAATGGAGGAAAATGATATTACAGAAAGATCTTTGAGGAACATAACTCCTGTGGAGCAGAATGTGCACTTGCTAAAGTCTGCTCTCTTGCTCTGTCTCTCTCCTGAAGTCAGTGGGAATTTGTAATGGGAGTTACTGCAAGGCTGTATGGTTTTTTAATGCACTAGCAGAAGTAATTTCCCATCCAAGTCATCTGCACAGTTGTGGCTGGTACACCATAAAGGCTGAAGGCCAAATCCTGCTGTCATTGCACACAGCCCCTCTGCTTCAGCAGGGATCATAAACATGTACTTACGTTACTTGAGGTTTTTGCTGAGGAGAAATGGGAGAGGGCAGGCCTTCCTTCTGCTCGATGATCACAGGCTTTGCATTCCCAATGACTTTTATTAGAAGCATCATATATTTACATGCTGCAGAACGAGGCCTGTGTGGGATGGGAAAGATTTTTATGAATTTAGACCTACCTGAGAAAACAACTATTCTGATTTTAGACAAGTTGCATTCCATATCCATCTGTTTAGTGCATCAGTCTGATGTTTGCTGTTTAGTAAATTGCATTTGGGCTTTTTTTTTTATTTCTTTGAGGGCATTGCCTGTCATCAGCCAGTGTAAAATAGCACCAAGGAGTTCCAGACATACCCATAGGGCCAAACTGTGCCAGCTTCACACACCACAGTCCCATCAAAAGCAAGGAAAGCTGGACTGGGCACATGAATTGCAACACCCCTGACATCCAGTTACATGTCCTGCCTCATTTCATAGAGATTGATGACATCCTAGGAAAAAAAACCCCAACAAAACCATATGGTGCCACTTCATCTGAGTTTAAAATGTATTGAAATCAAGGAAATTATATTAGACATGGCTGTAGTCTATCAAATCCAGTCCTGTGCATAGGCAGAACTCCAAGGGAAAGTAACAGGAGTTTCCATTATGGAGTTTGCAGAAGGAAGCCTACGTAATGAACTATGACAAAAATGTCAACTTTGTGTAAACTCTCCTGGTGGGTCTGTATAAAGGTTTTTTAAGAAATCTTCATTGGAACACACCAGAGAATAATAAACTTGCACCTTGATAGAATAGCTTTATTTGTATATACTCTATGTAAATTTTAAACCAGAGGATACATGTCATTCTTTGTACATATCTGACTAGAATGGTGGCAGTGCTGTGCACTGCTGTTTAGGAGATCCAGCTTCTCCAGTCCTGGATTTCCAGCTGCAAAGGCTGCAGGAGACTGCTTGGGACCAGCTAAAACATTGGATGGATAGATGCTCACCACCCAGTGCTTAGAAATGCAGGAGCAGGATTTGGAACAGATGTTGGCTATGGAGAAGATTGCTTGCCTCTACTCCTGGCTAAAGGACAAGTGCCTCCTTCGCTGTCATCTCCAACAGAAGTGATTTATGGTCAGAGTGTGGGAACCTTCAGAGCCCTGTTTGGTCTTTCAAAGGGGTCTGAGCTTCAGGTGTCACATGGGAAGGTCCCTGAAGAAGCAGTGTGTACATACATCTACCTACCTGTCTGTCTGTTATCTAATATCCCACTGTTTCTGTATTGAATGGTCTCAGTAACCTGTAAACAAGTGATTGCTCCTGTTGTGCTACTGCTTTGAAATTCTTTGCATGCACTCTGGCATATAATTCTTTAAGAAAAGAAATTATACATATTATATATATATATATATATTGTAGCTTGCAAAATATTCATGTTGAAGAGCCATGTTTTGTGCAAATTGTACATTTCTGTTGTGAGCAATATCGCAATACGAACTTTTATTAGTTGTTGATAGTAGATTTATCACATTATTTTTGAGCGTATGTACGTATCCCAAGCTTTGAACCTCAGGCATTAGATCAGCTACTGAAGGAGACTTTTTCTGTGCAGTAGAAGTAGCACAGGCTTTCAGCAAATAGGCAGGTGTGCAAGTCCCATTCTGTTTAATGCAAGTTGCAAGGCTGATTCTTCATGCAGTTCATCAGGCCAACACTTCTCTCTTGTCAGTGCTGGAATTCGTGTTTGGTATGAGGACACTGTTGCGCTCATCTAGAACAGAACTCAAACCCCAACGTTGCAAAACAAAGTGCTTGACTCCTACTGCCCTCTATCTCTGCAGGTGCTCCAATATAAACACAAGGAGGACTTAAGGAACTGCCAGTTCCCTGCTGGATAGCCAATGTTATATTTTCCAATGTTCATGCTACATAGTTTTCAATGTAGGGGCTAGATAAAAGTGTAATACCAGTACGGCTTTAGAAAAGCTACAGTGTTTGGAGCTTGACCTTGAAACTTTTACCTGATTCCAGAACATCATTGGTGGCTTTGTTTGCTCAATGTTTACCTCTGAGAAATGTATGCTATTGATTTAAATGTTTAATATATTGACTGCCTTTTTTTGTATATTTGTTATCATAAAGGTTTGGTTTAAATGGTAACAATTGTGGTCTATTTTCAGACTTGAAATACTTACGGTTCTGTATTTGGAAGGCAAAGTTATTAATGAATATAGCAATTTGGTATTTTATTCCTGTTTTATACAGCTGCCCCCATAGGTTATTATCAGATAGCAATGAATATTGCTGAACAGCAGGTGGAACTCCTTTGAGTGTGTTTATGAGCCATCTCTGTTCAATAAAAATTCCATTGTTTTCTAGCCTAGGAAATGGCTGCTGTGAGTGTTTTTGTTGTTTCTTCTCCCCTTCAGGTGTTTCTTGATGTATTTCAGGCAGCAGCAGGACTGGGCTTTTCCCAAGAACCATCTCCCAGTAACCACACATGTTCAGGATTTTACATCTGGAAGTCCTGGTGCTGTTTTCCCACACACACTGTTATCAGCATGCTTGCTGTGCATGTGAAGAAGTGATACAGAGTTGGTTCCCAAAAACCTTTCTCTGGTGCAAAAAATGGGCACATAAGACCTGGGAATGGAGCTCCATGATGCTTAAAATTAAGCATCTGCAAGTGCATCATAGCCAGAGAGTTTGGATGCAGGAAGATCCGAAAGGCTGGAAGCTTGCTTCATTATCCAGCAGTACTGCAAATGCATACAAATAAGCTGGAAATGGGCATCTCAAAGAGAAGTCAGGTATAAACAGAGGGACTTGATTAACTTTGGCATGAGTGTGAAAATCAGGTTTTAAAAATACTTTTGGTTTAGCTTTTTTTTTTTTACTTTTTTACTCTTTAAATGAATTTCCAGTGTATTCTGTCTCATATGTTTTAGTGGATTTGGAGTCAAGTTATTTCTTTGTAATTAGAATCTTTCTCCAGATTATTAAGGAACGGGTTGGTTCAGGAGGCAAAAGAGGATAACATCCTTTTATGTCCTGTACATGAGTTGTGGGAGTGAGACATCACTCACACAGGCTGGGTGACTGCCCAGACTCTCTCAGGTGGTGGCTCTCTCAGGTGCCTTTAGGTTTTGCAAACTGGGCTTCCAGGAGCAGAGTTTGAAAAGTAGCTCATAGGGAACGCTGCAGTTGTCCAAATTGTGTATGAGATGTAGGCCCCCTTGCCTGCCTTCCCAGTATCTGGAAGAAAACAAAGCAAGCTTCACATGTAGCAAACTGGAATGATTTGTCTCCCTTCCCAGCCACTGATACTGAAACAATTTAAAACTGTTCTTTCTGGGCGTTTGAGTTAACTCTTCACTGAGTAAAATAGTGAAGTTCAGCAAGAAATGTTCTTCTGGGTTCTCTGTAAACTTAGCCATGTTTTTTCTGCATTCCGGTCCCATCTGTGTTCCTGAGGTTTTCTGCAGAGACTGAAGGCTGTGGCACACGTTCACTGGGCTAATTAAGGTTTAGGACAGTCTTGCCCATGCTGTGTTTCCACAGGGCAGAATTTGACAGTGATGTCTAAACCCCTCTGCTACAAAGTAGAGCTCACCTAGAGGGGCCGGGTTTTGTCCCGAGGCTAAAGCACTGCCACAAGTGCTTGATGTAGATCTGTTGATGGAATCAGCAGCAGGAGCATGTGTATAACATAAAAAAGGCCATTGTGTGTCTCAGTTTGACTATGCAGAAATAACATTTAAACCACTCAGAAATACTTTTTCCTAAATCTGCATAATGGCTTATACAGACATATTTCTAGGTATGTAGTGGTATCAGCTAAATTTTTCTATGTTGACAGAGCCTTATATTTTAATGAACATTTCTTCAATGGCTTTTATTTTGTCCAGTGAGTCTTTCAAGGAAAACATTCTAGAGTAAGCGTGTGGGCTGACTGTCTCTAAGCTTTGCTATGAAGGTGTAAAGCTGCAAAGGAGAGGATGTCTGAGAACTTGTGCACATATCCTTGCAGGCTGGGAGGCCACCATTCCCAGCACAACCTTCCTAGAGCTTATCAGCCCCTCTGCTCTACAAGCCAGTGGCTTGTGTAAGAAATTGTAGTGACCTCCTGTAATAACGACTATTTGAAGCATCCAGTACTGAGCAACACAGTTAGACATGGAGGAGATAAAGATGTGACATCACTGAGACAAGCACTGATGTCTGCCCTTGCTCCCGTGGTGGTGGAGAGATGCAAGTCCTCGGGTGTTTTAAGGTGTCCAGCTGACAGCAATCATTTCAGGGATGATGGGGTTCTCATTCCCAAACTCTCTAGCACGCATTTTGGGGAAGCAGCTGCTCCATAAGCTTTCATCTCTGATAATGCAGTTACTGTGTCCCAATGAGGTTTTAATGTATTTCACATGTATCTGGTTCACATTGAGATCACACTTATTAAATGTAGCTAAAAGATAAGTGATAGACCTCATTTATTCCATAAAGTTAAACAGAGAGTACCAAAAGCAATAAGTGAGATCTGGGAGAATAAGCCTTAACACAAGGATGTTTTATCTTTCAAAGTGAGGAGGTTTATGTTCTCCCAGAGAACTCCTTAAGGAGATGCTGGATGAAAGAAAACCAAAGCAGCCTTGTTTTAGCTACCCGAAAACTTAACTTTCTGCCTAGTTATCAGTTCAAGAGTTCTTCCCTCCAGGCTATGCAGCAGTGTCATTTCCCTTGACGAGATACTGCCCTACTGAGAGCCGATACTTCTTTGGTTTCCTCCCACTATTCGTGCTCTGTGTTTCACAGAAACACACAGGGAATGCAAATAGCAAATCAAAAGGTAACCTTGAGGACTTAGATGGCTGCCATTGGTGTTTCAAAGTCACTCTTAAGTACTCCTTTCTTTCTTTTCTAAGTTAGAGGATTTCTTTATTATGTAACTGCTTTTAGCTGTTTAGCATTCCTGGGACTGCAACACTGGTATTTTGCAGATCATTTGAGAAAATAGGAAAAAACATCTGAGTGAGATGCCAGTGTATTGATCACTTTCCCCTTCTTTCATTTGAAGAGGTCAGCTTAACCACAACTGTAGACCTACAGCATAACTTCTGAAACCCATAAAATCCCCTTCGTTTTCTTGCCTACAGCCTGGATGATTTGCACAGTGAATCTTTTCCTGGCCTTGTACCTTGCAGCTGTCACACGAGAGATGTTTACAGTGTGTCTGAGAGTTTCATAACTCAAGGTATGTCAAGGTCCTTGGAGAACCTTAGACACTGGAGCTCTCTAGGTTTTCCAATAGTTACCGGAGAGCCTGCTGGAATCAGCTGTTTGAACATCACTCTTCCTTTAACCGGCTCTCCTCTCTTCCATCTGACTTCATGTGAAGAACACTCTGGGTGCTCTCTGGGCACCTTGACATGTCCCCTAAAAAAGAAGCTGAACCTTTCCTTTGAAGGAGCCATTGACTTTTCCCACTGATTCCCTTTTCTTCACCTGGTAAACCCACTCCAGAACAGCAGCTTGCTTTGCTTAGCTGGATAACCTAATCCAGCTGAACCCTTCTGAATGTTGTGACAACACCTGGAACAAGATGATACAGGCACACACTTCCTGCTGAGGAGAACTACCCAGCACTTGCACCCTTGGGTGGAAAGCAGTTGGTCAGGATGGGTCACATACAGGTCCAGACATGGGGATGATGTTTTAGTGCTTTTCACTTCAGCCAGGCAGAAACTTCTGACACCAGAACCAGTAACTAGACTGAAACAATGGAAATTGCTGTTGTCAAGTCTTGCCTTCCTTTATGGATGTTCACTGGGATAAAAAGAATCTCAGCTCTCCTCATTAGAGGTTAAGAAATGGGTCTAAGAGATTCAGGCATTGCTGTGTCTGACTTCTGATTGGGGCCAGGGGAGTGGAGCTGAATCCTTTCAGAAGATCGTTTTTAGGAAAGGCCCAAGACCGGTCCAGAACAGGCTGTGTCATGAAAATGTCTGATGAAAATTCTTTTATTTCCACAGGATCCGAGCTTGGTCCTCACACCCTTCCTGGGACAGCCATTTGAGTCCTTGTCTGCTGTTGCACATACTTTTCTTAATGGCCATTTCTTCCACCTAGCAGAGACTCAGAGACTGTCAGCTGTACAGCCTCATTCCCAATTAGGACAGCTCTTTGAGCTCATCCCAAAATTCCTCCAGTGGTGTCAGAATTCCTTCCAAATGAAGAAATTAACATCTGGTTTATTTGCTAATCTTCCCAACTCTGTGGCTGAGCCATCTTTGGACACGGAACACCAAGAAGACCATTTTTTATTGGTGTGTTATGTCCCATAAGCCATGCTGGGTGATTCCTTGGTGTGGGTGTGCTGGGCTGCACTAGATCTTGGCTCTGTCTGCAGGGAGCCTCCTGCCTGGGGCACCACTCTTCCAGCCACATCTCTGTGATTGTCAAGGCGCTGTGGAACACTAATATATTTAACAGAATGGTATTTCTTTTGAAAAAAACCCAAAAATCTGTTGCACATCCCCAGCAAGTGTATGACGGAGATGAGTATTGGAATCACCCAGCATTTATGGACTGGGTCTCAGAAGAAAAATCATTACTACTAAGTGCAGTTCTCTAAGCTATAATATCCATCATGCACAATTGCTACCTATTTCCCTCCCTTCCTCCTTTTCCAGCTGTCTTTTCTTAGGTAGTTCTGCTGTCGAGCCTCCCCACAGGGCACTGCTATCTTGTGATTGCTATGTACACAGCGGGACGGAAGGTAGAGCATGTGTGCCCCCTCTGGGTTTGGCTTCAGTAAAAACAAGTCTGGCTCCACTTTGTTCTGCAAACCTCCACACTGTAAATGTTCACATCTGAAAAAAAAAAAAAAAACAAACATATCCAGGAACCACAGCCACTGGTAAGTGACCTGGCTTTCTTCCTCTTGGCTGCATAACACTCCCCTCTGCCTGTCCTTTGAGAATAGCAGCCGCTCTCACAAAACTTCCCTCAGAATCTGGAAGAAGACTGACAGTCAAACTGCAGCCGACTCATGCGTGGGAGGACAAGGATTTCTTGAGCACTGTTAAGAGAAGATGGCCAGCACAGCAAAGCACATGCAGCCCAGCAAAAAGGCAGGCATGCCACAATGCAGGATTGCAGTTAGGACTAGGATGTCCATGTTACAGGGTGCTACAAGGAAGGGTAAGAAGGAGACAACTTTGGCCTTTGTATGTTTATGTCTACATTAGGACAAAACACAGCATATTGGTGAAATGAACGGGGTAGTGAAGAAGTAGTAATATTTTGACAGATTTTTATTTCTCTCTCATGCCAGAACCACAGAAGAATCAGGATAAAAAATCATGAAAATGCTACAGTGTGTTGTCTAGTGACATGTGAATGGAGTAACGAGGCCTTTTGATCTGCCAAGATGAAGTTCAGTTGCTGAGTTGAGAAACGCTCGTTCGCCTACCTCGGCTTCCCATCCGTGTACTTTGCACTGAATTAAGAGTCCAGTGATGGAAACAGCAGTGATCTCTGCATGTTAATAAGAGAGAACCTTCCTGTACATCCCAGCTGGCATTTTATCCATTTCCTCTGATTTAATGAGTTAGCTCGTGTAGGAGGGCAAAAAGCAGCCGCTCCTGAGGAGACGCCAGGCCCTCACGACTGCCTGCACCTCCCTGTTGCCATTGACTCTGTGCACTGGTTTCTTTTCGTTGGGCAAAATTTAGGGACCAGTAACAAAAAATGCCTTTCTAAACTTCTCATTTCGGTGGATTGCCGCTGGGATATTTCAGTGGAAGCGAACAGCGGGCAGGGCAGGTCTCTCCCAGCGCGTGAGGGAGGCCGTGACCCAGTGCGGGGAGCGGAGGGCCTGAAGGTTGTACTGGGTGATCTCAGCGGGTTTATTCCGAGCTGACCGAGGCGGTGATTCTGCGCGAACCCCGGCGCCGGGGCAGTGCCAGCGTCCCGGTCCCCGTGAGGCGACAGCGCCCGGCCCCGCCCCCGCAGACCACGCCCCCGCAGGCCCCGCCCCGTCCTCGTGGCCGCGCCTCGTCCCGGCGCTTGGGGATGACGTCACGCGGCAGTCCCGCCCCCTCCGCCGTTCCTCGGCGTTGCGGGCGGACGCTGCTCCCGTGACGTCAGTGGGGCGCGCCGGCCGCCCGCACGTGTGGCGGTGAAGCGGCGCTGCCGCCATGAGCTGCCCGGTGCCCTGCGCAGCCTGGGTGCGGCGCGGCGTGGCCAAGGAGACGCCCGACAAGGTGCGGCCGGGGCTGGGGTCGCGCTCAGGAGGGACCCCCGCCCGCCCCCGCCACCGCCCTCACCCCTCTGTGTCCGTCCCGCAGGTGCAGCTCAGCGAGGAGGAGCTGAAGGGTCTCATCGAGGAGGCGCAGGAAAGGCTGGGGTGAGCCGGGGCAGCGGGAGGGACGCGCCGCGTCTCCCGGGCTCTGCTCGGTACGCGGCTGGAGCCCCCCGGGTCCGGCCGCTCCCGGAGCTGTGGAGGGGAGGGGGGAAGCTCAGGCCGGGGGCTGCAGGGCCGGCCCGGGGAGCGGCAGCGAGCAGCGGAGACCGGCGGCAGCCAACACGAGCTCCTCCTGGAACTCCTCCTGGAACTCCTCCTGGAGACACCGTGCCGAAGGAGCCTGGCGTCCGGGAGGGCGAACGGAGGAAGATGGGATGGAGTAGATCCTGCTGTCGCCGTGGACATGACACCGCGGCTGCGTTCCCGTGGGGTTCCTCAGGTGTCAGCTCGGGCCCTCCGGCTGCACGAGCATTTCGGGACCTGCCGCTCTCTGGAGCTGCTGTTCCCGCCTGCCGTGAGAATTAAGGCGCCGGGTTTGTACCCGTGGGTGCTCTGGAGATGTGGCAAACCGAGATGGGGGTCCCAAACTGACGGCGAAAAAGTGATGCCGAGGGTGGGACAGGACATTCTAGGTCTGGAGGCCGTATTTGTGCTTTGGTAAAAAGGGCAAAACATCACTCAGGGGTGTGTTTGTGGTTCACAGGTAAAACTAGAGACATCACAACTCTCCCCTCAGCACTCAGAGCCCTTAGTTGAGTAGTTGTGTTTTGTCACTCTGCTTTTAAGAAAAACGTATTTACAAAAACCGTAACTTAAGTGAAGTATTTAGGAAACACAGTCTAGAGAAGACACAAAAGAAATGTTGCTCTTTGGTCTAGAAAAAATGAGGGATTGAGACCTCACTCCATTTTCTGGGCTTTTTCTGTTAGATCTGTTCACAGATGTAGGCTTCTGAGCGTTTCAGCTGCGTAGGGTGTGTGGTTGTGCCGCAGTGTGTGTGGTTGAACAGATGCAACAGGTAGCAGAAAATGTTTTTATAGCTGGATGAATATTATCCACCCCGTTTCTGTTGGATGTATCAGTGAGACTCTTGCTGAACAGAGTGTATTATCCCAGAATGTATTTTATTCTGTTCTTCCTGGTTTTGGTTATTTAATGGTTCCAAAATAATCTTAAACACTTGGAAGTTTCTCACTTTATGTTAATTTCTTAACTGATTACTGTTCCTGTTTTCTGTGGAGTTATTTGTTTCCCCGTTCTATGTGTAAACTTTTGGGGTTTTGAGTGATTTCCTTTCTTTTGCAATTTCAAAAGCATGGAAATATTTGAGGTGCTGTTTTTTATGCATTCTGTAAAACTTCAGGATGGAAATTTGAAGACCATCTGAAACAACTGATCTATTTATAATTTGTTGTACTTTGTAGAATTTGTTGCAGCACCTCACTTTTTTCCCCTGTGCAAAGATCACAAATCAAACTTGGATTTAGTTATTTTATTTAATTATCTTGTTACTTGTCTCTAGTTATGTTGTTAACGTGAAGTGTTTATTTTACTGAACAAATCAGGAAAATTAGGTTTCTGCTATTTAATTTAGAAGCTGTACCTGAGAACTGCCTTGGCTTGTTGTTGCTTGGGAATTTTGTGTGCCGAAGGACAGAAATACAGTGTGTTCATGAGGGATGAGTTTCTGTGGAGCATGCTCCATTGGGACACCTTGGATGTTTTGTTAGCTCCTCAGCCAGTGTTTAATGCACATTTCCTTCTCCTGAATTCCTTGCATGCAGAATTGTTGGCACAAAGTTCCGAATTTTTTTAAGTGTTGCATAGTTTACCCCATAAGAATAATTCACAGTATGTCCTTATCTAATGAATTCTACATTATTTTTACTTTGCTTAAGAATGGGAAATGTGAGGAAACGAGGTCTTAAAAAGCTTGAAGAAGTGTAGAAATCCTCACACGACAGTGCCTGTGGGTGGGGAAAAAAAGGAAGGAATGACATGGACACGTGAGTGCACAGAAGTGAGGCTGAGAGCATTGTGTCCACACAAAACCTGTGAGAGAAAGGGACTTAGACACAACATTTACCTTGTTGAGGAAAATTTATGCCACATTTTGTCACACAGACTTTCAAGGAACAACTTTCTCTGGGTGCCTTGTATTTTGAGAATATATAAAGAAGGAGTGAATGGATTTTGGAATTATTGGCATAAAGACTTGAAGCCCATGTGAGCAGCTAGAGCTGTGTGCTGCAGCAGCGCCCTGGAAGCGTTCTGTGTGTCTTCTCAGGGCTGTGTGTCTTTCCACAGGGATGGGGCTGGTGGCAGTGATGAAGGCCAGACAGCACATGACACGGATGCACCCGTTCCTGGCAGCAGCACTAAGTCTTCCCAAAACCATGAAGAGCTGTCTGATCATGAGCTGGATGAATATGATTTGGACAATTACGATGAAGAGGAATACACGGGTAAGAAAAGTCTGTGTGTCAGATGTGCAGTGTAAGTGAAGAACCTTTCCACTTCTTGTTGTACTTAAGACCTTAATATCCTAAAGCTAGACAGTGTTAAGTTTCAGATGCTGGAAATTCACAGTTTGAATGATTTGCTTTACAATCTTGGGAAGTGATTTAGTGAGGGAAGCAGTTCAGTGTCCCCCTCCTGGACAGAAGAACCAAGAGCATGTTGGAAAGGTTGTCAGTGTTTCTGCTGTAGTGCTGGAGCAGAGCAGCAGAAGTCCCTGAAAGCAGTAAGCAGTTTATCTTCCTGAGGTACTTATGTTTGGAACTTGGAAGTCCATTTAGCCCACTCCTGATATTCTGCTATACAGGTAATACAGGTATTGGTACAGGAGTTTCTAACTTTGCCTGTTACTGACATGTATAAAAAATGTTTTGAAATTCCCATCCAGGTGTTTTAAAACTTGGAGACTCTTTGGCAACTCTGGCAGTATATGGGAGCAATGAAAATGATCCTTACATCACTCTAAAAACCACTGTAAGTACTTAAAGAATGTTAAATATCTTAAACAGCATAAATTTCAAAATCAGTTATATTTTCCACTCTTCTTTGAGGTGTGTAAGTGCTTGCAGTCCTTTTTCCAAGGTGTGCCAGATTTTTGGTTGGATGGTGCTCTTTTCTTTTAAGGTTGCTTTGTGCAGTCCCTTCTTTCTGTGCCTTTTGCATTTAAGTAGGAGGTTAAGCTGAACTGGCTCTTTACTTAAACCATGCACTTCTGTGCGTGGAGTGATTTTTCACATGCCTAATAGGACACAGAAAACACTTGAAGAAATAACAAGTCTCAGGCCACTAGTGGCCAAAATCAGAAAATTTCCCAGATTGCAAGAGTCTTGCACCTTCCACCAGTTTGTGTAAGAAATCAGGCTGAGGTGGACTCAGGCAATATGTCAAATTAAGGATTTGGCATGAGGAAATACCCCTCCATTAAGCCTAGATGGACAGCATTATATATATATATATATATATCTATATATCTATATATCTCCTTACATATATATATAGATANTGTGCAGTCCCTTCTTTCTGTGCCTTTTGCATTTAAGTAGGAGGTTAAGCTGAACTGGCTCTTTACTTAAACCATGCACTTCTGTGCGTGGAGTGATTTTTCACCTGCCTAATAGGACACAGAAAACACTTGAAGAAATAACAAGTCTCAGGCCACTAGTGGCCAAAATCAGAAAATTTCCCAGATTGCAAGAGTCTTGCACCTTCCACCAGTTTGTGTAAGAAATCAGGCTGAGGTGGACTCAGGCAATATGTCAAATTAAGGATTTGGCATGAGGAAATACCCCTCCATTAAGCCTAGATGGACAGCATTATATATATATATATATATATCTATATATCTATATATCTCCTTACATATATATATAGATATGTGTGTATATATAAAATACTGTGTCGTTGGCTGCTTCTACCTGTATTAGTTTCCACTATCAGATGGGGAACATCTTTGCAGAAGCTGGGTTTGTAGATATACAGAAAATGAACACCTTTTTCTCAAGCCCTTCTTTGTATGCTCAAGTTCTTTCACCAAATTCTGAAAGTTTTTCGGAGTGCATTTTCTGTTGTCTTTTGGTATTTACTACTGGAACTGTTGAAGACTAAGTATTGTGTAACTGTAAGTTAATTCAGAGAATTGCAGGACTTGATAGAATTCAAATATTGAAGTATGCTTGAAGTGAATAAAAAAGAAATAAGAAGCTTGCAATGAGAAGTCCAAAAAGTCTTGTATGTGTTGAAGATTGGAAGGATGGTGTTCTGCATAAGATTATTGACTTATGGACAGTTCTTAATTTTCACTAACAAAAATTCCCCAGTTCCTTCCACTCCTCATTAACAATGAAAATTAGATGAGAGGTTACATCTGTTCTGGTACAGCTGAATGCCCGGCAGAGCTGTAGGCAGCCCTTTTTGGGAAATATTTTCCAGGAAGTAGACAGTGGAATTATTTCCTGGATGTGAGGAGCAGCTGCAGCATAGTTTTTGGGTAGAATGCTGTTATATTGTGTAAGTGGTCCCAGCACAGGAGCACAGGGGAAATAACTTTTGTGAGCTCCTGGTGGTGATTTTCTTTTCAGCAATCAGCTGCATCATGATAGCCTTGAAATATGGTTTCACATTTGATAATTAAACACCTCTACAAATCCACCTAGGTTCACATAAACGTCCTTCAATCTAATTTAATGAGTATTCACTCTCCCCAGGATCAGGTCTGGTTCTTACCATTCTCTGTTTAGCACCGTAAGATGGTTTTAGGTGGGTGGGCATCGAGGTGTTGGATTTTGAGTGTTCAGTGGTGGTTTAAAAGTACTGATTCCACCTTCTGAACATGTGTAGTTTTGGTTTTTTATGTGCATTGCTTAACACCCCTTGTCCTCTCATTTTTGCTGTTCAGGAGCAATATGAACAGGAGGACTTTTTGATTAAACCCAGTGACAATCTTGTCCTTTGTGGCAGAGTTGATAAAGACTGCTGTAGTTTGGAGGTCCATGGTGAGTAAAATAGGGTTTGTTCTTCACAGTGGACATAGGGATTGTCTTGCCTAGCATGTGCCATGTGGATGTGTTGAAGAGGGAGTGGGCTGGTTTTGGGAAGGATTTTTCTCCCCTTCTGCCTTGTGTTTTGTCCTTTTCCACGTCATGGAGCTTTAGCTGCTTTTCAGGACTGCAGTATTTGCTGTGGAGTTACTGTTACTTAAAGGATAGCTTGCCTCTTTCAGCCTGCATAGCAATTCCTTTCCTTATTTCTTTTCTTAAAACAATTACAAAATACTGTGGTGTTTTTATTCTCTGAACATACACTCTTCATTCCTGTCTTGCTTTCCATATCCTGCAAGCATCCTCTAGTGGTTTGTTGTTCTGGGGCTTTTTCTGTAGCTTTCTCCTTGCTTCTTTAAATGGGCTTTCCACTGCTAGGACTAGAAGAACCAGCACCTTTATCATCATGGTTTAGAAGAGATAATCCTTAATAGGGCCTGAATACTGCTTGTTCTAGCAATAGGTTTAATTTTGCTGTGTAGAAGATTCTTCTGTTGCAGCCAATGAATACTACTGAATGTGCTGAAATTACCATCTTTTCTTACTGTGGTTCTTTTTGGGAATGTTTCTGGCTGCTTGTGCATGCTTCTGGTCCATGTTTCTGTAGGCAAAGTATTTCATTTTAAGCAACCAACATGACCAAAATGTGTGAAAGCATCTCTTCAGATACCAGCATGTGGCATTTTCTGTGTCTGGAGGTGTTTACAGATTTTATTAGCTGTAAGTTTATACCCAATATAAACTTAAAAACAATAGCAAAGGCTTCTGCAGTTTCTAAAATCGGGTAACCTTGTCTTAGTTGACTACTAAGACAACTTGGTTAACTGGAAACCTCAGTTAGTATCTGAACATCTGTCACATACACTTAAAGGTGGTACTGTGATTTTGTGTGTGTGACAATAAGATGTTATTAAAATAATTAATGGGTTTTCTCTGCTGTTCAATTGCTAAGTTATTTTATTATAAGGAGAAAAATAGCTGGCTACAGGGAATTTGTGTTTAGTATATGGCTGCTTTACCAAACTTTTCCTGTATCTCAGTTACCATCTGCTAAAGGTAACTCCTGACTTCTTCCCCTTCCTCTGGTTTGTCTTTTTACCTTTGTTTCCCCTTCAATTTCATCTGGAATAATTTTTTTTAATTGTTAATCCTGCAACTGAATGTATCCTGATGTAGAAAGTGCTGGATATGGAGCATGTGTTATGAAGAGACCTTATAAGCAAAGTGGTTTGGTATGCTGGGGATAAAGTATTGAACCTTTACTGGACTTGTCACTTCTTTATCTAAAGTACACGGGAGAGTGTTTATTTTGTGTAATTCTATGAAGTACAACATTTGTACCTGGAGGGTCTGGCCTCTGCAGTAAAACTCTGAACACTCTATGAGTTTACCTTCTACATCTCCTTGGCAATTTAGTTTTTGCCACAACTGCCTTTTGTAGAAGTGACCTGTGTAGAGTTGTTTGCTTTCCCTCTTCAGTGATGTCTTGCATAACTTTAATTATTTTTCAGTTTATAATCATGAAGAGGACTCATTTTATGTACATCATGACATTATCTTGCCTGCTTACCCTCTGAGTCTGGAGTGGTTGAATTTTGATCCTAGTCCAGATGAATCAACAGGTAAATTACAAAGGATACTCTAAATGTCCAGTTAAAGAATTTTTGGTTGAAAAGCATGTAAGTGTAATGTTGTCACTAAATAATTTCTTCCTGCAGTACAAAGAGAAATAAAATCAAGATGTTAATATCAAGATAATATTGGCTTGAGATAACCAAGATGTGAACATCAGGTGTTTTTGCTTGGTGATACAGTCATCTTAGTGATGCTGCTGTAAGAAATGACTTTACTAAAATACTGATTTTATTAGAAACTAATAAGTTATTGTCAGTTAGCAGACCAGAACAATCTCTAAAATCTGCTTTATCTTCTGTTTGCAATTGAAAGGTTGCTTTTGTTCAATCTCTTTATGTCCAATGCAGTTAATGAAATGTAAACCACAGGAAAATTTATATATGTTTATGTATTTAGTAACATTTTTCCTGTGTTTCACAGATACTTTTTTTTTTTCCATAGTACAGGGGATGTGGTTTAGTTTTGGTTTGTTTTTTCCTTTAAAAACAAACAAAACATGCAACTTTATACAGCTTATTTGAACAGTTACTTGTACTGAAGGGGAAGGAGAGCAAGTAAATTTTTTTCTGTCAACATCTTCTGTCAGCTGATGTTTTTAAATTGCTCCTTGCCAGTTATAAACATAAATATGTTCAAATAGAAGATTGTGGCACATAAGTTTTACTTAACCAAAGAAATAAGCACCAGCTGGATTGCCAAATATGCTGTTTCATAACTAAATAAATGTGGTTGCATTTGGGTTTTTGTTTGTAGGAAATTACGTAGCAGTGGGTAACATGACCCCAGTCATTGACATTTGGGACCTTGATGTAGTGGAATCCTTGGAACCAGTCTTTTCTCTTGGAGGCAAGAAAGAGAAAAAGAAGAAAAAGAAAGGAAAGAAAGTAAGTGTTGCAAAGTTGTTTACCTGGTTGGATGGAGGAAATTTAGAGCAGGGGTAATGCCTTTTTTTCCCCCTACAATATTTGAAATGCTAATTGTTCTCTAAATAACTAAAGCCTGGAATTAAGAGCAGAACAGGAATGGGGTGGTGTCCCAGTAAACTTTGAATCTCAACTATTTAAAATTAGAAGTTGCAGGAACTGGCAGTTGCAAGGACCCAAAGCTCAGTTAATTGGGAGGACAGAGAGGGAGCTGCCAGGAGCGCTTAGAAAGAAGCTGAAGAAGTTGCACATTAGCTGGAAATAATGAGGTTTCTTTTACTAGCCTGAAGGGAGTAACCAGTTCTGTAAACCCAGCAGCTGGAGCAATCTGCAGTCTGGGGTAGGAGGCAGGGTGCAGGTGGTGCAGAGACAGTTCTCTCAAAAGCTGTGTTGCAGCAAGTGAGAGTAATTTAATATGAAGTTGTTTGTGAAGGCTTCAGGGAATTCATACTAATGTGGAGTAATGCTTGATTTGCATTGAAGCTGTAATTTTCAGGAGTCTGTTTATGTCATTTGTGTGTACACAGAGTTTATCTTCAGAAGGGACTGTGGAAGGACACACTGATGCTGTGCTCGATCTTTCATGGAATAAACAAAGCAGGTAAAAGAATACTTGAATAACAGTGGATATTACAAAAGTGCAGTCTTAATTCGGCGTACAATTTTCACACAAAATCCAAAGACTTGAAAGCGCTGCTGAAATTAGTGCATTCTTAAAAATACACCCCTGGGTTTTTTCTCTTTTTAAACTAGAGCTCTTGATTTTGAATTTTTTTTTTTTTTAAGTACTTGTGTATTGCTGCAGGTCACTTTTGATTTGCAGGTTGTCCAGATGAAGGCAGGGCAAAGGTGGGTGTGAGCCATTTGATAAATTGTCTACATTTCACTTGTTCAAACTGGAGAAGCAGAAGGGCTTCCCTGAGCTATGCTGATCTGCCAGTGGCCTACACCACCATTTCAACAGAGACAAGTAGATTTATAGAAGAAAGTCCTTGCTATTCTGGTTTTTTTCCTTCTGGCTTTTGCCCCAAAGCTGTGAACAGGAAAGAGAGTGTAAAAGCCCTAATAGCACAGTTACAGAAATGCCTCTGGCCTCTAGGCAGACAAAATTCCCTGTGGCCTGAATGAACTAGAATTGAAGTGCTGCTATTGAAGCAACACAAGGCTGGCCCATCTTGGGGCAGAGGTCAAGGACAATATGCTGACTGAAGTAAAGATGCTGCTGGTTTTTTATCACTTAGGTGGTTGTTAACAGTTCTTCTGTGAGAGGATCCTCAGCAGGGGTCTTGAAACTGCTTCAGTCAGACACAGGCTGATTTTTTTTTTTTTAATTTTATTTTCCTGCTGTCATAAATGCCTCTGCCTTTGAATATGTACACAGTCACCTGCATGTTCTGATGAGCAGGTGTGAGCCTGCACTTGTAATGCTTTCTTATCTAGATACTGAGGAAGAAAACACCCACACAGACCTCAGTAAATTGCACTCTTAATTTACAGGGTAGCGTCTGTTGTTCTTAAATCACACACATATGCACAGAGTGTGCACAGTGATCAGTCCCTCACTCTTCCAAAAGAGTAGCTTTCATGTACTTAGGAATGGTTATCTGGTGATAATATAGAGACAAGTATAAAAAAAATTATGGCTTCAATAGTTAAGTCTGAAATGCATAATTCTGTAATGTGCTGAGTTACAAATTCATTGGTACTGGTAGATCTTTCAGGAAATTAAACCAGCCCTGAAGTGGGCAGCTTATGGACAAAACAAGGAACTCCTTGGAGCAGCTTATATATAAAATGTTTTATTGTTGTTCTTTCTTTTAAGCAAGGCATGTTGTGACAGCTCTCTACAAATAACTTCCTGCCTGTAGGTCATAGTGGTGTTACTGTGAAATGTTCTTACAGCCTTCACTATGCATTTTCTTAACTTCCCCTTGTAACGTTGCCTGGGAAAACAGCATTTCCAGGAGAGTGTTAACTCTTTCAGTCACAAGCACTTGGTTAATATAAAAAGGTGGGGGAGAGCAGTTTCAATCAGAAACAACATGTTGAAGTAGTAATAAATCTGATTTTAAGAGCAGTGAAGCAATTGTAGGAATTGAAATGTGTGTTTGACAGGCATTTGGGGATTGTTTTTTGGGTTTTTTTCTGATCAAACTTTTAAGGTGTGTTTATTGTTCTTAACATAATCAGTCAAATTTAAGTGGAAATGTGGGGTCTGTAAACTAACTGAAATTTTAGTGGTTACTTTCAGCAGTCCACAAAGGGTGTAGTGTTGAGTCTTCAGTAGATGTATAAACAGATATTAGAGAGCAAAATATTTCACAAACGGGTTTGTCAGGCTCTTGGCTGCATGCATATGCAAACAGAATGAAGTAGCATAGGTAATGTTTAAAAATACTATTTAATGTCGAAGGAAAGGATGTGCTTCAAAGCCTTTATTACTTTGTTTTGTTCGAGAAATCTTCCAGTAAATGGTATTTTAACTAATGCCAGGGGAAATAGAAGCAGAACTGTCATTGTTATAAGTGTTCTACTAATGTAATGTAGCCTATTTGCAATCTTTACTTATAGCTTAGAATTGCCTTCAGGGAGTTATCCCTCAGGCTTGGGAGAAATAATCTATAGACCACAGTGTACTTGTTCTCAGAATTGGGCTCTGTGTGTATTTTGGATTTTTGATCATTATTGGTCTGTATCTGTAGAAAGAGTTTTAAAACGGATTTTTGATCCATTATCAGGAACGTTTTAGCAAGTGCCTCCGCTGACAACACGGTGATTTTGTGGGACATGGCTGTGGGTAAGCCAGCAGGCAGCCTGGCACTACATACAGATAAGGTATGGACTAATTCCTGTGTTTCCTCCACTGTAGAATACAGAGAAAAATGTTACTGCAATTTTTCATTAGCTGCTTGGTAGTGAACCCTCAGAACAACAATTCTCTAATTTTCTAACAACTGTGCAGAATTGTTAAAATTTATGAATTAGTTGCTTTTGCAAACAGCACTGTATTTGCTTTTAAAAATGTTATTTAACTTATCTTTTAGAAAGTTAACAAGTATTTGTTACAGTTTTTAAAATGCCTTTTGTGTGAAAGCCCTAATGGTGGGGAATATAATACTTCTGGTATAAGCTACAAAAATAGATGTCTGAGCATAGGTCAAGCTGTAACTCTCTCTTGAGGGAACAATGAGTGTTAGTTACAGTTTGTTCTAGGTGAAAAAGGTTTAAAATAAATGATACTAAAATACCATAGTGATGGGTATTTCAGAAATGAATTAATCTCGTAGTAATTAAAGTGTGAAAGCTACTTATTAATAGCTGTGACCTTATTTTGCTGCTAACAAAGTCACTGCCCTTGACAAACTCCTGATTTTCATTTTTTAACATCTGCTTTTTTCCCCAAACTGGAAGCAGATAATCTTTTACCTCCTCCAGATTTTTTTATTTTTAATATCTAGGGCAGAAAGGGGGCATGTGCTTCTGTTCAGTCAAATTATATTGGAAAATATCTTGTTTTCACTAAGTGGGGTTATTTGAAGTAATGTGCATCTCTTGTGCTGTTTTTTGAGCAACCTCAGTATCAACAAGCTTAATAGGAGGCTTTTTTGGGGAGGACTGTGTGCTGGCCTGGGGGAGGGATGGTTGTGCTTTGTTCCAAGAAGGTTCCTGTATATGTGTGTTATATAAAATCTTGCATTATCTAGGTCCAGACACTGCAATTCCATCCGTTTGAGACTCAGACCCTCGTTTCTGGCTCCTTCGATAAGTATGTCAGGGTAATGTTTCCACAGGCTGCACCTAGGGAGGGTATTCCTATTCAATTAAGCCTTGTGTTTTCTTTCTTTTTTTTTCATAACTGTGCCAGTTTGGATAATGCTGTTATTTTTTTCCAGCAAGGAAGCCAGGTTTGTATGTGGCCAGGATATGGTTTTCCTTGCCTCTTTTTCAGAGGTAGCAAATGCTTTAACCATCTGGACTGACGTTTTCTGTGCCAGGTGTCTCTGCCTGCTCCAAACCGAATTTATTTCTTAATTTGGCCTTATGGCATTTCCTTCACTGGGAATGTGTCACTGTTTATTCCTGTGAAAATTTGCCCAGGTTTTGCCAGCCAAGACGGCCAGGGTGGAGGCACGAGGGACATTGAAATCCCAGTTCTCTCCTTTCCAGCCTCTATAGGCACAGCCAAAGTGTAATGGGCTGTCTCTTGGGATTGCAGCCTGGAGATGCTGGGAAATGGTTTGTGTCTGCACACTTGGACTACTCTGTAGCTGCCAGTTCTTACAAGTACTGCCAGCCAAAAAACTTCCTCTCTGTCCTCCCATCTCAATGGGGTAACTTTTAAATTTTGTTCTATCACCATGATTTTCTTACATTGATTTTTTAATTCTGCTTTTAAGACTTTGTCCTTATGCTAAAATAATTTATAGACTTGCCAGTCTTTAGCCAAGCCTTCGAGTTCTCTGGCTTCTGTTACGCTCTTGCTGCATCTGCTGAAGTGGAAGTATTGGAGGAGGACCTTTTGCTGTTGTTATGAAGCTGCTTCTGTCTTTTTCCTCCCTCTCAACTTCCTTTGATAAAAGGAAGCATTAAGTCCAAGCAGTCACCAGCTGCTGATCCCTTTTTAGCAGCCCCTTTGGTACCATGGACACTTCTAAACCACTGTGCTGTCCGTAAACTAATAGACTGCCCTTGTGGATTTTTCCTGTAAAGCCTTGCAGCAGCACAGGCAATTCAGTGAACATTGGGAGCTGCCTTCATAGCCTGAAAATCAGACTGTTAAAGGAACGGTTGTGTGTCAAATGCCTGGTAAAAGAGCTGGGAAACCTCCCATCACGTTTCATTAATTATGGGATGGAGTGGGAGGGGCTTACACTGAGGGTGTTGATTGTGGTGAGATGATGCTGCAGTGACATGTCCACTCCTCCCTTGCATTTGCACCCAAGAGCTTTTTGAACTGGGACAGATTCTGCAGCCACCCAGCTGAGCGTGTGCCTGTAAAGAATCCCAGAGGACCCGCTAACTCCCATCCACTCTTTCTCCTTTTGTGGAGTGTTTCTCTTAACTATTTGTAAAGATTGTTGGGTTTTCAAAAATTATTTCTTTTTATTAAGCATATTTGAAAATGTATGCATATCTATGACAGAATTATTTCCTAATTAGTGCATCATTACTTGACTTTACTGAAGCCTGTTCATAATTAAATGATGTATTTGCATAATTATGGTCTGCTATGTGATAAGTATCTTACGTATTGAGTAAATTCAAGCTCTGCTTAGTTTCAATAGAGTTGATAACCAAGATGAAACTTTGGTAACCAAGTTGGTAACCAAGATGAAACTTTGAAGCATATGGAAAAATCTTGTGCCTATCTGCAAGATTTTAATCTGTTACTGAACCGGAAGACTAAGCAGTGAAGTTGTTTCCATTTAATTTTTTAATTATCGTTTACATGGAGCTTCGGTAGATGCCAGTGGGAAAACAAACTATGCCATCAAGTGTTCTGCCCTGATGTTTGATTTTTTTTTTTAAAATTTTATTTCCTGTCCCTTTGTCCCCTAGATCAGCGGTGCTGTACGACTGCAGAAACCCCCAGGACAGCCATCGGGTGTGGCGGTTTAGTGGTCAGGTTGAGAGAGTAATTTGGAATCATTTTTCACCTTGTCATTTCTTGGTGAGCACATGCTTTTCTACTCTGGTTGATTGTTGCCACGTCATTGAACGTGTATTTTAGTGTTCATAATGTTTCTGAATCAGAATGGAGCCGATGGACATTTGGATGACGTATGATAAAAATGCAGTCTGGGGGACGATGTTTTTAGGTATTTTTTTCACTATCTCTAGACCAGCTACTTACTTGGTATCTTCACTGTGACAGTAGAAAAGCTATTGATGCTGGTGCTTTTTCACTCCAGAGGTGGCATCTTAGCCATGTTGTTACAGTGTTCAGTGGCTGGGATATATTTTCCTTTGCATAGTTGCTGTTGTGTTTCGTGTAATGAAGCAATTGCAGCTGAGAAGTAGCTAATTAGAACGAAGATCCTGAATATTAATTCAGTGTTTCAAGTCAGCGCTAGAGGGCACTGTCCTCCTGGCTGGTATGGGGCGATCCACTCCTTTAGGCCAGAAAAGTCCTCTGAGATCGAGTCTAAATGTTAACCCAGAACTGCCACGTCCACCACGAAACCATGTCCATAAGTGCCTCATCTGCATGGCTTTTAAATACCTCCAGGGGTGGGGATTCCACCACTTCCCTGGAGAGTGCTTGACAACTCTTTCAGTAAAGACATTTTTGCTAATGTCCAATCTAAAACTCCTGGTGCACCCTGAGGCCATGTTCTGTTGTCCTATTTCTTGCTACCTGGGAGAAGAGACCGACAGCCACCTAGAGTATAAAGTAAAAATATCATGGTTTTGTTGAGTTTCTTATAATGAAACTTTTCAACAGAATTTAAAAACAAATCATCTCTGTTATCTCAGTGGCTGTCAAGTTCTGTGTTGCTTTGTGCATACAGCCAACAGAAGTGGCTGCTCGGCTCTGGTGGGTTTATGATGTGGGTCTCTCCTGGTATACTTACACTTAGTTTTGCACAGAACTGTTATGCAGCCAGTGATGGCTCCAGAAGCTTTGAACTGACAGTGAAGGGACTGAGGGCTCTGCATTTCATTGCCTGACCTGAGGGCCAGGCTTAGTGGGGCAACTCTCTTCAAAATACACTTTTAAGAAATTTACATGGGATTAAGACTTCCATGTCATCAGTGCAGCATAATTGAGGTTCACAGAATAGCTTGGGTGGAGTCTGACTTTGGGAGGCAGGCCTGAGAACAGTGTGACGTGGCCTAGAGAGAAGTGTCTGCCTCAGATCACAGGGATTTTCCAGAGGGTGGGTGTTACTTCATTGGAGTTTTTTCCCCAAATGAGCGACTGTGGCTGTTTGTGTTTTAAATGTGGTTTCCTTAGGCAAGCACAGACGATGGCTTTGTGTACTGTCTGGATGCTCGCTCTGATAAGCCCCTGTTTACTCTGAAAGCTCACGATGAAGAGGTGTCAGGTAAATTGCCTGTGTGTCC
Source organism: Ifrita kowaldi (assembly GCA_013398055.1). Taxonomy (NCBI): domain Eukaryota; kingdom Metazoa; phylum Chordata; class Aves; order Passeriformes; family Cinclosomatidae; genus Ifrita; species Ifrita kowaldi. The sequence goes on along the minus strand of VZRS01012070.1, from coordinate 845,022 downwards.
TTCTGTGTCCTGTTTGTCCCCAGTGGGCAGGGCACCTCTGGAAGATGCCTGAAATCCGTAGGACTGAGGTGGCAGTGATTCCTTGTTTAACAAATAGTTTAACAAATAAGTGCATACTAATCGTGGTAGCTGGCATGTGAAGCAAATCTCTGCTGAGGGGATTGGGAGGCAAAACAGGCCTGCATGGTTCCCTTGGCTCCCACTACGGGGACCAGTGGCAGCATGGAACTTTCATTAATGTTTTGCTCCTTTGTTCTGGAATGGAGTTTAGTGTGAGGAGAATACTGGGGTTGTTTTCATGTCTTCACTTCAAAATGTACCCTCATCTCTGTGAAATGGGGATTGCTGTTGCTCTCACACTGCTGCACTCTTCATCTTCCAGGGCTACAACTAAGCAGTCAGATCAAAGGGTGCCTTGTGACATCATCTGCTGACAAATACGTGAAAATTTGGGATATCCTGGGAGACAGACCAAGTTTAGTCCATTCCAGGGATATGAAAATGGTACAGTAATTTTTATTTCTTGATTTGATTAGGTTTTATATATAAACTATGTCTGCTTATTCTTTTTCTGTCTCGTTTGAATCTTGTTTTACCTAATGTCTCGTAGGGAAAAAAAATAATAACATTTGTATATTCTGGGTAAATCATTCTCATTACAGTGCAGTATTCCACATGGAATTGCCAGACTGCTTCCAAGCCTCAGACCCAAATTCCAGATACAATGTTCTGAGTAGAACTATGGGTGCTTCAGCTTGCATCTACGACATTCAAGACAAAGATGTGATTAACTGTTCATAATTAGCAGCTCTTGACTTTCATTTTGTGTCTTTACAAAAGAAGTTTCAGAAACTTAAGATTACACTTGTTAAAACTTGCTTGGTGAAAGTATTTTCAGGTGACAAATTCAGTTGAGAATTTAAAAAAAAATTCTCTTCTTTCTTTCTTTCTCCCACCCTGGCAGGGAGTTCTCTTCTGTGCAGCTTGCTGCCCTGACTTCCCGTTTGTTTTTGCCTTTGGAGGAGAGCGGGAAGGGCTGCGTGTTTGGGATATAAGCAAGATCTCTGCAGGTAATGGTCTCATTTCTTTGAATATTGTGGTTCTCCCCTTGCTTGCAGGGTGTATTTGTATTCAGTAATGTATTGTGACTCTGACAGAAAACTGTAGGTTAGTATTTTTCAATACTCCCAAGACTGTATGGTCACATTTTCAGCTTCAAAAAATGTGGGTTTTTTTTAAATTGGAGAAATGCATGACATGATCTAATGCCTGATCTCTTATAATACCTATGCTTTATTTTTTCCTAATGTTCCTGGTGTGATTTGGTATCACATTTTTTGAGTACTTATGGGAAGAAAAGTGAGCACTGGTTTTGATCAGTTGTTAGCTACCTGTAACTAAGCAGCATGATTTTTTGGAGAAGGCTTTTAAGAGCCTGTTGGGAACCAGAGACTAAAACCAGAAATAAACTATTTAAATGCAATGATGTGCTCTTCAAACCTCATCAATTTTACAGTACTTAGGTACAGAAATGATGCAGGGGGATACCTCTAGATGCTGTGGGGGAAAAATAACAGGACTTGTAATTCAAGCTTCAACTCCTTACTTGGGGTAAGGGGAAAAACTTTGAAACCACACTGGGTTAGGCTTTCCATTCCATGGTGCTCACCAGGCTGTACCTGCTGTACTCCTCTTTCCTCTGGGAGAGTGACATGTAAGCAATCCCCTGTTTGTGTTACAGTGAATGACGTTTTTGGAAACAGAGAGAGGCTCATCCTGGCTAGTGCCAACTCTGTGGCTTCCAGCTCCATGGCCAGCAGTAGCAGCAATGACTTGGAGACAGCAATGGAATCATGATGGACCAAACATCAACAAATCAAAGTAATTAATGGGACTACAACTAATGTGTATTCTACAAATGCCCCTGTTTGGTGAGAGTTCATGGAAATGACTGGTGTCTTGCAGTCTGCAGGCTTCTTCATCTCAGACAGAGAAAGATGGTGGTGTGGTTAAGCTCTAAGCTCCTGCCTCTGTTACCAGCTCTGAAAGATTAAAGCACTCGCTTTAGCCGAGATAATGATCCCTGAAACAGGGGCTACCATATGTAAAGCTGATACATAAAATGAAACAGTCCCTAGAAAAGCATTCTGTGACTACAGAAGTTTGATGAATACTGCAAAGACAGTTATGTCTTTTACCTTCCAAGGGCATAAGGGAAAATATTTCACACAACAGTTGTGTAATAAATACACAACACCTGAATTGAATTAGATTACAAGTGTAAATAGATAATTTATCCTTAATTTGAGGCTACATTTACAGATTTTAAAATCTTCCACGTAACTTTTTAAATATTAACAGTAGTTCCCAGGCAATAAGTTGGAGTCTCCAAGCAGCATCCTGGAATGTATTTCTAACACTGATACCACCAATATCAAACCAGAAATAACCCGGCTCTATCCCACAGGGACTGGGGGTTTCTTTTTCCAGGTTCCACAGCACCTGAAGCTTAGTGATGTTGCACATAGTATTGGGTTTCTTCACACTCCAGAGGTGTTTCAAGAGAATTTGAACTGAAATAAGGAGTTGCTACTCAAGGAGCATGAGAGGCTGTCAGGACACAAAGTGAGGGTTGGGATCCCAGCTGGTCCCTGTTACTGGTAAAAAGCTGTGTTATGTTCTTAACTCTGCCCGGGCATTTCTGCCTGACACCTGAAGGCACAGAGGAACAATTTGAGTATCAAACCACCAACTTAAACACTCTGTTTCCAGAACCACAAGCCTAATCAAGGGATGTGACTCAAACTGTTTCCTTGCATTTATAATATAACACCCACCTGCTTTACCTCAGGAACTTAATTGATGCTCTTCCCTTCCCTTGAGCACTTGCCCTCTGCACACACTGAAGGTGCCTCTGCAGAGTGTTCCTGCTGCAAAAACACCCTGGATATTAAGTCACTGATGCCAAAGCAGCTGTAGGATCATACTCATGGCTGCCACGCTCTTCCCACTGCTTTCCACCCTAACTCACTGTAGTTCATTGTGGTGAGGTAAAGCAGGTACATTGCATCCCTACAGACTGCAGATGGGGAAAAGGCTGGGCTGTAACTTTCCTTCCTCTCCCTTGATGGTAATTGGCTGCTTCTAAAGCTGCTTCAGCTGTTTCTAGTCTGGTGAAGCTCTGCAGGAACCAAGAACACTCTGGATGTGTTGGGATTCCTGCTTCCATCCTGGCTCTGCCAAGCAGTAGTGAATGATGTGTGGACAACAAATGAACAAATGCTTTGGTAAAGCTTAAGAAGGTGTAAATACCAGAACCACCTCTGGTCAACTGCTCTCCATTGGAAATCTTCCAAGTTTTTCAAAGATTTAATTTTAAATAAATGCTTTGTGTTAATGCCTTTGAGGGTAAGTGATTTCTCTTATCTCTACCTCTAGTAATGTAATTGGCACTGCAGCTTTCAAAGTCGCTTTTTGTTTTTGGAAGAAATTGCATTACTGGAAGCAACACATTTTTCCCTTGCCTTACCAAGATCCCAGAACCTCTCTCTGGAGCTTTTTAGTCACATACTGATGTGAGGCAAGCATTTTCAGGTTTCAAGAACCCTGGGAGATCTCTAGGAACTGTAGTGTACGGGGAGAGGTACAGCTGAGCTTGGGCCATTTAGGGCCAGAAGCAGAGCCTCTTTCCCAGGGGAACCTCCCATTCCCTTGTCAGAGAACAGAGCACAGCTGAATCTTCTTTTGCAGCACAGCCAGAGGAGTGACACAGCAAATCTACAGTTCTTTAGCTGCCCCAGTTCATGGAGGTACTCCTACACATACCATGGCCCAGGAAAGCTTGGGAGAAGCAGATGACTAAAAAGTGGTGTTATTTCTCATAGCATCAATGTAGTAGAACATTCTTTTTCAGCATATGAAAATATAAAAAAAGAACATTAGAGAAGAGCCACATTTTTAATTATTTCAAAAGAAAACAACCAAATGTAATAATCTTCATTCCATAAATAATATTAGCAGCAAACCCTCCCATCATTCTAGGTGGTAAAAGGTTTACAGCACAAGGAGTAACATATACTGTAAACACTGCCTGATCATCTGTAAGCCCCTTCCTTACTGAGTTCATACAGTCTTTCTCTTCACCTGCTTCCATGGGCTGTGAACTTGAGGGAGAAGAAGAGGCAATAACTGTTCTCCAAAAACCAGTATTTGATTTTTCTGTAGTGGGGTAATTACTTTGTTTGCAAGTGCTGATTTCACTGGCCTTTTATTTTTTTGTTTAAACCAAAAGGTTTTGTTTTATAGGAGGAAACCTGAGCATTGATGAGTCTTTGCTTAATGCCAAACCACATCCTTCAGTTAAAAAGTTTTAAAATACATCAATGGCCACCACCATTTTTTGTTTGTTTCTCTTCATGTCACGGCTTGGGCAGTTAAGGACAGTTGGCTTACAGGTCACTGCAATCCCTCAGCTACATTTCTGGTTTGTGGCTCTTTGCTCAAAGGGCTATGCAAGGTGTGTCATGTGTCCCAGCACTGGATGGACTAATCTGAGTGATTTGGAAAAGAAGTATGCACAGCATGTGTGAAAAAAATCTTGCCTCACATTTCCTTCTTAGCAACTCTTCACTTGCATGTGCATGATCCAGTCTTGTTCAGTGTTCTGGCTACAGATTATATTAAGTGGTGGTAGCGCAGAGACCAAAACAGAAGGAAAACTCCTCACCTGACATACACTGGTGCCTGGGGAAACAAGGAAGAGGGTTTTTTCCTTCCCTAGTTATAATATCCAAGAAAGTTTCCCTCTCTTCTTCATTTGTGTCCAGAGAGAGCGTCACCTGTTGAATAGACTCCATTGTTAATCCTACAGTCTTCAGTCCTCATAGAGTCTATTAATTCCTCCTCCGAATCCTCCTCTTCTTCCTCCTCTGGGGCTGACAGACTGGATGTGGGGCCTTTACATATTTTTAAGTGTCGAGTGAGGTGATATTTGGTTAGATAAGCCTTGGAGCATTTTTCACAAACATAGTCCCTCTTTCCTTCATGTGAGTTGAGATGCTTCTTCAGGTGGTTTGTCCTCAGGAACAGCTTATCACACTTGGGGCACTTGATCTGCCGTTCTCTGCAAGACACAAAAAAGTGAGTTTGCTCCTGCCACAAGGCAGCTCATATTAAAATGCTGATTAAGGTCCACGTTTTAGCAAGGACAGACATACTGCCCTTGATGAAAAGGTCAGTTTCCTTCCCATTCTGCAGGAAGGGGGGCAGGGAGGGGGCAGGGAAGAACAAATAAGGAAACAAGGCTGCTGCATGTTAACAACCCTCAGTCTGTAAATGCTAAGCAGAGGAGCTTACCAGACTGCAACAAATTCTGTAATGACACTGCAAAATACCTCCCAGCAGTAGTGCTCCTGGCTCAGACTGTAGGAACAAGCAGCAAAGCGAGTCTGTGTCTGTCTGTCTCTCACTCATGCTGGCTGCACTACACTGTCTCCTAGGCAGCATGACAGAAACAGCACCGGATTCCAAGTGAGTACAAAAACCAGATGCTGAAAATGAAATAAGCGAAGGGAGTAGCTTTGGGCAAGTAGCATTTATGGGAGCACCTTGGATTGGGAGTAAATGTACAGGATGGAGAGATTCTCAGAGCAAAAGACCTGGCCTGGCAGAGGGCTGTGGGTAGGGATCTACTTACAGAAGGAGTAGGACAGCAAGCGCTTGAGTGAGACCTGCAGGGAGGAAAGGGCTGGGAATGGCTGTACCACACCCCGAGGGCAAACAAGGTGGAGTTCACTAACAAAGTACTCGGTGACAATAGCACTGCGAAGTTCGTCTTCTGTGGTCACACTGGGATGTAGAAACAGTTCTCAGCAAAGAATTAAATGTAAATCAAACAACCCCCTTTCTCTTCAAAATGACGAACACTCCAGACTGCCATTTCCCAACACAAGGAGCACGCTTGGAATTTACTGTGTCACTGAAATATTGCAAACACTAGAACTCCACAACTGCAGCCAGTAAAACAAGGACTTTGTCCAGAGTGAATTCTCTGTCATTTCAGAGGATGAGCCCATCTATGCTCCCTAGGCCAAGCTATCTGCAAACTCGAGATTCTGTCTCGGGCTGTTCAGCTTCATTGTTTCTTGCACTGGCCAGTCCCACAGCTCCTGTGAGGTCACTTACTGTGTGTGAGTGAGGACGTGCTGCTTGAGGTCCTGCCTCCGCATGAAGAGCTTCTCACAGTAATCGCACTTGAGGTTCTTCTCCCCGGTGTGGATGACCATGTGTGACTCCAGGTGAGCCTTCTGCGTGAACGACTTGTCACAGAGGGTGCAGCGGTAATTCTTCTGACCTAGGAGCACACATGGACACCCACAGATTGGCACTCAGTGCCCCAAGAAATGCAGTAAGCAAACAAGCCTGATCGCTGCTGAAAAACTAAATTTTACCCTGAAGAAAAGCAAATTCTTTGTGAACAGGACCTGTTTTCTCCTGCAGTTCCTTCAGACTCAGCATAAAGGCCTACTTAGTTCCAATCTATATTTAGCTATGCAAAAAACCAGGCATCTGACTTCATCATTCCCAAAGCTTTTCATCCCCTACTCCATATGCCCCCAAGCCAAAAAAAGAATGTCACGATACTGTTTCAAACCACTGATGCCCTAGTGTGATGCACCTTTCTGCACTTTGTCCTTCTAAACACCACTGACTCTTGTTTCTCCAGTGCTTGTGGTCAGCCAGCCTTTCCTGTGAGGCAGGCTCTCTGCTTCTTGTCCACACCAACTGTGCCTCCCTGTTCTGGACATCAAAACACCCTCAGCAGGTCTGTACATTTTTCCACCAAGAGATTCAGGCAAATACTTAAAAAGACTAGTGTTATCCAAGATGAATTCTTCAGTAAAAACAATGGTAGCTTCCTTTGTAACAGTAACCATGGTAACCATCTAGTTACTGTACATTAGTACACTCCTATCTCCACTGATTTCCCACAGGAATTGTATCTGATGCCTTACTGGAGCCCAACCACATTTGATGCACTGCATTGCCTTTGTCTACACAAACAAGTTCTCTTATCTAACAAACACACAGGTACAAGCCTCACTGGCCCTTTGATAACTTCTATGTTTTATCCCATTTTTCCACTTATCAGTACTTCTTCTGCTATTCTTTGCCAGGAATAGTTCAAAACCCCAGCATGCTACTGAGTTCAGACTAAGTCTGAATACCACTTGAATCCCACCCCACCGAGTATTCCGTGGTTGTATATACCACATTTGTACTTGATCAGTTCATTAAAACTCCTGACTACTGAGCCTACAGCTTCCTATGCTTGACTTGAGAGCACTGGACTCCCAATTTTTTTCCATTTCCAGCTTTGTAATTTGCATTTTGTGATTCCCAATAGGGAATACTGAAAAAAAAGAGGCAAAAATATCCACACTGTCTATTGCTGGCCTGTAAGTTGACCATCACCCTCTCCCTTGTCCTCGCACAGGCATCTGTACAAAGCCCTCACCTGTGTGGATCTTGAGGTGTGTCCGTAAGTTGCTCGGATCGCTGAAAGCTTTGCTACAGAAATCGCACTTGTGCGGCTTCATGCCCATGTGCCCCATGAAGTGCACGTGCAGCTTGGAAGGGGAGATGAAAGCCTGGGGGCACATGGAGCACTTCCACTTCCTTTCCTTGCCGTGGCCTGGCCCGTGGCTGCTGCTGTGCCCCTGACTGGGGAGGTGGTTGTGAATATGGCTGCTCAAATGGGCCTTGAAGTCCGCATAGGAAGCGCATTCCTTCCCGCAGTGGCAGATGTGCACGTCTGGATGTTCAGGGACACCTTTGGGCACAAAAGCATCACTTGCAATGAGGCACAGTAAGGCCTAACAGAGCTTGAACAAGGTCCACGTTAATAGTCCGTGGTAGCAAAGACAGGTGCAGAGATTTTCCCTTTGTTCTTTTCAGCTCCAGTGTTGCTTTCCAACTGTTTCAGGTAGGTAATTTGAAATGTTTTGAGGGGCCAAACTTTGGAACAGTTTTGAGCACAGCTCCACCAAATCTAACTTATCACAACCCAAGGTGGGGGAGAATAGGAACATCTTCAGCTCCAAAACTCCCTTAGCCCTGGATGAACAGAATTAAAATGCTTTTTCTTCAAAATTGTGATCTTTTACTCCTGTTAAGTGAAATTAAATTGGGAATTGTTTCTTTTAAGTGATGGCACTCTGTGGTCATGAAATGTAAAAGGAGCTTATGATATGCACCAGTAGGAACTGAGAAGGAACACAATGCACTCCCAAGTCACATAGCCCAGAAACAGCACTGAAAGGGAATTCAGGCTGGCCATTCCCTGCAAAACCAACAGAGTGAGCTCTTACTTACCAAGCTGTCGTGCATAGTCCCGACTGTAATAGAAGAGAAGCTCGTGTTCAGGGGGGATGTCCCGAGAGGTGCAGAAGTAAATTTTTCCATCATGAGGATAAGCTACCAGGTTCTGCTCTTCCCGGTTCCTACAGCAACAACAACAGTTAGGAATGAAAGCCCTCCAGAAGTAGTGACTTTTTGAGAGAGAAAAGAGAAGACGAGAACAGAAGAAAAGAGAAAGAAAAAGAAAAAAAGAAAAGAAAAAGAAAAAAGAAGATAAAAGAAAAGAAAAAGAAAAAAGAAGATAAAAGAAAAGAAAAAGAAAAAAGAAGATAAAAGAAAAGAAAAAGAAAAAAGAAGATAAAAGAAAAGAAAAAGAAAAAAGAAGATAAAAGAAAAGAAAAAGAAAAAAGAAGATAAAAGAAAAGAAAAAGAAAAAAGAAGATAAAAGAAAAGAAAAAGAAAAAAGAAGATAAAAGAAAAGAAAAAGAAAAAAGAAGATAAAAGAAAAGAAAAAGAAAAAAGAAGATAAAAGAAAAGAAAAAGAAAAAAGAAGATAAAAGAAAAGAAAAAGAAAAAAGAAGATAAAAGAAAAGAAAAATAGAAGAGAATAGGAAATGAAAAGAAAAATAGAAAAAAGAAAAGGCAAGGAAAAGGAAAATAGAAAAGAAAAAAAGGAAAGGTGCGGAAAGGAGGAGAAAAGGGAAAAGAAGAATTCCTATAAAAAGGTAATGAGAACCTCAGTGCTTGTCAGCACATTATAAAAACTCTCATGTCTGTCACTTCTGTGACACTCTGTCCTTCTTTATTAAAGGAAAGAATCACTAGACCTTGAGAGCTGATCTGCTCCACCGAATGATGCGTTTCTCACACCACTTCTGAGAACATTAATAGACATTGGAGTGGGCTGAGAGAAGTGAGTTTATGATCTCCTAAGAAACTACAAAAATCTGTATCTTTCATATACATAGATTAATAGAGATAGATACATCCCTTAAGAAATAGAGAATGCATGACAGAAAAAAATATCAGTAATGTCTTAAAGCAAAATTATCTTTAAAAAGTCCTCTTGAACTTTTCCAAGAGGTGGTCATTCATCTTTTGAAGCAGTATCTTGCATAGGTTTGTTCCCAGTATCTGAAACCAGCAAAAGCTCTGCCCCACTGCAGTGGGAGATCAAATATTAAACTTCCTGATTCCTGCATATGAGAACAATGAAATGAACTGCAGGAGAAACCTACTTCGTCACAGAGAAACAGGAACAGTTCAGCCTTCTCAGTGGACCATGGATGGAGCAATACTTAGGCCAGCCTGGATAGTTTTCACCATAGATTCCAAAAAGACTGAAAAGGACAGGTCTCACAAGCTGTAAGGGCTTGGAACTTGGCCCAAAGAACTCAGGGACACTTTGTTAATAAAGTATTAAAATCAAAAGGACAATCAAATGTCAACTTCACAGATGTAACTAAAAGGAATGGGGCAGAGGAAAAGCAGTAACAACCTAATACACACTAAGTTACTATATAAAAAACCTGGTTTAAAGCTTTAGAACACAGGGAACAATTATGTGGGCAGGTTTGAGGCTGTTCTATGTCCGTGTGCATACTGGTTCTCCTGTAACATTCTCCACTGCTGTGTTTCACTGTCCCCACTGGGTAACTCCTGAAGGTCCCTTGGTCCCAAGCTCATTACCCATGTGGGCAGGCAGTGCAGCAGTGCACAGTCTCCAGTACAGCTTCCTACGAGCTGGCAGCTCACACTCAAAGCTACTCAGCACCGTACCGGTGGCTCTCACCTGGCTTTGCGTACGAACATCATCCAGTTACATTCATTTTCATCAGTTGTGATGATACAGAACTCCAGGACACCATTGTGATAGATCTACCAGGAAAAACAAATGCAATCTTAGGACAAAACACAGCAATAAATGCAGTGAAAGCCAGCCTCTTTCTTTAAGAGAGGATGTGTTTACCTAGAACAAGCTAGGAAGTCTCCATTGCCATTGCCCACACCACAGCCCTGTTTTCACTCCTTACTTTCTCTTCACACAGAACCTTGACCTCTGCTACCCAGGAGGCCAGAAAACCTGTTTATCAGCATCTTTCTCACCTTTAGCTCCCACCAGAAATGCATTTGGCTGCTTTTCTTACAAACCAAGTCTTGTGAATAACAATATCTGGGCAAACAGTACATGTTTTATTTATATAGATCAGATTTACTTTCTGAAAATGAAATGATGGCGAAAAGAAAGCTTTAAATTTGCTTTCCTAAAACAAATCATTCATCACCTGGGAGAACTTTCAATGAACAGAGATACAAAACAAACAAACAACTGCTGCCTAGTAATTCATATACAGTCTCTGCTGCAGCTCCACACAAATACTGAAACCACATATAGCCCTATAAAAGAGAAGGCATTAAAGCAGCTTTTTGTACTTCAGGACTGACTACCAGCATACTGCAAGGTATACAGCTCTGCTGTGCTGATACTTAGCATTAAACAATTAAACTGCATTACTTTTGACTTTTGGCAAGGATGATAAAGTTGCTGTCATGTGGCAGCTTTCACCAGACAAAGGCATGGTGGCAGGTTCTTTGAGCCACAGCACCCACTGACCTTCCAGATGTGACTGGCTGCTTTGTCTGTCCAGTCGGCCACCTCCAGAGAATGGCTCTGCTGCCCGATCAAAGGTCCAAAACAAGTCCTCACAGGAATGGTTTCTCGTGTCCACACACCTATCATCAGAAGACCAAAATCTGAAGAAATCAATTCTTTAAACAACTAATCATGCATGATAAAGAAGTGGGAGGCTCATGAGATAATGCTCCAGAGGTAATATCTATGCGTAAGATCATCAAAGCTTCTACTTCACGTGTGGAACACACCTATGGCAGAGACAAGAACCACCACCACCACATGACACTATTGGGAGCCGCTTTGGTGTAATTACAAATATTTATTTGGTCAAAAGCAAGTAATTTACTTTTCAGTAAGCTATAAAACTAACATCCTAGCCACTTGTACCAATTAAAGTTCGCATGGCACTTTCTGCAGAAGCAGAAAATACTAGTTGCAGTAACTACATTTTGCCTACCTAATCCCCAGGAATTTCCAGAATTGTTGCTGGGCATTGTTAAGCAGCTTCTGCATTTCTCCCCAGAGGCAGCTGTATTTCTGTCATGGGCAGAGGGATTCCTGCGTGTATATTATTTATTATTAAACATTTTATATATAAATATATATATATATATAGGTCTACGTGAATACACTGAATAGCTCTTAGGAAGAAACTGGAAACTAGTGCAGCTTGAAAAGAACAGATGTAATCTACTCTCAACAAGCAGCATCACTAAGCAAGCCAATAATCACATTCTTCTCTAGCCTTCAGATCCTTAGGGTACTGCACTGTACTCTTCGATTTCCAGGTGACAGTGACATGAAATACAGTAACAAGGTCCACATCCAATGACAAGGTCACAGTCTACATGCCAAACGTAAATGAAGGGGGGAAAAAAACAGAGGCACTCGTGATCAATGGGAGTCTCCAATGAGGGCACCCAGAAGGTAGCAAACCAAGCTGATGAACAAGCAGACAGAAATCTCCTCTATTACTTCTAATTGTTACCTTCCCCCAACTGCAATTGCTGCAACGCTTTCTTATCAAAGCTGTGCCTGGGCTGTTTAGCACAATAAAAACAAACACCATACCTTGCTTGTGCTTGGCCTAATGAAGTGCCACATGCTGTGGCAGCAGCCCTACGGTACAGCTGAAGTCTAAGCAGTAACCAGACCACAAGGAGCTCTGGGATAATGTAAGTCAGGGTGATTACAGAAGAGGGAAGCATCTCTCTATTGCGGTGTTTCTTTCCCACATTAATCTCCCTACGGTTTTGGATTTCAGGCAGTGAGTGTATTTTAAACTGCTGCAGGGAAGTGCACAGTAATGTGATCCTTACCCGCTTCAGCTCCCATGATGGACTGCCGGAGGAGCAGCTGCTTCGGCAGGGACAGCCTGGCTCGGCTCTCGATGGGGCTATCGGGGACAAAGGTGACGGGCCCGTGATCCGGGCAGTCTGATGGATACGCCTTGTCACACAGCGTGCACCCTGCAGAGACAGGAGGGGACAGCAGCCATTAACAGCACACACCAGCTCCTACGGTGCAATCAGCTCCCTGCCGAAGTGCTCCAGCTCAGCTCCTGCCAGGGGCTGTTTCTATCAGGTTCAACTTGTCCACTCACTAGCTTTTACTCAGAAGAATATGCACCATGTTGTCACAGTCAGGTGGGCACTGACATACATGTCACTGTCTCCATCCAATTCAGATCAAATGTGAGCATCTCCACCTACCTTCCTGATGGTAAATTAATGACCTAGACTCCAGACTATCTCTTCAGGCAAATCTACCAATGGGACAGAGCCCACTCTTCATCAAAACTACTGCAAAATGGATGATAGCCTCCCCAGTGCTGGTGGTAATGCTGGTGATGGAAGAGCCATTTTCACTCTGATCACAAGTGAAATGAACTCTACTGGCAGAAACATCTAAGGCAAACAAAACCAAACACCTTCTAACTGGTTACATTTTTGGAATTTACCAGAAACACTTCGTGCATGTAGAACTTCGATGATACCCATGCAAATGGACCAGTAAGGTCGTCTTTCTAAAGTTTTTCAAATTTGAACCACAAATCCCCTTACCTCCATTTAAATTCAGACAATGTGCAGATCACAGCAGCAAAAACCTGACCTCACTGCTGCTTTTGAAGGTCTCACTGCAGTAAACTCATGCAATGTGAGTATGCCACAGTATGTGAATGCAACAAAAACAAAAGCCCAAGAAGAATCAGTAGCATCGCTTATCCAATCTGTCATTCAGCAGAAGTACTGTTATAAAAGAAACCCGTGAAAGTCTTCAGTCTAATAAATCTGGGGAAAACTACAGCATAAATTGCTCTCTACAGCATTACAATTTCATCTGGAAAAACAATGTCATTTTAATTCTCTACGGATGGAGCAACCAACACCTACTCAGCAACCACTCTCCTGATAAATCATTATTCTTCTGAAGAAGAAAGATGTTCAGGTAATAAATCAGGATCTCCACAAAGACCTTCTCTGGCCTCTTGATGATCCAGCTACTGTATAAAAGACCTATCACAGAAGTAGCCTTCAGCAGGCCTAAACAGCAGCTCCATCCTTACATGCTTAATTTCCAGATACTTCCTTCATATACCAGGGTACCAGAATTTGACCTCATACAAAGTACAGTTTGAGTAACTACACATTAACAGATAGGAAGGTGCTCCAAAAATTGTTAGGTAGAGCCTATTATAAGCATTGTTTCATGTGCACAGGTGACATGTAGCAGTAAAGCAACAACAGCCAGACCTGAGCAATGAGAACCACTATGTGGAACAGCGGCTTTTAAGCATTGCCTAGCACACGTCCCTCTGGGTCTGCGGACATGCTCCAAGGAGAGGCAGAGGAAGAAAGGCTCTAGGCATGGGACATTTCCACTTGGAGAAGTTCAACCATTCATACACTTTTAAGAAGTTGAAAAAAAAAAAACAACAACCCTCATATTCTACAGAAAGTGAAATATACTTTCCATCCCTGTCCTTGCCAAATATCTTTGAAAAAAAAATTAAAAATTTTTAAAATATCAGTGATTACTTCTCTGATTTGGATACCCAGAACTGTCAAGAAAGATGACCAAAAAAAAACCTTCTTAAAAGTTTTGCAAACATTTGGGATTGTAGCAAAGGCACACTTTTTATCTCCTGCTTAGGAACAGTAAAAAGTTTTCTGAAAAAGGCCCTGACTTCTGCCATCTCTGTGAGGAACAACCACTAAGGGGCTCTAAAACAGCTCCTTGTCCTTGCTGTTACCTGTCTGGACACAAATTCCTGTTTATTCAGGTGAAGTTTAAAAACAACAAAAAGTTAAAATTTAAACCTCCCCAAGTCAAGAATCTGTTTTGCAAATCACATGCAAGCACAAGGCATGCAGCAGACATTTTAATATCCTACCATAGGGGAGCATCGTCTGGAAAACAGCTTAGGACTATGTTAAGTACAGCAACAAAAAGCTGGCACATCACATCTCACTTTTAGGAGAGTAAGAGAAGTTATTTCACCACAAGCATGTTGGATATCACAGTATTTGGATCATTATTTGTTCAACATGCAACAGACGTTTGTAGGAACCTCTGAGTGCATCGACTGTAAAACTCTTCCTCTAGGAGTTGCAAATTCATCATAGTTCTATGCCCACCTGATTTTAAGTTGTATTTTATCCCACAGAATGAAACCTTAATAAATTAATCCAAATGTCTGACTGACTAGGTACTTTGCACTAAACTGCACCTCTCCCCTTGTTAACCAAGGCACTGTATCCTTCAGTTTCTTAAAATATGTTCTGCAGGCAAAGCAAGCCATTAGGTTCTGGCAGTTGTAGGGCCAGACTGGATGAAGAGCAGCACTCAGCACTGCTACCACAGCTAATAAAAATGAATATAAAAGCTGGCCTTATGCTTCAATGGCAGCAAGCCAGACATCCTGCAGGTCAAAGTTCAAATCTCTCTCCCAGCAAATGAGAACTTCTCAAACACCACTCCTTGAATGGTAACAGGATTGACAGTACAATACCCAGTGCTCCTCTCTTCCTATGAGATGCACTGAAGTCCTTTGATGAGAATAATTAGAAATATTATCAAGTTCCTTCCCTCTCAGCTCTTTTTTTTCCTGTTGAGAATGACACTTTCATGATGATTGTTAAAATATAAAGTTTTCAGAATCACATAATGTCATACTCAACAATTACACCCATTTGATGAAAAGTATGGCTTGTGGTGGTGTTTGTTGTGCATTTTTAATGGAGCAAGAAGAGTCACTTGTGATGGGACTTTAAAAAAACAGAAGTCTCATTGCAAAGGATATCAAACATATCCACCAAATCAAGAGCTTCATCAAGATTCAGCTTCCAACCTCACGGCAACATGGGAAATGGATACAAAGAGAATTAGGCTAAAACATCCTACTACGTCTTCTACTACTTTCAACTACTGTTATTTCAGCATAGTTAATCTGGCACTGCAGATGTTTCAACTTTTGGATTTGTTAAATAACTGGTTTTTTCACCATAAATCTGTAAGACTTGCAACAAGAGTCCTGCCATACCAGACAATAGCTACATGACAAACCCTACCCCAGAAAAGCAGGAAATGTCCACTCACATATGGTAAACAAGGTTGCCATGTTCTCCTTGTTGGAATTGGAGTCTTCCATTTGCAGAGATGACGGTACAAAGGCAAGATTGTCTGCAGACACATCGACATGACTTGGCCCCATGGCTACTTCCTGACTTATGGAAGACACGGCCACGGGCTCCAGGCTGAGGCCCACTTCATGCAAGGCTACTGAGTCCAGGGAAGCGAGGTTGTGTGAGGTAGGGAGCGCCACACTCACGGAGTTGGTGCTCATGGCCACAGTATGAATGGGGTCATTTAGTGTGCTGTCCGATATCCCCGTCACCCGCCCGGCAATGTGGTCGGGCTCCATGACAACAGGGAGTTCCAAAGTGCTACCGTGAATGGGAATGACACCGCCGTGTCCCACAGCGTCCGACGTCAGGTTACTCCCCACTGTGTCCACGGCTAACGGTTCGTGGCTGTGGGAGCCATTCGGGATCTGTGCGTGATCCCCGGCTACATCATCCATGGTAAGCTCCTCTGTCATCCCATCTGTAGAGATGGGGCTGGTTACTCTTGAAACGCTCTCCATGGTGATTGTAGTATCCAGCGCTACCTCGTGGCTGTCACCTGGATGCAGATTTTGAGGACCATGGGTGTTCACTGTGCGGGAGTCCATGGAGACAATCCCTGGTTCCAGTCCCACGGTCCCACTGGGCTGGTAGGGATCCAGGGCTGAGGGATTGCTGGAGACTGACAATGCTGGATTGCTGTCAACATTTATAGTGTTGGGATGGATGTACTGAGGTGGTGGTCTGTCAGCCAAGTAAGATAAGATACCTGATAGGAAGAGAGGGAAAAAAAGAAGGGAGTGAGATTACATCAGTTTTTAAATCTTGAATAAAAATCAGTCAAAGCATAGTACACTGAAACCCAGATCCCTGAAGACATGTTCTCTACATTATCTCCAATTAAAATCCACTAATTCTAAAACATGGCTCACAAACATATGCTAGCCCAACACTCTTGTCAAAGTACCACTTGACAACTAATTCAGTTCCCAGCCAACAGAGCAAGTCTCTAGTTAAATCTCAAACTCTGAACAGCCAAGCTTCTGGCAGAATTCCACCTAGACTGCTCAGTACAAAGACGAATGAGAAAGAGGCTCTTCACATTTTAGGCCTAATTTTTCATTCCCAAGAAACAGCTCACGAAGGATGGAGGACTGCTAGTGGAATCTATAATTTGGTAATTCCTGGTTCATCTTTGCTAGAAGCAGAAACAATTCTCCAGGACACATAGTTCTTGCTTAGGTATTAAAGTTTTAACAATGACTACTTCCTTCCTCTAAGACTAAGTGGCACAACTGTCCATCTCAGAGGTCATCAATTGCAATTCTGAAGGACAAACACAAGTTCTCTCACAGATTTCATGAGTCATCTGCTCTCTTTCCTTACATGAAAGCATGTTGTTTCTCCTAGAACAATAGTTTGGTTGAACTTAAATCAGAAACCCTATCATCTTTTCTGGTAGTTCTGGGAAGCTTCTCAACATCAAACAACCTTGGAACTTAAGATATGAAGAAACACTAAACTGTATTTACATACTAAAAACAAACAAACAAACAAACAAAAAATCTTTGGAAGAAATACAACAGCACATCCAAGGAAACATTATTTCCAGCAGAGACAGAGGCAGATTTTGCAGATTCTGCAAGATCTGAGTCAGCATGTTTCTTTTTAGCCTTCAACCCTATGAGCCACTTGTTCTGTGAGAGTTTTCCATTCAAATATGTTTGTTATTACAAGGATGCAAGCACAGATACTCTTTCTGCAGCACAACAAGCCAAGAAATGAACAGTTTCATTTAATCAGCATCAAATATTTCTGCATGCAGTGCTGCCTTGTGGCTTGAACACGGAGGATCCTTGAAGGCAGCAAGGTGACTGACAGAAGAACCCTATGAAACATCAGACTAAACACCACAGGAAGATTATTCCAGCTCAACAGAATGGCAAATACCTTTGGTCCTAGTGCACGGTCTCCTTGTCTACTCTCCGGCCACTAAACAGGCAGGCATGCAATGCAGTAGGAAAGGTTACTCCTAAGCAGCTGGAAAGTTCAGCCATCAGTCAACAGGTAGCTACACGAGACCTGGGCTGCTACAGTTTATTCCTAACCCAGGCTGAACCAACAACACTCGCTGAGTCACCTTGAAGAAGTTTAAATACCCCTTCCACCCTGTGAATCTTAGCTACCAAACAAAACCAGGACTGCATTTAAAGCTCCAATTTCTGTTTTCATATACTAACACATAAAATTCTACATTTATACTCCAAAGCACGCGCGAGAAAGGAATCAAGATAGAAGTCAGTGTGTTAGGCCTTTGGAAGCCAACCCTGAACAAAAATGAAGAAAAAATGTGCCATGGGTTAAATGGGTGGGAAAGTGGCCAGCGCCACAGCTGATGTCTTGCCTTCTTTGAGCTTTGAACTGCTGCAACCTCTCACTATGCACATATTAAATATTGCTTCAGACTACAGGAGAAGAAAAATAGAAGCAACTTTCAAGCTACAAGCCATTGGAGACAGAAACCAGGCAGGCTTTGTTTTCTGTTAATCCTAAAATCAAAGCAGGAGGAGCAATCAAAGGTTAGGTTTAAATAGAAAATGCCCTGCAATTCTTTCCATACACAAATACAGAAACAGATACCTGAAAATAAAGGTGTGTAAATGAGACAACAGTCTCCAGACAAACTCAGGGAAACAACAGCTCTGCAAAACTGTCAGTCATTCCTGCTTCAGGACAGAAACAGACGGCTCTTAAAACAGGTTCTCTTTCTGTTCCCACCCATCAGCACCAGAGCACTTACCAGGTAGAATGTGTCTGAAATAGCTGCTCTCCAGGTGAGGGTATGGTGGTGGAGGTAGGGTGTAGTTTCTCTCTGGTATACCACACATCACTCCTCGATCCCCAATACCCATTGGGAGCATCAGAGACAGAGCAGAGGGCAGGGAACTCAAGGAGGGGCCCAGGTTTGGAATTGCAACAGGCAAGCCTGCAAGAGAAAACACCCATTTAAATTCAATGGAACTACCTGAGTTTATGAACACATGAGCTAACAAAGAGATTACTGATTCCCAGGAGCTCTAGCCCTACGGAAATACAGCATGGCACTGTCCAAGTAAAGTGCCAGACATCAAAGAAGGGACCAGTTATCACAGCACTAAGAGGCATGCCTGCATATGGCTAGATCTTTTTTGGGTATGTTTTGTAGGGCTTGCTTCTACCTGGCAATTATAATGGACTTCTGTCTGTGCAGCCCCCTTGAAAGAAGAACTATGAAAACAGGTTTGCTTTACAGGTGAAAAATTATTATTTTTACCTGAGAGAAATTAGACACAGATGGAGACAGATTTTTGGCTACAGTTCTAATTCCAAAGGATTCTGACACTACTCACCCACAGTGCAAATCACTCCATTAAACAAAACGAGGCTCCCACTAAGGTGTAAGCCTGACAAGCCCTTGTGCCTTTTGCTTTGCCCACATAAGCAACAATTTACAGTTTTCCGTTCCCCAACCCTGCATCATTTCACTACCTAAGATGTGAGTTGCTATCAGAGCAGGTACTGCTGCCCAGTTATGATCATTGCTGTGACAGCAGAACACAGAGCAGGTGCTGCAATACCCCGTGTGGGCCCTTCCCCCATTACCTGGTGTTGGTATGGCGTTGTGAGTGGGTGACGCTGCCAAGCCCAGGTGACTTCCCGAGACCGGCAGGGCATTGCTCACAGAGGAGGAGGTCAGCTGCTCCATCCCTACAGGACTCAGGTTCATTTCATTCATTCTGGAGACAGGGAACAGAGAGGGGAGCAGAAAGAAGAAACAGATGCAAAAGCATTCCTGATTACTGACTGTACTGTGGTGAGGAAGGGTTGAGCAAACAAACGCAAAATCTGATATTGGCATATAAAAACTCTGCCTTAAAAAGCTACTCATAAAACACATCAGCCAGTCACACTGTCATCACATCATGATCAATACACATTGATCATATAAGATAGCAATAATCAGGATTAAAAAACAGTTCACAAAGACAAATCAGACCATAGCTTTTTCCTTGCCATCCGAAAATAAAGTCTTACTCCCAGCAGTAAAAGCCATTGTGATTAAACTCTTGTGAGCGCAGATCCATTTACAAGCTGAATGTCACAAATACTCAGACAACAGCACCTGATTTGTATTTCATGACTTCTGGACACCACATCCACATACAAAACCCATACTCTGGGAGAAAGATCACTTCAAACTGGTAATGGACACAAAACCTCTAATTCACCATCAGTTCGAACCAGGCCGATAGTGACAGGTCACCACTGCAGAGCAGCCATAGTACAGTTTCAACAGACTGCCTCAGTCTGGTTCTGCATGCTCCCATCGCATTAAAAACTGGCACCATGGATGACATGATATTTCAGAGCGATCAACGCTGGAGTGGGCACACACAACAAGAGGAGCTGCAGGAACTGCCCAACACCCTAAATCCTCAGCCTTGGTAGAAACCTGTCAGCTTGGAGCACCTAAGTCCTTTGGGCTCTCAAGCTGCACATGCAGCCCAGACCAGTGCACGGGGATGGGGACACCAAAGAGACATGGTCTACTCACACTTGTCACAACTTTTCAAGCCCTGCTGTGCCCACCCTGGCCCTCCTACTCACACACCAGGTTTAACCAGCAGCTCTTAGGGCCAGACAGACCTGCTGCCCCCACAGCAGTCACACACACAACATCCTCCAGGCTGACCCAGGCCTCCTACATGGCCTTTGCCAGCAGCAGGCCCAAGCTCTGCAGCACTGATGGAGAGCTGGAGCTTGGGCTGCCACTCCGACATGGAAAGGTACCACTCGTCCAGGAAAAACAGCCGAATTCACCAAACTCACGCAAGTTAACAGCACAAGATCTCAGCTTGGAAGAGGGCCGTAAGGAACATCAAGTCCACTCGCCGCTCCTCGCAGACCACATGCCACCCGGAGGACTGAGCCGCAAACGGAGTCGCCGACTTCCACCTCGGCTCTGCCCAGCCTGGCACCCCGCACTCTCCCTGCCTGCTCCCCGCCTGCCGCCAGGGACGGCTCTGCAGGGACGGGGCCGAGGGCTCCGGCTGCCCGGCGGGGCAGGGCATTTTCCCCGGCCCAGGCGGCTGCTGAGGATGGCGATGCCCCAGGGAGGGAACCACCACCCTCGCCCCGGGGCCGAGTCTCGGGGCCTCAGGAAGGCGCCGAACNCCCGGCCCCGCACCCTGCCCCGAGCTTCCCGTGCCGCCTCTTCCAGAACGGTGCGGGGCTTGCTCTGGTTTTCCACACAGTATTGCTACACAATATCCCAGCTATCTCACTGCTTTCTCATTACACCTTCGCATCTGCTGTCATTAGAGGGTTGCGTTATGTGTCCTCCGGTACCAGCAGCCCGTAGGTGCCCAGCTGCCTTCTGGACATCGTTCAGTTATGGTTGATCATATGTGCAGTTCTGCCTAAGGTGACATTGCGAAGGAATCTCCTGATGTGTGCAAGCAGTTCTGTAGCTCGCTTTCGCCTGTGACACGTGGATAGACATCATATACGCTGCTCAAATCCATCGCCACGTTCCTTCAGTGCCGGGGTGAACAGCTGCTTCCTGGAACACTGTAATGGGGTTTGGTAATTTGCTTGTGCCTGACACTTAAGTAATGTCTCATTAAATGAGCCATCCCTCGATAGGATGTCTGCACAGGAGGGAATTCAAAGTATTTTTCTGTCTGCTCTCTTTTGATCTAAAGAACCTAAATGTAGGATATGTAGGGATCATTCCATGATCTAAAGAGCCTAAATGTAGAAGTCATTCTAGTTCAGTACAAACCTATCGGTTCTTCTCGGGGTGGAAACATACTCTCCTCCTTTGGCTTTGTCAGAAAGTTAAACACCTTGTATTACACTGGTTCTTCAAGCTCTCTCTCTCTAGCTGAAGGAGAGAAATAGTTTGCTGCAGAGAGTGTTTCATCCCATCCTGAAGTAGGTGTACGAGATGTGTGAGAATTCCCTTTGGAGCTGCCTTTGTGTTTCTATGGCCTGTAACTGGGACTTGCATAATGGGTTTAGTCTAAATACATAACATCTAATGGAGTCCAGGTCTCTGTCATTCGTGACCAAAAGAATGAGCTTATTTAGTTTACCACATGTCCCACACCCTCTGCTCCACCAAGCCAAATAATCCTTACCCTAACCGCAACTGACTGACTATCCAAACTGGCCCACAAACATTATTTCAGCAAGTCGAAAAAGAACTCACCAAGTCCTCAGGTTTTTATGGTCTGCTAATCCTGTGATGGGGGCTTTAGGTGTGCTTCATCTTTGTGTATGTAGTCCCACATAGTCACATGTTGGTGCTAATACTTCACATCTTTCTTAGAAACTACAGCGAATGACTATGAGCCCAAAAGTCTCTCTCTTCACTTTGCATTCCCTAATACATAGGAGATGACAGGAGACCTTCCATTTTCAGTTCTCCTCCTCAAAACTTCGTGGTCACAGTCAGTATGTATCAGTTCTGTCCTGAAGTGCTGGGTTATCCCAAGCCCTCAGCTTGTCTTAATTCCAATTACGATACTGTAATTCTACAGCAGAAGTGCCCTGGCACTGAAATCCTTGTGCTATTTCGACTATCTGAGCTGAAAGTAATACTTCGAGCCTATGAGCCAGATTGGATGTAGTCATACGTAGATAAGAGTGGTTTTTCCTACTGTCAAGCATGAGTCCTCTGAGATTCCAGCTTTTTTTGTAGTCACTTTACTCCCTTGAACTAGTGATATCTTAACTACCAGTTTAAAGCACAAGTATCAAAGGAAGCCAGTGATAATGTGAAGTGTCACTGAATGAGAAATTAATCCGTGTCTACAGAGATGTACGCTGCATACCCAAGGTATTGTGATAAAACACATTTGGGAACTGTTTCTTCTGCAAGGGAAGATTTTTTTTTATATACCAAACACTTTTATTATATGTGAAGTGTTTTGATAAGACAACTGCACTATGTCTCCTGAAAGCCTGGTTTATTGACATTTATAGTGGTACTTGCTGCGTGAGGAACAAATTGCTGAGCTATTTTTCAAGTTGTCTTCAGATCCTGGAGACATACTGAAAGATAAGGGAGACTCTGAAACCACAGGGGAAAGAGATGCAGTGAGCACACTTCAGTCCTTCCCTGCAGCATGAGCCAAAGGCCCTTCTGCGCCGTGCCCACGTCTCGGTACAATCAGTTCTCTTCTTCTAAAGCAAACCTACCCTTGGCTTCTTTCTCACACCAAGCAGAATAACACTGGAATGAAGATTATGGAAAAAGCCATTTTTACCAACAGAAATCCAAATTTCTCTTCTCCTTTTAGTGGCTTGTCAGCACTTTGCAGGCCTGTATTTTGGTGATAGTCACAGTATGAAGCCTAGTTGGTCTATGTGCAGCTTTCACTTCTAGGTGTAGGGTTGGAAAGAGATGACCCATGCTTAAGGATTAAACAGGACAAGAGAGACACAAACCTACTCAATCCTGTATTCCTGTACCTCAGACTCAAGGGAAGTTACTACTATAATTCTGTGAGAGCAGTTAACAAGAGAATCTGTTAATTACGTGTTTTTGTATCTGTTAATAAATTGCAGCAGCCTAGAAAATCTATGATATGTATAATAGATACTCGAATTTGGCATAATTACAGCACAGTAAAATATAAGAAATGCACAATGTTATGATAGTTTCAATATAAGAAATGCACAGTGTTGTGAGAGTTTCTGTTTAAATTCCTGGTGTATTTTCTTCTTCCTTCTCAGTAATGTGTTCACAGATAGAGCAGTTGAGACATCTTCTGTTGGGAAATTAGTGGACTTGCATGTGTTCAGCTGACTCTCATGTTTCTACTACAATATTTCCACCAATGACTTTCTTTTCAGAGGGACACAGGCTCGAGGAGAATCTGTTTCTCTGAGTAATTCAGAGCAATTCAAATCACTGTGTAATGTCAATAGCGTTATTCATGGTTATGGTTCGTGTGGGAGTGGGAACACATTGAGGGTACTTTTGTACAAAGATCACATACTTATAGATATTGTGTTAGGATATATGCAATTAAAACCACAACTAAGTACTATCTGGAAGGAAGATGCCTTCAATGTTTTATTTTTATAGATATGTCAAGATTATTTTCTGTTTGTTTTGGCTGGGTAATTAAGTGCTCATAGTGAAGTAAAAGAGAAGAGAAAAGGAAGGGAACCTGTTTGAATGCCACAGATGATGGAGTGTGTAGGGAACCTTCCAGCATCCCCATTTAGACTTTGTATTTACAAACAAAACAAAACATCAACAAAGCCAAACCCCCAAAACCTAAACCAAAGCTAAACATACAGTATGTGTATAAAGAGCATGAACTCTGCTGTTGTAGAACAGAGAACACCTGATTTGTACCGCCTGGAAAGCAAACCAGGCCATCTGCTTTGTATCAGCGTGGCAGATACTGCATCCTGGAGTCAAAGCTTCATCCAGACAAAGGTGTGAAGAGCACTTCATTGGAGAAGCAGTGTAAGAAAGAAGATCAAAGGCTTACCTTAAAAGAGGAACATTATCTGTGTAGTCTTAACCTACTCTTAAAATGGAAAGGAACGTGTATTAGCCTTTCCCTTCGGTGGTCCAGTCCTGCTACTTTCACTGTGTCTGCATGTGCAGACATGTTGAGACGGTGCAAAAGTCAGTACAGGAACAATAAATTGCTTTCATCCTGCTCACGCTCTCAACAAGGAGCTGCAGTGGGATGTGAGATGTGTTGGCCTTGCTCTGGCTCTCTGCCCAGGGGCAAATCCCTTTCCGAGCAAGTGACATTAGATTGTCAACAAGATTCCACATTCATCAAAAGCCTGTGGCATATTTTCTAATTTCTCTTGCACACAAATTCAGACTTCAGAGTCTGTTTGATATGAGATCAGCTTCAATAATTCAGGTCAACAATTAGCATTTACCTGTTATTTTTCTTCAGGTATTTCTCTAAAGGATTAGCAACGTGGATTCTTCTGTCAGAACAGCAGGTGTCTTTAGCACCAGTGCAGACACTCTGGGAAGTGCTGGTGGCCTGCATTTACAGTAAACATAGAAAAGAGGTCTGGTAGCAGGGCACAGAGCATTTGCATGACAGAACTGAAACGTAACCCTGCCTTTTGAACATGGCCAGGCTGCTGGCAGGGTCATGGAGAGCTGTGAAATGAGCTGGCAGCTGAGCCCCCCAAGAGGCATGCTTCTGTTTCCTTACAGGAATACTGCCAGAGAGCAGCGTTTTAAATCTCATGATAACACAGATCGAATGGCCTTTGCTTGCTTCAGGTATTTGCTTAGAGGTCAACATCCTCTTTGTTTTAAGAAAACTGGAAGTCCTGACCTAGCCTAGTGCTGTAGTGAAGGAGCTGTTTTTCCTTTAAGCATTCATTTCTGGAAACATTTCTGGACAATGGAGTCCAGAGTACAAGTAATATTGAAAAGTCCATCCTGATCAACTGTTTTCAAAGTTTTTTTTAAAAGGCAGAAACACTCTCACTTATTTGATCTGAAATGAGCTGTACATACCATGGGGTGTTCCCCAGTAATTTTTGTTCTGGCTTTTGAGCCACGTGGGTGCTGATTCTACCCTGACATAAACCAGAGTCCAGGATTGATCTCATGTCTGTCTGGAATGGTCTGCCTGTATGTCCCATCATTCTTTGAAGATTACTACTCTTTTTCTGAAGCTGAAGAATAGGCCAGCAGAGACACAAAGGCTTGAAAATGTGTGCTACTCACATCATTGCTGCTAGTTTCTGACTCAGCAGAGACGTACATAGATGTGTGTCTCAGAGAGGAGAATGTTGTTTCAGTTGCTGACACTTCTGAGGCAGTTTCGCACGAAACACTGAACAGGGCGGAAACTTTCACTTTGAGCAAAAGAGCAGTTTTAATAGAGCCTACATACCTGTACCTTTTCACGTCTGTTCCTTCCCACAGCTCTCCCAGACCAAACATTCAACTCCCCAAACTGATGATGGCCAAAAAAGGAGATTCGGTTAACTGTGAAAATGTGCTTTCAACAAAAAAATCTGTAACTACGGAGCTCTTGAACAACGACATGGGGAAAGTCAAAGACTGTCAAGTTGCTGCAGGGGAAGATCCTAACACAGGGGGGTGTCTCAGAGGAAAGGCACAGACAAGGACATTATGACTTTATACTGCCCAAAGTCCGTGTCTTTTGTCCATCTCTTTCCTTTGGCAAGCTGCAGGCAAACTGGAGGACACAGCACAGACCTGGCAGGGTCAAGAGGAACTTTCAGCTCCCCCATTAAAGCAGTGTGTAGGGTCCATCAGGTAAGCCAATATGTATGTAAACATCTAGTAATAGCTGTGCATGGGGCTATCAGGGCATCACCTCTGTGTTTGTTTATCTGAGGCAGGTGCTCATAGGGATGGCCAGAACTTTCCTAGAATGAGCAGAAACACACAAAACGTTGCAAACTGTTTGAAAATGCTAAAATGCTGATGTTCAATTTGTGAAACACACTTCTTGAGAAAACCTCTCTTAAGGTGAAGAAGGCGGTCTTCCTCTTATGCTTGCACGTAGTACATTCTTGATCTGACAAGACTTGCAACCACAAGAGAGCACCCTTTCCTTTGAAGATGTCTCAGCTTCCCCAGAAAGCTACAGATAAGTCATATAAGTTTTGCAAACTGCTTGTGAGCTGGTTCAGTTAGAGCAGAGCAGCCGAAACAACAAAGCTTGCAGTTGTCTTTTGGATTTCATTGTGAAGAGCCTTTGGGTAGTTTTCAGATGTCAGAAGATCCTTGGTTCCTGAAAGTGAGGAGTTCTGCCAAAACTTTGAAGATCCCTGTAAACTTTGCAAATTACCCATCTTTTGGAGACAATTATATCAAACGATATCATGGATTACAATACATGAGAAGTGTTTAGAGCCTGGAAGATTATTTATGTTTGGCATTAACTCTTATGGTCATAATTTCAAGTGGAGAGAAAAGGAATACACAGGAACCCTCTTATTATCTTTTGAAATATGAAGATCACAGGAAAAGAAGGGTTTAAATTGTGGAGTGATGGTCCTCAAAACCTGTCTGTACATTAACTGGCATCCTACACCTATAAAAACCACAAGGCTCTCCAGGCACAGTGTGGACCTCATGAGTTGTTAGCCTTGCTTTGAGATCTGAGTTTTTGTACACCGCAGGAGGAAACTGCAGCCTGTGGGGCAGAGTACCTATACAAATGTTGGATTAATACATTGGAAGCCAAATTCAGGAGCTAGCACCCCACTGGTCAGGAAAAAAGAAGCATGGACAGCACTAAAGATGATGATAAACTATTGAAGAGGATTGCATTTCCAGGAGCTGTGTCCTTGGCTAACAGCTACATGCACCCCCACGGGGTACCCCTGAGAGAGCCCTTTGGGGTTCCCTTCCATCTGGACCCATCCTACTGGGAGCAAGCCTATGGTGGGCATGCAGGTCGCATCTCCTACATCCCGTTTCCTGGCTACATGGGCATCTATGACTATTCCTTGGAGCCTGCCTTCATTCGGAAGAGGAACGAGAGGGAGAGGCAGCGGGTGCGCTGCGTGAACGAGGGCTACACGCGCCTCAGGGAGCACCTGCCCAAGGAATTTGCTGACAGGCGCCTCAGCAAAGTGGAGACCCTGAGAGCTGCAATAAGCTACATCAAACACCTGCAGAGCTTGCTGGACTGCCGTCCCTTGGGCTCTACCAGTAAGGAAACGCTCTCTGCCAAGGAGCGCCCGGGAACTCCCAGTCCGGCTTCCCCGCGGGAGTGCAACAGCGATGGAGAGTCTAAAACTTCTTCGGCGTCATCCCCCTACAGTGAGTTTGAGGAGACGGGCAGCTAGGTCTCCTCTCTGGAGACAGAAAGCTTCAAGTTTGGCTGAAAAACAATTTCAAACCCTGGGGACTTTTCTGCACATGAAAATTAATACCGGGGAAAGGAAAAACTCATAGGGGAAAAAAAAGGTATTTTCCATCTGTCAAAGGACTTTAAATGTTTGCTGTATAAAACTTGGATGTGATTTGTAAGCAAACAGGTATCTCTCAGGTTGCTTCAGCTGTGTTACTAAGCTTCCTTTGGACTATTGAACCAGAGCAACATTTGCATTCTACTTTTCACTGAGCTTTTATTCTGTTCTATTTTCTTTTGCCTTTCACTTCAGACAGTAAAACCAGATAAATCCATTTCAGGAAATCCCCCTCCCCTTTCTCCTGCTTTGTCCAGTAAGGTTTATCGTCTGTTTTTCCTGACTGCCAAGCTGAGATGCACTGCATTGCAAACACTTGGACTGGGGAAGGTAAGATTTAGATAAAATGTCTTTCCCTAAATATTTCAGAAAACTCACAGAAATACTTCTATTTATGAAACAACAATTTTCCAAATAAAAACAAGGCTATATTTGGAAATTAATTTATTTTACTGCATCTTCTAAAGTGAAAGAAACAGCTCATACATTGGACACTATTTGGTAAATATTCTAAGGATAATTTTCAGGAAAATAAAGCTGGAGACTTTCATTCCATTCAATGCTATGAAGAGAGAAACAGAGTTCTGTAAAACTGCACCTTCAAAAGCAAAACTTCACTCCAGATACTGAAAAAATGCTGCCAGCCTTTTTCCTACTTTCCTTAAATCTGAGTTCATGGACAAAATAGTCTTGATTGTGTCTTTTTGGCAGGTCAGAAATGAGATGCTTAGAAATATAACCTGTAGTGGTTAGACACTGGTGTGAACAAAAACGGAAATGTTGAATATATCAGTTTACATCTGCATGAAAATGTAGGTATATCTCCTTTTGTTTAGAATATTGTATTAATTTTTCAAAGGATGCAACTTTTAAAATGAATACCTCAAAATCTATGGAATACCTTTAATTTGGATTGCATCTACTTAAAAGGAGAATTTCTGTCCAATTTGCTCAAAAATCTGCCTTTGCCCAAGGCCAGATTTAAATAACATTTCAGCTATGTGCTTAAATCCCATTCTGAATACGGGGTAAACGTCTTACCCATCCACTTTCCACACACCTTTCAAACTTTTGCTTTTTTGGCCTTGTGTTGATAAAATGGTTTTGTATCTTTTTATCTTTCCTTCATGTCCTGCTGACTGAACACCTGAGAAAATACTCGTGTATAAATGAGAACAAATACTGATCAAATACCTCAAAATGTGTCCATAAATTTCCTTTAAATAAACAATGTGATTAATCCTGGCTGTGTCTTTTTCACTTTTAATTGATAACAAACAGGACAGCTCTGTTTGCAGGCGTAATAAACTTTCAGGAAAAAATAAAGAAAAGAGAAAGGAGGTAAATATGAACTGCTACCTATGTAACTAAATTTTTTATCTAAATTTTTAAATGTAGATAAGGTCTGTGTTGTGGGCATCTAAAAAAAATTATTTGGTACAAAAATACTCATCTGCTTTCTAGAAGACTGTTCTCAGCATTTGTACACTTTCAACTTCTGTGTCCATGGCAGTCACAGGTGTTGTTCTTCATCCTTTACACGGGAGCCACCTCTGTTTTCTAATGACTGTGTTGTTTTTCTAAGGGCTGCTACTTTTGCAGAGGCTGTTTCCCAGACTCAGAAATAGAGGTTTAATTACCTGACAGTTCAGATCCAGAGCCAATGCACTCATTTCTGGCTGTGCAGTGTTTGTATTTCTCACCCAAGAAAGAAGAGGACACAAGGTAGAGGTCCGAATGTCTGACTGGGTTCCATTGTTTCCTGGCTTTTCTTCTTTCCGTTGTGTTTCTCTGGCAAGAAATTCAACCTGTCTCTCTCTTTGACTCAGTTTTGAGATTTCTGGAAATGTGGTATTGCTGCTGGTAATTCTGTGAGTAAGCCTGAATTGCATTTCTCCCTCGAAGCAGAGATTAAATCTTTGTTATCTATAAAAAACATACACTCCCTCAGAGTACCAGAGGCAAATTCTGTGAAACACCCTTCTTTGGAAAGCACTCTGAAGATGAAAAGCAGTTAATATACATATCATGACAATAAATAGCCAAATCAAACCAAGCCACCAAAAATAAAAATTGCCAGAATGACCATTACTTCCTGGGCAGGACACATCAGAGAAGGCCACAAATCAATTTTTAGGTCAGATTGCTATCACAGAGATCTGACCCTGACAGAGATATCAATCCAGGAGCCTCAGTCCTCTGACTCCCAAACCTGAGAGGTGGTGCAGTGAGCCACCTTCTCTGTGAGCAGCTGGCTGGAGAAGGGGTCTGGGCTGTGACTCTGCCCCTTTTCCTCTCTCCCGTGGAATGTTCCTCAATGTTCCCATCTAATGGAGTGGAAATTATCCCACCCTGTGCTTGTGGACCTGTGCTTGACCATCACTGCTTTAGGGTGTCTACCTACTTTTTTTCAGACTATACATCTTTAACAGCTCTGGAGATGTCCTTAAAATACCTCCCAGTCCAACCTCAATGCTGAAGATGCAAAAACCAGAATGCCACATGTATTTTAATTTAATTTTTAAAAAAATTCATTTCTGGATGAAAAGGAAATTCTTTCTGCGGGAAAAATCTGTCACAGATTGAACCACTCTCCTGAGGAAAGTTGTACATTGTTATTTCTCACAGTTCCTGTTGTTACGCAAACCTCTTGCACAATTTTAGCAGAAGCAAGTAGATTTCCTAAATATGGATTGGTGCTTCTGTCCAGGCATCAGCAAAGGTTTAAAGTGAATGCCACATTTCAAAAGCTTTGTTAAGCTATTTCTGTTTAGACAAAGGTTTTTTTCAAAGCTTCTAAAGTGTATCATTATCAGACTTTTAAAGCAGACAATGATCCAACTCATCACCATGAAAATTATAGTTTTAATTAAAATGTTCACCGGAAGAATTCTCTCCACGTGGGACGATTACTATTTACAAGTAAGGTGAATGCTGCTATCTGTAGGCAACCATGCTACAGCTTCATCCAGCTTTGCACACCAAAAGCAGACACTTTAATCTATCAAATCTGGAAAAAACAGACATCTGAAGTCTTCCCTCTACTGCCATTAAATTACAAATCCATTTGCTTCTTGATATTATCAGCATTTTAAAGATGTGTTATCCCAGCCATGGTATTGCTTTTAATCCTCTAATAGCTATTTAGCCGATTTCTTTGTAAAAGCCCATCCACAATCCTTTCATGTTCTATTACCCAGTGTCAATAACGTGGCCAAAGAAAACCAGAAGGCACTATAGAAAAGTCATGTTCAGACAGTAAAGCAATCAGGGCCAATTTATCTCACTGGAATAAATGAGCAGGGAATGTCCACACACACACACACAAAGTGTCTTCGAAAACGTTTGTCTCCAGCATACTTAGGCAGGAGGCAAAACAAGATCCAAAACATTTTGAAGAGAGACATTTTGAAGAGGTACAACAAGAGAGCCCTGCTTAAGTAAGCTGAGGTACCTGCAACAGCTGGGTAAGCCTCTCCAAAACAGAGTCTAAGCAAATATAACTTCAGCAGGTGCTTCTTGCTAACCCTCAGAATACAGAGAGATGGCTACAGAGTAGAAATAAATTTGTTCTAGAAATAAATTTGTTCTAGGCAAATGGGGAGCAGCAAAATTGCAAGACTGCAGCTGCACCCAGATCTTCTGTGAGGCTGTCCTGCTACACGTCTGGAAGCTCTGAAAATGCAAGATGAGCCCCATTTTCCATCAACCTGAAGTTGAGCTTTTAAGTAAAAACTCACTATAAATGCTCACTCATGTATTTCCCACATGATTCTTACACAATTCTTTCCTACCTTATTGTGGCTCTATCCACGAACAGAGCAGGGGAAAAGTTCTTCAAGTTGCCCTTGCTGAGAGAACAAATTAGAGGAGTGAAGACCCCCTTGAAAATTTTGGAGACCCCTTAGCTCACTTCAGATAGGACTGGAGACAGAGGTCTCAAAGACATGAAATTCCTACACAGTCCATGAGCACTGGTGGCACCAGAGTAGAAAAATGTGCCAATTTAGAGTCCTTACAGAGGGGAAAGCTAACACTGACCCACGTGATGGTCAGCCAGCCCACGGCACCAGCCAGCTGTGAGCAGGCACATGTGCTTTGTGCTGCCTCTTGCCTGTTCTATGGGGGCTAGTTGGAAAAAATAAGTATTTTGTAGGATTTTTTTTTTATTTGGGAGGGGAAAGCTACATGAATAGTCTGTGGAAGGCTGAAGAGTTGAAAATATGGGGAAGGTAGTGGGCAGTGAAGCCTTGGAGCTTATATAGCACAAAGCCAAGCCAAGCTGCATTTACTGGGCTGCTCACAATGCAGCTTGCTTGTCCCCATGATTTTATTTTGATGTGGTGTGGTTCTGGGCATACATAGCAGATTTTTGTGTTCCCGGGCTATAAGATGTCAGCACTGAATCCTAACCAATCTCTTCCATCTGTACTGAGATCACAAAGAGAACAAGTAGTTACAAATAAATGGAATTTTCACATCTTTTCATGTGTGTGCTTTACTGCAGCCTTTTGCTATGCTAGGCTACTCTCTTGATGTAGCTTTTTAAATGTAAAAAGCACCGAAGAATTTCCAGGCTCAGCTGCAGACAGCTTATCCCAAGGGATCACTCATGCAGAGGTGATGTGTGCATCCCCACCCCCAGAGGCACTAAAGCACACTGGGGCTTCACAAATGAAACCGATAATAAACTGTGTAATGCATAAATGAAACAAGCCAGAGGTACAACCACAGGAGTGTGTGTTGTGGTGCTTGTGCATGGGAAAAGGAGGAAGCATGGAAGAGGAGAGGGAGACAAGAAAGTGGTTTCCAGTTGCAGCACACTGATTGATACCATATCAGCTGCATGGCTCAAACAAGGGAAACAGGAACAAATTAGATATGACATCTTTGGGGAGGATTAATGCCTGGAAGAAAAAACCAAACTGCCCCCCAACTTAATATATTTGCCTGCACCTCAGACTCACCACATTTGTTTGTCTGCCATCGCTTCTTGTTCACCTTTTCTTGTTCATCATTGCAAAATACCTCCAAGTGTGTTTTTTATCAAAGTGCTGAGCAGTTGTGAGCAGGCTATGCTCTATCTGGGGAGTGAGGGGAAGATTACAGTGCTCAGCCCACCTGCTGTCAGGAGCCAAGTGATAAACCTAGATTACCTCAGGCCTGGGTTTTGCCTCTGTTTCAACAACAGCATGGCCCACCTCTTGCCTCTGTGCTGGGAACACCAGTACATCCTGCCCCACTGGAAAATACCACCAGACTGCCCCTGTAATGCTTTACCAGGAGCTGCTTGCATGGGTCCTGGAAGCACCCAGGACCTCTGTGCTTATAGATAAACCTGCCCTTGCAAGTTACCCAGCTCTGGTATTGCAGAGCTGGCAGCTATTCTATTCTATTCTATTCTATTCTATTCTATTCTATTCTATTCTATTCTATTCTATTCTATTCTATTCTATTCTATTCCGTTCCATTCCAGTTACAGTGAGGGTGGTGGGGACAGATAAATCTCTGTGCCAGGCTGTCATGACAATGATGCCACTGGCATCCTCCTTGCCATGAGCATTCACTGCTGGCTAATGCAGACCACTGCTGACTCCAGGCAAAAAGCCGTGAAAAGCCCTGCCCTGTTCCACTCTTGCCTCCTTCAGCCCCCCAACCCCAGGAATATGCTCCCAACACACCTGGGTGATGATGCAGCCCTGGTTCACAGGGGCAATGCCCCGTTGCAAGCAGTGGTGCAGATCCTGAGGGCCCTGTTAGGACAGATCAAAGCTGTCAGCGTGACAAGCAGTACAAATGCAAGGAATTTGCCTCTGTTTATGTGCAGTGTGCTCCATAGCTTTGCATTTTGCAGCACTGTGAAAGCTTTAAAATTTCCATTTACATTAACAAGCCCATAAAGCATAAGGTTATAAAGTGGTGTTTATATTACCCTGTCTGAGAAGCTCATTCAGTTACCAGCTGGTTCGATTTTCACTAAAAGCAAGTTTCATGAGGGCGCAGAGTTGGAGCTGCATGTGTTGGGAGAGATTGCTTTGAAAGGAGCAAACAGCAGCAATGCCACCACCACCAACAGCTGAACTGCTCTGCAGTACGAGTGGTCATTGCCTTCAGAGGTGACTGAAATTAGTTGGCTCTGTGGTTGAAAGACATGTTGCATTTAAACACTTTTAAATTTACTTTTGACAAAAAGTACTGGTTAGTTTCTGCAGACTTTACTGGAATTTCTGCAGACTTTACTGGAACTTCACTGAGGTCACTGTCTTAAGGAGTACATTTCAGATTTGCGTCTTTGGTGAAAAAGTCGCAGTTTAGGTCATTTCATCACAGTAATCACCACAAAACCTAATAAAGTTATTGTGTGTGTGGAGTGATGGGTGTCAGAAGCTGTCTGGGCAGGACATGGCCAGGCAGAGGACTGGGTGAGAGCAGCACAGCCAGAGGGGCATTTGCAGAGAGAAGTTGAACAGAAACAGTTGGAAAAATAGAGTTTGGGTAGAGTTAGAGGAGATGCCTATTGACATGTGGGAAAAGGATCCCAAGGTTTCATCCACATAGGCCTCCTGGGAAGGTGGCACTAAGAGCACATTCACAGCCTCAGGACTATTTTTTTCCCAAGAACGATGTCTAGTGGGGTCTCTGGCCAGACTTTCCATGGCTGAAGCATGGGGTAAGAGAAACACCTCTGAGAAAGCCACTGGTGAGTTTCCCACATGGTTCTTAATTGCAAGAGATGAAGTAAGAGTTTAGCAATGAAGCCTGGCTGCAGGTGTGGGCACAGATATGTGTGTGGCAAACGCCACAGAGCAGCTCCTACGCCAAGGTCTGAGAGCAGGGGCTCAGAGCATGGGGCAGGTGTCACCTGGTACCAGTGCCTGCTATCATCTGTGACTCTGGTGTGACAATGGCAGCAGCAATCTGTGTCCAGGAATCATCAGGGTGATGTATTTTATTTTACACCCGAAGTTAAGTTTTACGGATAAGAAAAGTTTTACTCTGCAAATCTGTAAATGAGGCCATTTTTAGTTTGAAAGAATGTAATTGGAAATAATGTAAAAAAATATATTTGTATTGAGCCATGCCACAAAACAGAGTTTTGGGTTAATTTTATTTTCTTCTGCAAGCATTCCCTTTTTTCAGCTAGCCCTAACCTTTAATGCTGAGAACAAAGTTCACAAGTGTATGCTCAAATATTGACAGTGACTTCTCTGCAACAATTAGGAAAGTGACTTGGCAGATCTGAAGGCTTAAGGCTTTCACACCATGAAATGTGTGAATGGAAATTCATTAGACTTACTAAAAATTTACTTCGAGAGGTTTAAGAAAAGACAGTTTGTAGGGCAGAGTAAAAAAAGTTCAAAAGGTTTGAAGAGGTTTTTGAGATTTGTGAAAGATCACGTGCTGATTTTTAATGAGACCCATTGGGATGAAGCTCTTTGGAGAATAGCTCTTTGGTTTCATGGAGAAATTTCCACTGCCTCTTCATTTCAGCCAGGTTTTATATAAAAATATCACAACACAAACGCTCCAAAGGGAAAGGGTGTATAAACCAGGCTACCAGACAGAACTAGGAGTATGTTCCACCTGGGACATTATGGATGTAAGACAACACTCACATGGTTAAATTATATCCCTCTTTCCTGATTTTTTTTTATCCTAGATTCCGTGGGACAAACTTACCTCCTCATGAAAGATCTGGCAGCTCCCTCTGTGTCCTGAACCCTATCCAACTGATAATTATACTTGTTTGAAATCGGGGAGCTGGGAAGTAGCCTCCAGCCACGCAACAAAGGCTCCTCCGGTGCTCTGAGGAGGCGGTGCCGACACTTCCCTTCTCCTTGTCTGCCTCCTGCTGAAACACATTTGCAGAATCTCCTGAAGCCTCTAAGGCTTTTCCAGAGATCTGGTGGAACCAGACCTGGTATCTCATGGAGTATCATCACATGCAAAGACAAAGAAACACCCCCACAGGCATAGTTAATGCAGACAAACCTTAATGGCCTTTTTTTTTCCTTCCCCCTCCAGTTACAAATGTATAATTAATCTCAGTTCAAATTTACATGTTTGATCTATTTCCTTTAGGCTTCAGATGTCTTTGAAGGAAGGGGAAGACCCTGTGAATTGATCTGAGGTGCCTGAGACAGGCTCAGTGTTTACATGGACAGAGCCCCATGCCCAGTGCTGGTCAGGCGTGGAGAGCTCCCAGCTTGCAGCCCTGGGGCAGCAGGGCAGTGGCTGAGATGCTTCCCAAGCTGGGCTGCAGGAGCCCCTTCACCCCAAAAAACCATTTCCCCAGGGCTCCTGTGAGCAGTGAGGACATCCACAGCCAGGTGAGGGCAATCTTCTGCGGACAAGAGCCAGAGCAGGAGCCGACCCTCCTGTGAACAGACCCTCCGAGCCCTCGCTCCTGCAGCGTAACAGAAATGAAGGGTGTAGGGATGAAGGATGTATCCACTTCAAACAGGGAAATTTCCATTTGAAGTGCTGTCTTGAGTCAAATCCTCCCCAGCAGCACTTTGTTCCCCTCACTAGCGTGTATCAATTTCTTCTGACAACAGTTTCATGGCTTTGGGATAAAAAAGCCCAACTCCATTGGTATTATATTTTACAACTACAGACAGACCACAGAGATTAAAATTCTTAGGCTGAGTCCCCAAAGACGGGGGGAAGGGGGGAGAGGGGGGAGATGGGTCCACCAGGCGCTGTGAAAGGTGGGTTGAACACAATCCAAAGTGAATCCAGCCTTTCATCCCTGGCAGTGCCATGGAGGCTGGGGAGGATGGCAGATGGCAGAGCTGAGGGGACACTGTCATGAGGGGCCCTGTGTGCTGGGGAGATGGACTCTGGCACTGACTCAGGGCTGGGGGCTCTTCACTCCTTATGGCACAATACTAATTGCTCGTTTCCATGGCAAACAGGAGTAGCTGAAGAACAAAATAATTTCCAGTTGATCCATCAGGGTTTTGTTTGGTTTTGTTTTCCCACGGGAACCAAAGGCCTCTATTAAATGCTTTCTTCCCTGACCTGCAGTATTTTGGTTTGATCTTCAGATTTTTGAGGTTCTTCAAGTAGGACTGTGAAGTGTGGAGTAAAGTGAAATGAAACCCCACGTGCTGACGTGCATTGCTGAATGTTTCCTGACTGAAAGCATCCATCTAACACTGTCCCTTTCCCTGGTCCACCCTCAGAGAGCAACCAGATGCTCTCTCAGCTTCTGTTCCTTAGCACACAAAGATGGCAAAAGCAAGGCATGTTCAGCTCTTCACACGGGCACAGAGGAATTTAGGTGCTCACTAACATGGAATGCAAGATGAGGGTCTGGCTCAGAGGCTCTCTGTTCTAGCCAGAAGACTATGAAACAGTTACTCTAAATTTTGCAGTGGCTACTTGAAACTCTAAAGATCTTACACAGTCTCCTACTTCCAGATTAGATTGTGACAGGAATGAACCCCTCCCTCCAGCAGCACTGAAGTCTCAGGAGAAGACAGCACGCACTGAGCATGGGACAGCAGAGGCCATGCTCCACAGAGAGGTACCACTATGATCAGCAGCACTCATAGATGCAGAAGGATCTGGTCCCTGAATCACAGATTCATATTTAAATAGGAAAGACCAATAAAAAGTGAGATTAAAGGAAGTGATTTTTATTCCCATTTGCAGATAGGACACCAAGACGTAGGCAGCTAAAGTGACTTGGTACAGGCTGGAAAAGTCAATGATGGACATGAATGTCTGTCTGAGCCTTAAGCTGAACTTTTCTTTCCAGGACCAGTCTGTGATGGAGGATTCACTTTCTGCCAGAGAAGCAGGGGGAAAGGAGACAGCAATGGTGCTCTTGACTGCTATTGATAATCATCAAATTGTTAGAATTTCTGCCCGAGAGACAAGGAAATGAGTATTGGCACAAACAAAGTTTTGTGTTTCTCTATCAAGATAAAACTTCTGCCTCATCCACTGTCCATTAATGGAAGAGCTCATGGGTTCTGGCCCAAAGAGCAGCCAGCAGCCTACACATCTCCTGAACTAACCTAATGGGATTTGTGAAGGCCTTGCCCAGGTCACCCCACAGCCCTGGGACTGAGGTGGGGGACAGGAGCAGTGCATAGCTCCTGGCACACCACACTTGTGAGCAGGGCTCTCCCTCCCTGCTTGCCCCTCTGAGGCCTGACAGCTGCCCTATGGGCACTGCAACCCTGAAACCCCTTCCCTGGGGGGGATTCTGTGCCATGGAGGTGCCCACTGGGGTGCTGGGGTAGGAGAGCACCCAGCGCTGCCTGCACCTGAAGGCACTCTCCTGCCAGCACAGCCCCGTGTCTTGGGAAAGTTTTCTCTGCAGGGCTCAGTTCTTCCACCATGAAAGGGCTCCAGCCCTGCAGACACACACAACTTTCGTCAGGAAGATGGACAAAGTCCTTTCTGGGCTAGATGCAAAATACACAGATACTCAAAATGGAGGAGAAAGTGCTTGTCATGGTCCTTTCTGTATCTGCCCGACAAAAACACTCCTATGAAAGGTGGAGAAAATCCCTTTAGCAACAGCTATAGTATAAATAGCTTCCAGGGAAAGAATAATTTACAATGATGCCTTTTTAGTCCTCATCCAAGAAGTGGTTAAACATTTGGCAGGGCAACAGTAGAGGAACTCATCAGCCTACCTATGTCTGTGAATGACACAAATTTAAAGCACCACAATTACAAGCGTTAGTCAAAAATAAAACAACTGGGTTTTTGGTTTGCTTTTTTAAGATTAAAAGCACAAGCAGGTTGCAATTCTTAAGAGCTAAGAGCTGGGTAACCAGGTGATTTGTTGGAATAGGCTCCAATACAAGGCTGACTCAAACACCTCAGCATGTGAGGGCAGCCCAGCCCCTGTGTGTCTTTTGCTAAGCTAGTAAATGTTAAATTAAGTGCTGGCAGATGATTCCATTTCCCTTTCCTGGTCATAATCTCTGCAATTAAGACTAGTGATTATTTTGGTTTCTGAATTTATATATACAATGTGACCCAAAGCAGTCTCCTGGGGTTTGGGAACAAGGGTGCAGCAAGATGGGGATGTACTCAGCATCTGTATATATAAATTCAGAAAGCCAGCAGCAGCAGCTCAGGCTGGGGATGGTTGGTTGCCTGAGGAGACCAAGCTGCACATCTGCCATGGGAAATCAGAAGCATTTCTGTACCCTCTGCTCTCCCACCTCACACATCCCTCAGCATGACCCCCAACCTCCTGCTACATATTGCAAACAAAAACCTCAGAGAAATCACCTAATTATTGGTGTTTGTGAGTGCCAGGAGGTTATCATCCTTTTCTTCCTCCCATGGTGCAGGGGACAAAGCACCTGTACCCAGTATCTCTCTGACTGCGGACCTCCAAAGCTCCTGCTTTTCCACTGTACACCTCCCACTGCCACTGTTCCAGATAGAAAACCAGAAGCACTGGTAATCAAACCCCTTGGGCTAGGATGGGGCTCAAGAGAGCAAAGCAAATGCCAGGTACAGGCAGGGCCTGCTGCTTCATTGAAGCTTTCCTGCAAGCAGGGAGCGTGCTGGCACACGCTGCAGGAGGGATGTTGCTCTGTCTGATCGCTTTGAAGACTGGGGCGGTCGAGGGAGAGGAGAAGAGGCCAGTTAAGTGTGTTTATGTTTGAGAGGAACAAAGGAGAGCCGAGGAGAGAGTGGGGGTGCCTGTGCCAGAGATGTGTCAGAGATCACTTGTTCCTCCTGGGCCAGAACACCAGCCTAGGACCACCAGCGTAGGGGGAGGCGGTGTGTGCGGAGCTGCGTTTAAAGCAGGGAGAGGAAAGAGCAGAGGGAAGAGAAATCCCAAGAGACTTAGGGTGGTGACAAATGTGACACCAGGTGATAAATGTCAGACCCCAGGCTCCCAACCAGTGAGGTGTGCGGCACGGTGCAAATATACCACAGCAGCTTACCTTGCTGGGGTCTGGTTTCCCTGGGGAGAGGCTGAATTAGGGAAGTTAGGCACCTGGAGAACACGAAGTGTGACCAAGTCAAGGGAGGCCACCATCTGCAGCCCAGCTTTGCCATCTGTTACAACAAATGAAACACAGGTGCCCCATTTGCAACACTGCTGGGAGGAACTGCCTCCCAGGGATCTCACTCAGCCCAGGGCTGAGTGCTGCCCTTCCACCTTGTGCTGCACCCCACAAACAGCACCCTCAGCTTGGGGTGCAATCCGAGGGCTTTCTGAAAGAGCTGCCCAAAGGCAACCAAACCCTGAAGTGCAGACTTAATGCAGACACCCTGTGCAAGCCAACAAACCTTCTGCTGCAGGCCACAGATGACTGAATCCACTGAACTTCGGCAGGGAATAGGTGAGTGCCTGCGGTTGGACACAAGTGTGCAGCAGTTCCAAGGGTAGATGTAGACCAGATCTCCTAACTGTGCTATCTCAAGGAAAAAAGGCCCTCACACTCATTCACCGAGGCTTTTTCAGTCTTTTGGGGAGGAAAGTGCATCATTAACAGGTATTTCAGAGTTCTCAATAATCTTCCATGGAAGCAGAGGTGGTTCAATAATCACACTGGTTCTTCAGTGTTGCCAAAATGCTCCTGCAGATAAACCTGTATTTCAGCACATGAATTTTAATACTGCATGCCTTACCTACCTAAAACTTCTTATAATTTATTTTTTAAAATGCAGAATAAAAAAAGTTGGTGGACAGCCCTATTTGCAAAAAAACCCAAGACTTGAATTGGAAAAAAATCCTGGTTCAAACAAAGAACTGGGAGACATTT
Source organism: Ifrita kowaldi (assembly GCA_013398055.1). NCBI lineage: Eukaryota > Metazoa > Chordata > Aves > Passeriformes > Cinclosomatidae > Ifrita > Ifrita kowaldi. The sequence continues at coordinate 804,652 of VZRS01012070.1, read as the reverse complement.
TACATTTTCCTTACCTTTTTAGGTGGTTAGGAAACCAGCACTCTACTCCACACAGCACAACATTTAACCAAAAGCAGTACTAGCTTTGTAACAGGAAACCTGAGTCTTGAATGCTAATGCATAATCACTGATGATCAGAGGACTTAAGGCATACATCCCATCCCTATGACAGCATCTCCATGGTACTCATGATTTCTGCTTGTAAAAAACTGAGATTTGTCTCTGCACAGCAAGAGTAGGTAAAAGTTGAAAGGAGAACTGTGTTTGTGAAATGCTTATTTTTAAATGTGAGTTTTTTAAAAGTTCCCTTACATTTCACATCAAAGAGGCTAAAGTATTCATAGACAGAAACTTCTGCATGGAACATACACTTCTGCAGAAGATTTGAGACCAAGTTTTTTTTCAGTCACTGGAAGCTAATTCACATTTCTAGTTGAAATGATTTTTGTTTTAAATTCAGCAAGTGTGTCTCAGACCTCTGAAATGGCAATCTGGAGCTGTTCCACTGAAGAAAGGAGGGGAAAACAAGAAGCTGTAAGTTCAGACCCACAAGAACTCACAGCAGTGCCTGTAAGTACCTAAGTGCTTTAAGTGCTGCTTCTGAACCTGCACAAACGCAGTGTTTGAACCTAAGAAACACGTAAGAACAAAGTGATTACGACAGTGAAATACCATTATGCCTTCTAAGATCCTGAACTTGAAGGGATGTTTCATCAAAAGGCACTGCAGTCCATCAATCACTATCTGCTCCCCTTACACAAGTCCTTGGCAGGGCTCCACTCTTCCTCTGGGATGTTGTTTCCCTCCAGCCGCCCTCTTGTGCCGGCATCCAGCCTTGCAGGCAGGCGCCATCCCCTGTCCAGCGAGGTGGGCTCAGCACGGCCCAGAGAAAGTCACAGTCATCACACTCCTGCCATAACCGAGTTGGGAAAACAGCACTGCATTGCCCTTCATTGTATCCTGCAAAAATTCTGCCATCTGCTCATTCCTTAGCAAGATCCATCATCTGAAGCCACAGAACACAACGCGTTTCAAGCTCATATATGGCTAAAACGTCTGTTGTCTGCTTTTAGGTACACAGAATAAACATGACACAGATACACTGCCGTGTCCATCACCCATTTTATTGAAATCCCCCAAAACGATCCAGTGGGGATGGTCAGCTTCCCCTCCAGCCTTGGTTAATGAATGTAAAAGAAACACTGTAAGGCCCAGAGCATTGGGCCTCACCCTGAAGTTGGGCTCCCTTAAATCAGAGCTGTGGGACACAGTGAGCAGCACTACCCAACCCAACTTTTAAATGCTTAGAGCTTTTTAAAACGTTGGATTAGCACATCTCTAAGTTAAATTACAACTTTTACTGGGCAAACAAAACCTCTCAAGGCAACATACTCAGTTCTACTCAGCTTTTCCAAAAGATGTGGAATACCTACTTGTCCTGAGCCAAGTTCACCAGGTGCTGTGTTAAATGGGAGAGGCTGGGGTAAGACTGTGTCTCAAGCTTAGCTAGTCCCTCTCAGACCACTCCCAACTCCAGATTTCTTACCCAATTGCCACAAAACACACAACTGTATCGACTATGCATAAAGGTCCCTGCAAACAGGGCAGCCTCTCCCTGCCCACAAGTGCAATACCCTGTCTATCAGAGCACTTCCATATGCAGAAAGAGCTCCAGGCACTCAGGTGTGGAGACAGCAGGTCTGGTTCATACACCACCCTCACTGATGGAGGTGGTCTGGCAGCACAGCACTCAGTAACAACTCAGGCAAGTCTGAAGTCCTGCCTGAGCAGGGAAATGGAGGAAGAACTGCATATAAAAACCAAGACTTGTTTCTTTGCCCTGTCCTCACAAGAAAAGAACGCCATATAACAAGGAGGAGGGGCATTAATTATGGCTAGGAGTGGTTAAAAATAGGTGTATCTTCAGCTGTTGTGTTTCCAGAGCAGGAATGTGATATTTGAGCATCCTACAGAGTCCAAGAGGTGTGGGAAGATGGTAATTCTAGTCAGTTTTGTGTAAGGCCTGGAGACATTGGTGCCTTGTTGGCTCCTAGCCTTTTATAACAGCAATAGGTCTCAGTTTAATGGCTTTCTTGCTGATGCCAGCTTCATGGCAGGTGTTAACCACATCAGTCACGTTCTTGTAAGACTCTGGTGCCTGGAGGGGGAAAAAAAAAAAGACAAAACTATAAACAACCCATAGTCACAGGAAGTCAGATGTAGGCTTTTGAAATCCACTCTTCAAAAAAATAATTATAAATAGAGGGTGTAGAAGTAGGTGAACATATTGAGAATCTGGCCACCTTATGTATCTAAGAAATCTGTAAGACACTTAGCTTTCCAAATAAGCTCTCATCATATTTCAGATAAAATACCAGCTATTTTAATCTAGTTTTTCAGATAATCAGTGCCCCAGCATGTGAGCATGTCAAGCCTCATTATCTAGTAGGAAGTGACTCCAACTGCTTTACAGACAGCCTTTATCTTCACTGCCCCTTAGTGACAGCAGTCACGGTTTCACTCTAGAGCTTCTCCCTCCGCCTCCATTCTGACAAGGAAGATGCTCTTAAATAGAGATTTTAATGTATCAACATGTTAATGTAACACCAACACCCATAAAAGCATAGTGCCAAATGATTAACACACTTTCATGAGTGAGGCTGTGAACCAAAAAGGCGTGCTCATGTTAATGCAGAGGAACTGGAGGTCATAATATCCAAAGTTTTCCGACCATTCAGAGTTCTCTTCATGAGCAAATATAGGAGTTCATCTCAAAAGAAGATCTTTCAAGCTGCTACTAATCTACATGAAAGCTGCAGTGTAAGGCAAATTTAAAGCAGGGAGAACATCATTCAAGAAGAAAATCCATAAAACATAGCTACTTTCGTAGATGCTCACACAAAGATAGCAATTATCCCTACCACTAGGCAGAAGAGGAAAAAACATACCCCCAAAACCTGTCAATCAGGCATCTCCCCTTTCAGCATGCTTTTAGGATAGAGAACACTTCACATCGTTTTCTAAAAAATTTGACAGCTCTATCAGAAATCACACAAGCTGCATATTTAGAGTCCTAGCAACTGCTTAAAAATTGCACTGCAAAAAATCAGGTCAGGGAGGGTCATTCAGCCAGGGAGCAAGACCCCCTTTTCCTTCTAAGATAATGAAGTGCTAAACTCACTTCTTCCATGACCAGTTTGGGAGAAGCAACACGGATGGCAATGCCCATGTCAGCCAGCTTGTCCAGTACGTCCTGGAAGTCCAAGTTACGGCGAGATTTGGCTCGAGACAGTGCACGACCCTAGGCAACAGTTTTGTTAGTGCTATTTTTGTAGCAGTTTGGAAAAATAACACTCCTTCTTATCAAAGAAAAACATTATTACATTCAAAGCAAACACAGAATGACTGAGAGCACAGATCACAGTAAATCTCAATACAGGAAATTAATTTAGCCTTCAGGTCACAGGCTCCTGCAAAATCACACCTCTGGTACGACAGCTAAGAACGTTTCATTTGTATAACACTAGACTGCAAATGTCTTTTTACCCAAACCACACAGTGTTCAAGACTTGGAGTTTACTGGAAGATACTTCTCTTCCTCAATCCTTGTCTCACACTATGAATAACAAGGGAGGAAATACCTCCTTCTAATTACTGAGTAGTTTTATATAGACAGCTTCAGCACACTTAACCCCTCCTGTGAGCTCAGAGATATCAGAATTTGGTAAAAGGTGTTTATTCTCCAAATCTTCATCCTAACATCTGCCCTATAAAAAGTATGTATCCCCTAGATTTTCTGCAGAAGTAGTCAAAACTACTCAGTAAGGGACAAAGACTTCTACCTTGCAGTCCTCCTGGCCAGGGACTACTGGCAAAGCTACTCTCTGCTTGTATGACCAACAGATGAATCACACATTGGATGACCCTTGAACAATTCTGTTCTCTGGATGACAGTCTCATCCCACCCTCTCCCCACAATAACTTCCTGACTTACAGCTCCATGGCAAGTAGTTCCAAAGGTCTCAGTCATGCCTTGCTCTGTGCCAGTGAGGACATAGCTACAGGTGCCCATCGTGCCACCGATCAGAACGGGCTGTCCAGTCAGCTGTGGATGCAAAGCATTCACTCGTAAGAAAAACCTGAAAAAACTCAAGAAAAGGCTGAGAGGAATCGTATCTCCAGAAAAGGAGGTCAGATTAACATTCCCTGAGAGCATCCCTGGTTGTTTCAGGTGCTTGGAATCAAGGATTCTAGAAAACTAAGTGCACTGAAAGATGCAGACCAGTAGATCAAAAGCCTTGTGTCCAACAGACACACAAGGCAAACCACTGAAGCCTACCCTAGGCATAAAGGACTTCTTTCCTTTCATGATCTTCCAACCATTTTGGGTGTGGAGCAGAAGCAGGAGCTCAGTGTCCCAAAGATCTAACACACAGACAAGCAGAATACTACCATCCAACCAGGGTTCCAGTGCTGTTACCTTAAAAAATGAACTCACAGCATTCAGCCATCTGTTAGGGACTCTAAACTTGTCTGATTAATCCAGAACTCTCTATTTCCTTCTCCCAAAGCCACACTCACTTGATAATCAACAGCAATAAGAGGATGGTGAGGAGGGAAGGCCCTGGTTGATCCCTTTCTGTGCACCAGCAGAGTCCGCTCCTTTCCATCCACGACATGCTGTTCCACTTTGGCAATGTTGTGAGACACATCATAGATAACGTGCATGTCAAGGTCATCTGGGGTTGTGTTGAAGACTTTGGCAAAGGCCTAAAAAGAGAGCAAATCAGGATGTGAGACACAAGATCATCATAATTCAGCCGCAGTGGAACTGAATACAGCACTGCTGAGAATGACAGAATTGGACTGCCTAGATTGTTTCTCTGCCCACTGGCAGCTTCCTGCTGTAATTCAGTCAGATATCAACTAGACAAATTCTTGCAACTCTGAAAAGTTGGCTTTAGCAACAAAAAACCCCCAGTTTTAGCAACAAAACCCCCAGTTTTCTTGTATCCTCTTTTTCCAGCTCAAGGCATTTTCAAAATACTGCTTAAGCAACTTCTGCCAAGTACAATCCAGTGATGTTGAGAGGTTTTAGATGGATTGTCATGACTGCAGCTTTGTGCAAGTCTCTACAGAAAAAAACAGTTTAAGAAACATAAAAATGAAATTAAGTTAAATAGTCCAACTACTCTTTGTTCTCTATGGCTGGGATAAAGCAGATGTACAGCAAAACTATTGCATCAGAGACAACTCTGCTCCTACCTGTCGTGTTAGGAAGGTCATGGAAGAGCGGTTAACCCAGGCATAGTTTCCAGCAGCTGCCATTCCCTTCAAGTAATCCTGTCCCTCTGCAGAGGCAATCCTGGCACACGCCAGCTGGCGATCATTCACTATGATTTTGTCCCGTTTCATAGCTTTTTCCATGGCCACCAGTGCATCTGGGAAATAAACACAGTAAGTCTAAGTGACTTCTTGATTTTGCTGCAATCTTTGAGATTAAGATGGATTTCTACAATTTATATTCTAAAACTGAACTCATCTGTCCAATGGCCAAACCTAAGGCTACTTCTCAGATGCAAAAGCAAACCTGTGGCAGAACGTTATCAGTTGTTTGCAAACAGATAACACCTGCCCAGGCGATTCAGGATGCTCTCAGCAATTCACTGTAAGAAGTGCTCTTTGGTGCTGGAGTTTGCTGTCAGTGACAAGACCATGCTGAAGAGTTTGCCCCACTCCAGGTAGCTATGCCAGTCAGATCATACCTGTGGCAACCTGGTGGCCCAGCCCTCTGCTTCCACTGTGGATCATCACGCACACCTGCCCTTTGTGGTCAATGCCCATTTTCTTGGCAGCATATTCGTTGTAAATATCATCCACCACCTGGATCTCGGCGTAATGATTTCCAGCTCCCAGGGTCCCCAGCTGCCAATCACAACACACTGATCAGACAGGACAGGGAAAGCAGCCTCGGGGAGCACAGGGGAGAGTTATGGCAACAGGCAATAGGGCAAATTGCTACAGCAAGGTTTTGGGTTTAGAAAAGGTTTCTGGGGGAAAAAAATATCCCCATGTAAACTGCAGGGAAGTAGAACACAGTAGCATCACCACTTTCCTTTTTGTTCAAATTTTTAACTAGCTGTGCTGTTGGAACAAGACTGTGATTAAACAAAAGGACCAGGATCTACATACAGACTGTGCTGCCACTTTTTTACAACTTACTTTGGCCTGGTTGAAGGATGGGAAGAGTATAGAGCATTGAGACTTCAGTTTGTATAGACAAGGCAGACAGTCTTATACTCGGTTATAACTCCACAAAGAAGTTACAACATCTTGTTAATTAGGTACTTAGAACTTTTCAGCAGATTAAAACAAGATATTCTGTTTCCAAGCCCAAATATTTTCAACTCCGTAACAGATGATTGCTTATTTGCAAGGCAAATGTGAAATTGGGGACATAACACTATTTTGAGGTTAAAATGCTGTAATTTGGCACCACCCCAATTAATAAAAAATAATACCAATTAATATCAAGAATATACAAGAAAGCTTTACAAATGTATCATTAGTATAGCCACCTCAAATTGTTCCACAGAGAGCAGTGAGATACTATATGTAGAAATGAAATCCAACCCTTGAACTGTGATTCAGTTATGAGCTAGTTCCATTTATTACTTTATCTTTTCTTGCCCTGCTATTAACTTGCTGAACAAACAAGGACAGAAGTTGTACATTAACTTGCCTATTTTTTCAAAACAAAATACATCTGGACATGGAAATGCCACCCAATATAACTTCCAGTACCAGGTGTTAACAGATGAAAACCTGATGGCCCCAGGGACCTTGGGTATGCCCAGTATTATTCTCCTCTGTTGCAGTTCTGTCAAGAATTATTCAGAACTGACCTCCCCATCTCACCTTTCCCCCTGCCTGGAAATGCTAGACAGACTATCAAGACATAGAGTTAGAGAACTACTCTCTAACTTATATTTGAACCCTGGGAGCATGCACAGCCCTCCTGAAACAACATTACCTGAGGCAGGCCCCTTTTCTTTGCCCTTGAAGAGACTTTGTTGGGGTCAGCCTGCAGCATTCTTCCATATTCCTCACAGTGCTCCTTGTCCTCTGCCCAGGCATAGCCCTCTCGGAGAGACCAGTCCACACCCATCTCCAGGGCCTCTTCCAAATCCCTGCAATTATCAAGCACTTATGTAAGATGATTATCCTTGGATATACTCAAAACTCCACTGGATATGGCCTTAAGGAACTTGATGCAATTTTTTTGTTAGAGCTACCTTTAGATTTAGATCCTTCCCACAAGGAGTTGGTTCAGATGACCTCAAGAGATCCCATCCAACCTGCATTATTATATGATGTTATGGTCAGCCCCCTACACTCCTAACAAGTCCAGCTTCTTAACACTTCATGAAAATCTAACTCTACGAATATATTAACTTTTGATAAGTCATCACTTTTTCCTCCTTGCTGGGTGGCAAATATCCTATTTTCTATCTATTATCCTATCTCTCATCCCTTTCACAAAATACCTTTATGTTCATGGAAGTTTTCTGTCAGAAGAAATGAGAACCCAGCAATTTTAATGTTTAATGTGAGAAAAAAGAGCTGACTGTACGTTGATGATTATGTCAGTCCTGGTAAAGCACATATGCAGAAAGAACAAAAAGCATTTCAGAATTACTTTTTCTTTCTTAAAAGTCTCACACTGATGAATCTTGCATCAAAACAAACAACAGAGATGTCCCCTCTAGTGATGTGTGCACAGAGTCATTCTCTTACTTGGCATTCATGGGGATGACGCCTTTGGAGCCGACACCAACAGGAATGTGGTCAAACATAGCCTGGGCGAGCTGCTCTTTCACAGGCTGCACATCACTTTCATCCAGATTTGTCCGCAGCAAGCGGACACCACAGTTGATGTCAAATCCGACACCACCTGCAAGTGGAGAAAAAGCCATGTCAGGGAGCATGTACTGAATGCTGTCATCTCACTCCTTCTTTTGGGACACACTACTGGGGGAAAAAAAGCAGAACTGCTTTAAGCTTCGTTTTAACAGATTTACATGAAGCCTCAGACTTCGAGACATAGCTGTACGATTGTCTACAGAGCTCTCTGTTCACAAGGTTACTCCAGCAAGCTGACAAAGAGAAGTGGACACAATTATAAAACACACTGCCCATAGGAAGTAGAGAGAATGTTCCTTCTCTTCTGCCTAAGGTCAGAAGAAAAGTGACACATCTTAGAATGGCTCCCTGACGTAAAATGTTCTTGAAAGCAATCCCTGAAAGTAAGTTCTTTTTTGAATCTTCACTGGAATAAATAATAAATAGTTAGAAGAAGTAATAAATACTTATAAGGAATATTAAACTTCAGTTCTCGGTGTTTTGCTTAACTCCTACTATTTACAATAGTAAATACTACAAGGCAAGGCCTAATGTGAAAGACAATCATGCCACCTTAATATGAAGGTTCTGGTAGTACTAATGTTAGAGGGGAAATACCAAACTAAGAGACCTTGGGTCTGAGTCAATCAGGAATGCTTGAACTGATCAAAGCAAAACTGAAACATGAGTATCGTGTTTCACGACAACCACACAAGCTTCAGACTGTCAGTAACCAAAGACCTGGGTGTTTTCTAAAAAGACAGACATGTTTTAAGGTCACATTTTAAGTAAAACTGAAGAAATACCCTCAAAAGATGTTTACAAACACCGTTCAAAGAAACTAGTCAGTTCTTTATCAACCTGGGGAAACCCAAGGTCAAAGGCTTGTGCTCTCCCTTCAAAACTGAGGGATATCACGAGTCCAAGACACAAACACAAGGCCAATTCTCCCTCTCCTGTTTAGCTGTTCTCAGTGTAAATACCTGCTCCATAAAGAATAAAGATTCGAAGTGCAAGAATTAAGCACCCCTTAACTCCCTATAATTCTCGTATTTTTTCCTTTGTTTCTGAATGTAAAGTACTGTAAAGTCCTGCCATTTTGGAAAGTATTTTTATGCCATCCCAGATATTTCTCAGAGCAGGTTAAGTCAGTCATCCTTACCTGGTGAAACCACTGCTTCAGGATCACTCATGTCAAAGGCAGCCATGTTGCCAATAGCGAATCCATAGCCAGAATGGACATCTGGAAGGCCTATTGATCTCTGAAAGGCAATTTTAAAGCTTTATGAAACTCGATGCTGCAGAGTCACTTTGGTTATACTTTGCCTTGTGGCAGTGGTTGTCACATTTGCAAACAACTATACCAAAAAGAGAATGGATGTTCAGATGCAGGCAGAGTGAACACGTCAATTCAGGTGGGTATCTAATCTCCTGCGCTTACAGGACAAAGACAGCAGAGAGCAGATCTGAAGCAAACACCCCTTGACACCCAGAAAGTTGTCAGAAACTGGAACTTTTCAATATCTATTGAACTGCTACCACACACTGAAGTGAACAGTACTTTTGAATGGGATTATTTGCTTCTTCTGCATTTCCTTGCCACCACCAAGAAATCCTTGCTTTGAAAATAAAAAGTGAAGATTTGAATATGCAGATGATTGTAGCATCTCTTCTACAAACTACCAGCCAAAATTTCCATTTTAGCAGGTTGTTACTATTCTACCTTACTCCATTTAGGGCTGACCCCTAAGGCATTTAAAAGCATGATGGTCTGCCTTTTACTACATCCGTAAATTCAAAACCCTGCCAAAAGGGACAATTAAAAAAATTCTGTTATTTGTCACTTATTAATATATGCAATCTTGAATGTGAAAAGGATCATTTCCACATCGTACTTTGCACTTCTTGAAAAGAGTCAGAGGTAAGCATTTTCCTCTGCATCATTCTATCTGATGCTTTGCTTCCAAAAAGGCATGGGATGAGGGAAAGCAGTGCTGAGTGCATGGCAGGGCTCCCTACTCACATCAGGCCAGCAACAATAATACAGACAACAGTACAGACAACAGTCCTGCTCTCTCCACACCTCTCCATGTATTCCAGAGCAGAGGCAATTCAAAACCAACAAGCAGTTAGATAAACAGTGGGGAAAGGTGGCTCAAGAAACTGAAACAGCATGAAAAGCTTCATGTCAAAAGACAAGCAATGAAGTAAGTGGGTACTTCCCTTTCTGACAACCCAGTTTTGCAGCCTGCCCTTGCAAGCTCTCCTTATTCAGACACAGGTTTCTAACACACAAACTGCCTTGAGAAGAACTCGGGTCCATACCTCTTCTCCTAAGAGAGTTCCTATTTGGAATGCAATAATCTCAGGCAAATGGGAACAGAAAAAGAGCAGATTTTCAGAGCAGTTACTCACATGAACAATGCCAGGTAATGCAGCCACATTCCCAATCTGTTTCATAGCAGGCAAGAAGCCACCCGCACCTGAAAAAGATTTTTTTTTAAAAAAGTAAACTGATAATTCACCATGATAATCACAATGAAACACTTTCTAAAGAAGCTGTTTAAAACACTGGCAAAAGAAAAGTCAGCCACCGACAAGCCTTCAAATCTGGTATATAGCGCCTGGGATTGTGCACAATCTGCAGTTTCATTAAATGAAGTATTTATTACACTGAAATCCAACTTCTGCTGTGCTCATACCGACAGAGTGGGGTCTGTAACAACAGCAGTGTGCTCCCCCCAGCTCAGCTGGCAGCTCGGATCCAGCCCTGCACTCCAGCTCCACAGAGAACAGCCCCAGGCACTACTCCCCAAAGTAAACTCTGAGAGGCGGCACTCGGGGAACACTCCTGGGCACAGAGCGCAGCCGGCGCTGCTGGGCCCACCCGCCAGAGCCGGGCGCAGGACACGCTCCAGCTGCCGCTGACCCTGTGCGGCTGCAGCGGCACACACGGCGGGATAACTCGCTCCTGTGTGCCGCCTCCCCAGACCCAGCCGCGGGGACACACCGGGGCTGCCCCGCTGTCTGTCTGTCTGTCTGTCTGCTGCACCCTGGGGCTCGGGGAGGGACGTGCGGGGGCAGCCCTGCGGCAGGGCACACAGCCTCTTCCCCCAGGCAACCAGTGACAGCCTTAAATTGTGCCAGGAGAGGTTTAGGTTGGACATCAGGAGGAATTCCTTCACGGTAAGGGTGATTACACATTGGAATGGGCTGCCTAGGGAGGTGGTGGAGTCACCGTCCCTGCAGGTGCTCAAGGAAAGGCTGGACGTGGCACTCAGTGCCATGGTCTAGCTGGCGTGGTGGTGTTCGGTCGCAGGCTGGGCTCGATGATCTCAGAGGTCTTTTCCAAACCGATTGATTCCGTGATTCTGTATCACCCCCAGGTCAGGGGGCCCGCTCCCCGCCGGACCCACCTCCGCCGCGGCAGGCATTGCGCAGCTCCTCGAACATCAGCTTCTCCAGGGGGTCATTCACGTAGAAAACGCCCTCCACCNAGGCCCCCTCCCACGCACACGCATGTTCGGCACGAAGCCCTTTTTGATCCGCCAGCAGTTCTTGTCGATCTTGTCCAGGTACTGCAGCTCATCGTTGTAGCTGCGGCTCATGGCGGAGGCGCTCCCGATCGCAGACCCCGATGGCAGCGCCGGGCCGGCGGCAGGAACTGACGCGTCCCGCGGCAGCGGCGGACAGGAGCCGCCGAGGCTCAAACCTCCCTCTCAGCCCTGCCTCCTGCAGCCGCCTTGCCTCCCTCCCTCCCTCCTTCCGTCCGTCCCTCAGCCGTGCCGAGGGCTGGCCCGCCCCAGCGAAGCCCAGGCCAGGGCCGCCTGCCACGGTGCTGGAGCGGCTGGGGCAGCCCGGGCCGGGCACCCGGTACCCGCGGGACAGGGTGTGAGAGGGAGCGCAGGGCGTCGGGTTTGTGTCTGGCTGCCTCCTCCCTCATACCACGTACGGCTTTGGGTTTGTGTGGAAGAAACGCAAGTGTGTTTTTTCAAGTGTCTGTGCTTGCTAATCCCCGGGGCAGAGTAGCTTTGGCCCGTGGGGTATTTAGGTACCGCCTTGCAGCACATGGGATGAGCTCTTTCAGGTCCAGACAGGCAAAAGCTGCCTGCACCCCATCACTGATTCCGTTTCTCAGCTTGAGAGAAAGAGGTGTTTGGGAGGCCAGGGCCGGCTTCCCGTCCGGGTTTGGCCAAAGCACAAGCACCTACACACTGCAGGGCAGGGATGGGCCTCTGCAGAACTGTGTTCACATTTGCACACTAATAAAGTATTGGGAAAAAAGGAGGAGAAAGAAAGAGGGTAAGATAACACACTCAAATGAAGTAAGAAAGGTGTCTAACTTTCAATGCCGACAAAGATGTCAGAGAATTAGTTTTAGAGGACTTACCCAGACACAGTGAAGGAGTTAAATGTATCTAACCTGGCTAAACAGCACTGAACAGGGCACACGACAGGCAGAAGGATTTGAAGTCACAGGGAGAGAGGGGGAGTAGCAGTGCTCCTTTGTCTCTGTTCCCGCTTCTGCATCTTAAGATTTATGTTAAGACACTGCAAAGATTTTAGTTCCCACTGTAACTGGGACAGTTCCCTGTCTGACAGTTCCATGGTTCTGGAGAGGGCTCACTCCATACTTCATGCGTCGCATACAGAAGGGAAGTGTTTAAGATTGTTACAGTAGAAACATATTAGCAGCTGTATCTGCCCTAGCAGCATTTTGACAATGTCCTTTTCCTAATTTTAAGAGTTTGCAGTATCTTTCTGGAAGTGTATTGACAAAATTGTATTTCAAAAGAGTCATTCATCTTAAAAACATTTTTGCATCAGTTAAACTATAGAATAAATAAATGTCAAGCATGTGTTACATGTTTTCCCTTGGGTCTGCTTTTTACCACCATTATACCAGCTAACCATTCCATCAGCTTTTTTTGATTCCCAGCACCCCCTCTTGCCCCCAACCAGGATGGGGGTTGTCAGAGCTCAAGTTAAACATTTCAGCAGAACTGGATAGTGTTCAGTCTTCAGAGTCACATTATTGTCTTGATTTGAAGTTCATGCTCAACAAGTGGTCTGTCTTCTCCTTTAGTGTTTGTAGTGGACATCAGTCGAAATCAACATGTATCCCTGTGGGGAAAAGAAGAGTCATGGACATACTATGAATTAAAATGAACATGTTATTTTGGGGTTTTTTAATTTCAAATAGATCTTGGTGTTTAAGGTCCAAAAATCTACTGAGAAGAGCTGAGCCTTGGAAGTAACAAGTTTTATTCAACTCCGTCCTTTGAACTTTGCAAAAGGGCTCCATCTTTCCCTGGGTGCTATCCCTTTGCACCATGTTAGTGACAGAAGGGAATCTAAAGATCACACAGCCTGCTCAGGAAGGTTCATCTGAGCCTTGAGGCAACTAGGCAATCATCACAAGGTGGGATTATTTTTTACCTAATTTGTGCCACTTAAGAATTAAGTGTCCTTAAAGCTTCCCCCATTGTCAGCACATACAGACCTTTGCATTTCCTTTCCTGAGTTGTGTTTTGTGCTTAACTGCAAGCAAAGATTTAGGAGTCTCTGCAAAGCTGAAAATAACTTTGAGAAGTTGGTAAACAAGTGTGGAAATGCAACAGGCTTACTCATTTTCTGGGCATTTGTTTGTCAGCAATGCCCTTGTACTGACAGATTGCCTAGCAACATTCTGTATGCTCAAACTATGGGCTAGATTTGGACAAGGATAACCAGAAGGCAAAAAAAAATATTTTCTGAGAGCTCACTAACTACTTTTGGCTACTAGCCTGAGTCATCATCACCAAATATTAACAAAATCTGGGCATCCTAGGTGCACAAAATTGAATTTGCCTCCCTCTCATATTTCAAGTATTCAACAGGACTGTGAGATAGTGATAACTCTAATTTGATGTGATTGGCCAAACTTGAGCAATATGTTAAACTTGTTTTTACACTGAATTGCAACTTGCAAGGCTGAACAAGTTGTGCATTTGATCATTCAATAGTTATATATTCAGTTCTAACTTTTCCTCTCAAAGAAAGATACATTTGTTTCTAATAGAATTTTACCATTATTACAGATCTCATTTTAAACACATTTTTACTACTTAGGTTGCTCAAATACAGCAAATTTCTGGCACAAGAGAAGGTGAATAAATGCCTAGCAAAAAAAGGAAAAAGAAGGATAACCTTTCATAAAGGAAAATCTTTCGTAAGTATGAAAATCTCACCTGTACAATTGTAATGTGAGGTCTTGTCAAGGTAACATTGGCCAGATTGGGAAGAGGGAATCCTTTTGACAGTTTAGCTTAAAAAAAGAGACAAACAATGATTTAGGTATGCATCAGAAAGATAATAAACACCTGCCCTTCAACAACACTGTTTATCCAGAGACTTGTAGGTTGTTTATACCAATTAGCCTCTTTGTCTTCACAAGCAACCCTGGGAGGTAGCTAAGCTGCTCATTTACCAGTGGGAAAAAAGATTTACAAGTGCTTCTCTCTTGGCAGAGTGTTGTAGCCAAACCAAGGCATTTCATGTCCAACACATTACATACTCAGTGATTTGTCCCTAATGATCCCTGAGGGATTGTTAATACAGCTCTGCCATCATTAGAACCTGTTCCCATTTGTGTCCATTAACTAAAGAAGGTGATGTTCATCCCAGTACAGAGGGCTGACACAAAGCTGTATCTCCCTCCAGGGCCTTAAATAAGGTTGATGAGAGGCAAAAGCTCTGTGCTGGTCCAATAAAAAGGAATTCATTTCACATATGGTGGCCTCAGGCAGGTGTGCAGATGAGAGAGACATGCTTTTCTCCCTGATGCATCAGGGCCGCCTAGACTGAGATGAAGGCAGATGAATTTTTACTTTCCAAGTAATTTTTGCCCTTTTTGCAGAACAGTGCCAGTGAGAGGGAGCACTTACACCCCTACAGATCAGTCTTCCCCTTCCACTGCTTACTGGCTGATGGTCATTTTCCACTCCAATTAATGGGAGATGAAAACTTAATCAGAAGGTCAGTAGAAGTTCCTGGAATCACACACTCTGCTGGAAGCTTTTTAGCTGATGCTTTGAAATACAGCCTTACCATTAGCTGATGGAACTACTTCAGTCTGTAAAATGTAAGATAGGATGTTCTCCAGAAGCAAGACCTGCCACAGACAAGAAAACTGAGTTAGCCATCATTTCCTGATGGCAGTAGAACTGTTGTGTCCTAATCCTGGGTGGAGTTAGCAGGCTCTTATTCAACTTCCAGCTCTCTTTCGGCCTCAAAGAGTCATAAGCTCAAGTGAACTTTGGATCTTAAGGTTTTGGATGATGCAAAGGAAGTGAGATGCAAAATACGAATGGATTTCATTATGCTTGGCCAACATTTTAATTTAAAACAGTCTATTTCCTTTATTTATTGTGAGATAATTTATCACCAATTGCAAAGCAGGACCAGAACAGTTTTAATCCTTTCTCCTCAGATACTCGGAACTGATTGATTATACTGAGAATGAAATGACTCTGTGCGGAGGCAGGGTTTTCCCCTGCAAGGCTACAACTGCTCTATTTCAGGCATCTGAGGGAAGCATCTTGACTCCCCCTCCTTGCCGTAATTCCGAGCACCTTGGTGAGCACCACTGCAGCCCACGGAGTGCCTGTGCCTCAGCCATCCATGTGACCATTAGACGGCGCTCGGCTCTGCTGCTACAGGTCACGTCTGCCCTGTTTCACCGGGATGATTCGAGAGATCTCTGCTTACTGCAGCCGGGGGAACTGCAGAGTATCTCCTTTGCAGAGCACTAACTTGCCTCAAAGAGTATAAAGTCCAGAGCAGAGAGGTGGCTGCCAGAAGACAGGAAAAGAGCCATCTGGGAATGAAGCGAAATGATTTGGAAATACAGATAAAATTTAGCTGCTTAGTCTTTAGCCTTGATATCATTGATATTCTTGGTTTGCATTTCCTATATGCTTCAACTACCCACTTACTTCAAAAGAGCCAACATTGGAGTGGGCTAGGGAGAACCGGAGCCTGAGGGAAAGAAGTGAAACAAGATGAGTCACTAAGAAAGGATAAACACACTTATTCTAAACATGTGCAGTCATTGCTGTAGAGCTCCAGGCCTTAAGAAGCATCTGTAAAGAGATTTCTGAAGCAATTTCACACACTGCATTCTGCTGCATAGAGAAAGATGTGGTTTCTTGGAGCATTGCTGAGCATCCATGTAAGAGTGTGCTAGAAGGGCTATAGCCAGCAATGTGAGTGTGCTTCTCCCTCTGTGCTGTTCTGGAAATCCTACTGACAATTGATTTTACCAAGGACTTGCAGGGTCTCAGGTATTTTGCAAGGATTTTGGTACATCTGCATAATGCTTTTGTGTGAGTCTTACCCGGAATAAAGGATCTGTTCATGGTATGGTACTGCTGCTGCTGGCTTTGTAGCTACTGCCTCTGTTTCCAAATTGAAATACTTATTCCCTATGTTACTCTTGTGTCCAACAAAAGATTTCTGAGTTTCCTCAGCACCAGTACCTGAGCTCTCAAGGCCAGCTTCCAGCAGCACACTCTAGATTTTCCTCTTTGAAAACTTCTGCAGAAAATGCTAACAGCACTATCCTCCTTAAACTCCTAACATCCCTCTGCCCTGATGAACTCTGCATGTTCTTAACTCTGTGTCTTTGTTAGGGACTTTTATGAAATGGGAGTCCCAATTCCCAGTTGTGAGGTCCTGCTATACAGAGCTTCTTCTCCATGAAATGTGCTAGATGTGTAAATGACCTGGCCTCTGGTCTCCAGCCTTCTGACCCTTGGCAGTTGCAGGACTTCAGTTAGTGAATGTCTGCTCTAAGAATATCTGCATAGGGGACCTGCAGGGGCCCACGTTCTTTACTGTGCCCTGGACTGCTCTGACATTCTTTAGTGGCACAGGTTGTCTAGAAAGCCATGACATCCTGCCAGCTGGAAAGTGATGAAGGAAACTCTCAGATGATTTATGGTCATCTAAACTGCCCTACACGCTTAATTTACCTAGCTCAGAGTGGAGAGTAGAAGTAAAACCAGAGAAGTCCAGTGAGACCACTGCCCTGCAGCAATCCACAGCTGGTGGGCAGTCCCTTGGGGACATGGCAGTTGTCAGAGAGAAGCTTCCTGCTTCCTCTAAACTGTACAAATGCTGCCAGATTTAGAGAATCTAATGCAGCAAAACATATTCATAGTTATCTGATCATATGTCTGAATTACTAATGTTGGGATTGCTAACATTGTTTTCCAAAGGTCTGGAAATCTTTTTCATCCCAGGCTGGATTACCTGTTCAAACATAGCGACCCCATCAATTTCTGATCAAATATATTCAGAGAAATGCTCGTGTTGGCTGCCTGCAGAATAAAGAAACCATGGGTTACCAGACATAACAAACCCCAGGACCCTTCCTGTGAATTATTCACAAATACATAAATACCATCTTTCCAGTTATGTATGGAAGCTGCCTTAGGTAAATGCAACTTTCTCATTGCAAGGCTGCACACAGTAAATGTCTGTTTGTTTGAATGGCACTGGCAGGAGCTGAAATGGGGGTAATGAGATTTCATTAATCAAAGCCATGAACAAGTTGCCAAGAGGCATGACTCACACTTGCAGAACTGTCATTACAGAGAACAAAACCTTGGTTAATCAGAGTCACTATATGTTTGGATTTTTGTCCATCTGTAGGAAAATGTTCTTTACCATAGAAATGTCCTATAGGTTAGGTGAGGTCATGCCTACACCACCTGTGACTAAGGGGAATTTGCATGTTTAAGTACTAGAAATTTGGCATTTTCCATGTTTCTTGTACAGAGTTTTAACAGAAGGAAGGAACAAACATATTTAACCCCGTGTTAAATGTCACCTTGTTTGTTGTACTTACTATGTTCATTGTGAACAGAGACTGGGTGGTAGAGTCTGGCAGAACAGCCAACACCTCCATGGAGCCCTGAATCTCTACCGTGAAGGAATCCTGCTCTAAGCTGATGACAGGGATTTCAGTAGCCATTAGCTTCAACATCACTGGGTTGGGTGTAACTGAATATTTAGCTACCTGTAAGATTCAAAGACAAAAAAAGAAAAAAAGAAAAACACTTTTTTCATAGAATGGATCAGAATACTGCATGTTCTCAGTTTTGAAGCAATAATTTTGAAGTAGTTCCTTATGACGAGGTTAAGGATAGCTGCTAACATAAGATTCTTTCAGGTAAGCAGGAAATAAAGGTTTCCTGTGGTGCTAAATTAACAGTATTGGCCACTCAGGAATGCAGTGGAAAGTTCCTTCCACTTAAGGAATACAAATTTTTCCATATAATTTCAAGAGAAATTAAATACTAAACTAAACAGAGGAGATAAATGGACCATGAATGTGGTATTTAGTCACACAATAAAAGAGCTAAGGAGTCACTCACTTTGAAATTCACCCATCTCAGGAGATGGGTTCCTCCTCTGGACTGTCCTCAGAGGAGCCTCACTCTGTTCATTGCCTGAAGAGTGAATAGGCTCACCAAGTTCAGTATTTGAAACACAGGGGGTGGAATATTAGCATCAATGCTCACGGCATTTTATGGGGAACACCATACATGACTGCCCTTGGAGAATTCCTACATTTCTGCGGAGGGAACTTAATAACATCTGGGAAGCAAACAAGAATGTGAAGTACTTTGAACCGTTAATCTGATTTCACCCAGCCTTGGCATTTATAGCCTAGGGGTTCTTATGCTCATTTTTGGTTTCTCATTCTGTCTCAGAAGGTTAGTAGAAGTCATGCATACTCATATTCTCTGTCCTGTTATATTCATCTCCTCCACCTAAAATAAATGGAAATCCTGTGCATCTGTTCCATAGGATGTAATGTTTCCTGCCCATCTGTTAGCTCATTTTCCTGCACGTGGTCCCTTCCCAGGTCTTTCTGCTCATCAGTCACAGGCCAGCAGCAAAGCAAAGAGAATTATGCAGGTTTGGGGAGGAGAAAGGTGTTTTTTTCTGAGCTGAGGCCCTCTTGGAGGTCTCTCAAAGCAGGACTCATGACTGGAAACTTTTCTGCTGTGTAGAGTTGGTTTTAGGTGGGAACAGCTGTGGCTTGGGCATGGTGCCCAGAGAAAAGATTGATGTGCAAGGTTATGGGCCAAGATTATGTTTGGTAACAGTGCAAGTCATTCAACTCATCATGGGGTGGGAAGTGACAAGGCCCATCTGCTCTGCTGTTACAAGGCACACATGTGCCCGCTTCATCAGGTGCCCTGCTGGCCCTACAAGCCTTTGGGATACACCAGTAGTGAGGTGTCTTGACACCCACACTGGGTGGCTTCCCTAAGACTTTGTGAAAGCAATGATACTCACCTCAGGGATGATAGTGCCAAATATCTCTGTGTTTATATTAAAATAGCTGCAAGTCTGAAGGAAAAAATAAAAGTGAGAAAATAAATGAGTTACCAGATTTGACCTTCATGGTCAGCTTTTCTCTAAATGCATTATTACTGTCACTTAAATGAATCTTTGAGTTTGTACCTCTCAGAAATATTCCTAGGAGACTCAGAATACTTAAAGCAGCTTCCCAATAATATATGCCAAAATAATCCCTCAGAAAGCAAATGCTTAGTGTCATTATAGTTTGGGCTGTAGTCTATAGGGTTTGGGACTTACTGAACCTCCTGCAGTCAGGTTAGCCAAGTCAGGCAGCCTCCAAGCCACAGATGCTGTGCTTTGACATATGCTTTGCTTACAAGACCCCTGTAGTATTTTCATTTTATGAAGATCCCTCAGAAAACAGCCACTGAGGCTGCAAAATTCTCCAGAGTTGATCCCTTGTCTATATTAGAGAAGTCTGTGCCTCAGGTCTACAAGCCCCTTATTTTTCATAACAAAGTTGGCAGTATTTGGTACTTTGCTCAGTGGAACTTGGCATGCCTGGCTGTGGCCTGAGGCATCTATATAGAGCATAAATAAAAGAGAATAACAGTACCCTAGTATTTATCATCTACTGTCTCAGGACTCTGCAGACCAACTAAGAGTATCATACGACCACATACTGACATCTGGCAGGTCAAAGCCCTGTGTGAAACACTCTGACCCCATTCCTCTGTGTCCTGCTCACCTCCTCTGCAATGGTCATGTTGAAGGCCCCTGCGGTGTAGTAAGCAAATGAGGAGGTCTGAAAGAAATACTCAGAGAAGGCAAGGTAGAGCATGGAGTCACTTTGGTCCGGGATTGGGAAGGAAGCTGGCACGTAGGGAGAGTCAGTAGAGTTTCCAGCTGGGAAGACTACGCCCTAAGAGTTGTTGTCAGAGATAAAAAAACAGAGTCAAAATACAATTTTACCATGACTGCAGACAATGAATGCTACTTTCCTTTACTTTGCCCAGGCTATTCATTTGGTATATAAATGAGTATGCAGGCTTTGTAGTACACCCTGAAGGCTTGGTGCTTTCAAGCAGCTGGTGAAGGCAAATTCCAGCATTTGGACATCTCACAGATGAGGCCCAGGATCTGTGTTTTGGGATACTGGTCATCTACCGAGGACAGTCTGCCACCTCAGATCACCGTCTAAATGCATGAAGAACATGACTAGTGGTCCTCCTTTTTGAAAAGCCTTACTTTCTCCTTTCCTCATCTCCAGGAATTCAAATCTGAGAACTACTGCTTAAGAGCCATCCAATGGTCTCAATTACAAAACTGATCTCTAAAACCAGAGGTCTTTCTTGGTCAAAATCAGCACCTTACTCTACCCAGAATCAAGTTGATAACTTGTGCAGACAAAAGGCTTATGAAAGAAAGTTATGTCAGACAAACCTAAAATGCCTATGTTGTCTTCTGCACTACCCATTATATTAGCCAAGCCTTGCAGATCTAATACTTCCAAATGCATCCAGATGAAACAAAAAAGTAAAATTGATTTAAAGTGATGAAGACATTTAAAGGTTAAAGTTTTTTATTAGTTCTCCTGTTTCTGTTTAATCTCAAATGTATTTTGTCTGTCTGCATTGTCTCATCGAGCTCTAAAGCTCCTGTTGCCTTTTAAGGACTATCAAAATGCTTGCAAAGTGCTGAATCACAGCTGGTGACCTCCTATTCAATACTCACTTGCTGGATTTACCAGTCACTTGCTTTGTATATTTCCTCCATGTAACTTATGTGGGAGAGTAGCTCTTGAAACAACCATGATTTTACCTCTTTAGTCTGACTCAAGTCCCTGCTTAAAATCTAGTTGCTGCAATACTCAGAAGAGTTTGACAGCAGCTGCAGAGCTGGTATGCTGATACCATTGGCTACCATACAAACAGATACTAACTTTTTGTTCCTCTGTGTTTCCACCTCTCTTATTTCCCTGCTATCCTTTTTTTTTATACTTAATTTATAGGATCTTTGTGACAAGATTGTCTTCTCATTTTGCCTATGTAGAGCACCAAGTACAAGGCATCTTAAACTTAATTAAGGATCTCAGATACTATAGTGATGACAACTACCCTCAATGAAGTAATTTTAGAATTAGGAACTAGTCAGATTTTCGTTTCAGTACATAAGGAAACTTTTTCCTTAATTTGAAATAAACTTTCAAATCCTTGGACTTGGCAGGACTCCTTGGGCTCCCATGCTTTTGAAAGGGTCTTCTGTCTTCCCATTCAAGAAGCCAGAGGCTTAATTCTTGCTCTGATAGTCTTGCTCTTTCTTTTCCTTTCTCATCTGACACATCTAGTTAGCCCATGTATAGAAATATTACCCTGACTGACTGAACAATGAAGTCCCAGATATTAATCAACAGTGAGAGAAAGATGAGGTTGAACGCCTTTTTTCTTTCCTTTCCCTTTCTCTTTTCTTCTATCTTGCTTAGTCAACTTTAACTTCTCTCTATTTTTTACAACCAACCCAACAGCAGTTTAAAGAAAAGGATATGGCCTTTAAATAATTCATTTTACAACAGGATTGTTACAAATTATTACTGTAACAAATGCAATAATGCTTTGAAATGTCTGTCTTCTCAGATAATGAGCCTTTATGTTCAGAACAACCATCACAGTCATCTTAGAAAGTGTCTCATAGAATGATGGAACCCACAGCAACCTTGGCAAACAGCACTACAGGCAACTACCTTTAAGTCCAGGTCAATGAATGGTCGGAATACTGCTGGCAAGCTACTTAAGGAGTAGTCTACTTCAGCCAAATCATCAATCTGCATTGCAACTGTAAGCGTGGTAGATAAGACACAGAATATTACAAAAAACACAGAAATATTTTTACGTATACTTAAAACTAAGTTTCTGAAGCAGAATAATACAAGTTGTTCCAGAGAGTAGGGAAAAATACAACCAGGGACCTCCTAACATGCATTCTGACCTAAGATTTGATTTTTCCACTGCCACTCTCTGTAAAGCACCTTCTCTAGTTTGTCTGTTGTTTTCTCATTGTGGAAAGTAAGTTTGGTCTAACCCAAAAAAGGAGATGGCCATATCAGTGCTTCAGGGCATAAGGAGGTGTTGGGATTTCTTGTCAAGCAGTTCTAAGAGCATCCAAAGTGCCTGTAACTTGCAAATACTTTCTCAGAAGGAGGGTGCCTGATTTGCTTAGACACCTGTTTTGCACATGGTATTTGGCCAACACTTGGGGTGTCTTAAATGCCTGTAAATCTAACCCAAAGTGGTTCAAGTGAGAAGGTTTTTGCAAAGAATCTTTTTCATTTTGCCTCTGGCAAGTCTGATAAATAGGCAAGTAAAACTTAATTTCCAGGCAGACTAGGAGAGCAGGCTTCAGCCTGTAAAGTGCTGTGTGTGCAGGAGGACTCGGAGCGTGGTAAGGGAAAACTGCCTCAGCATCAGTACTGTGTGGCCTCTAAGTGGCATTTCTCACAACAGAAGTGCACACTGCCACATTTGCAAGTTGAGAATTGCTACCAAGTCCTTGGCTCTTAGAAACACAAATTTCTTGCCCAAGTAGCCCAGCCTTTATTTAACTGTGGTTCTGTATGCAAGGGAGCAGACGGAGCAGAAGGACTGATACCACTCCTGGAGGCATTGCCAAGCAGCTGCCATTAAGGAAGAGGCAGAATTTCACTGATCAGAAGAGAGAAAAGAGAAGGAAAGGTATCACTAATGACTCACCATTCAGTGATCGGAGGTCTTCGTCTATCAGCTGGATCCCAGCTCTGATATTGGGACATGACTGTAATAAAAGCACACTCAAGTTATGGCCTGGTTAGCATGGATGTATAAGCACCTCTTACACGTGTGCTAGCAGATCTTTCTGCTGCATGACACACATTGTGGCATTTGTTTATCAAAACACCTAATCTGGCTTCTCTTCAGCTAACTGGATCCCCAAGGTTTCTGCTTGGTGCAAGGTAAGCATGTCATATGTCAGAGCTGCAAAAAAGAGGCAAGTTTCCAGAGGCAGCCTGCTGGGGGTGACAAAACCACAGCCTTAATTAGTGCGAGGACAGATCTCATATTGGTCTCACAGGAGAGATCTCAGAATCATGGAATCATTTAGGTTGGAAAAGACCCTTAAGGTCATCGAATCCTACTGTAAATCCCTGGACAGAATGACAGCCATCTCAAGCTCTGTCTCCTCTCAGTGGCCCTGGGCAGGTTGTCATCAGAATTACTCACCTCTTTGATACTATGAAGTTGAAATACCTCATACTATCAGTTGATACATTATCATTTCTCTATGCATTGCCCAGTATATATTCTGTCTGCCAAGCATAAAAATGACCCAAACCCCAGGATGCCTGTACGTACACAGGCAGGGACTTACTCTGCATTGGAATGGAAAAATAACTACATTTTCCATCCCTGCTGCTGCCTTGGTTGAATGTAGCTGTGTCAGTATCTTGGCCATGAACCTGGCAGTTTATCTGGAATAATTTCTGGCTGGCAGAATGATGACTGTGCTGATCAGACCAGCATAGGACTATTACAGGATTATTTTTCTAATTCTTCCTTTGTCAAGTTCACAGCACTGACTTGTGAATGCCATCCTCCTTACACCCCTCCCCTACACAATGTGAAAGGCTTACATTAGTGACCAAGCTCCTGTGAATGGGTTTCTTCAGATATTTGATAAAGTAGTTATGCAGGAAGCTAGAGGGAAGGAAGAAGGCAATTAATGGGGCAAGCACTATAGTCATTAACAGGAGATCAGATATCTCTGCAGAACATGAATTTAATGACCTCTTAGTGTGATATTCTAGTATACATGGGAGCTTTTTGAAATGTAAAAACTATCACAGAGACACCATTTAAAAGATGATAATTTCACTACTGAGCATCTCAGCCTGGGTTAATTCATATTTATGAAAAGGGAATTCTTCATGGTACCACCATCATATATGTACAAAATAGTCTCTGCACTAGGAACTCCCAAAACAAGTAAAATTAAACAAACAAAACAACCCTCCAAACAGGTGACAAGAGTTGTATTCAGACAGTGAGAGAAATACAACAATGAAATACTGTTTCATGGGACTGTATCCAGAGGCTTAACAGAGAGCAGTCTGGTTCTGTTCAATTTTGATAACATTTTGACTAGGAATGAAGCATAGTACAAGCATGTAACTTCTACCTAGAGTTGAAGATCAGAGCAGAAGTTTGAAAGAAGTGGTGCTGAAGAAGCACAAGGGATTGTTTGATTCTGTCTTTATCTTCTACTGTGTGTAAATACAAGGACTAATATCAATGTTGGCCATTTTAATGCTGTGTTAGGGCCCTGGTTCTCACCTTTGGTGCCTATGATGCCTAAAGGCAATTCTGTGTGCCCTAGTTTGTGAAGTTGTCCCTGTGCTATTCATTGACAGTTATTTTCTGAGAGAGTTTATCCAGATCTCTTCCACTTACCCACTTTTCCCATTCAGCTTGATACCTATGTCACCAGAAGTTGTCCGGCAGCTGGTGAGGGATATTGACGTGGGGCCTGTATTATCCAGGGGTGTTGAAAAGATTGCGGTAACAAACACCTTTGAAATGTGCACTGTGCCTCTTCCACTGTCTTTGCTGCATAAAGTGAAAGCAAATAAAAACTGAAAAAACCCCCACCTCTTCACTACAGAATTGCCTGGCAATGAGTACTCGTGGCTGCTCCTGGTCACTGCCATTATTCTGCTTTGCTTGCCTGTGTGGGGTGCTGGCCAGTGAGGGCACTGTGCCTCCTGCTGTGTCACCCCCATCAGCTCCCAGGTGCCCTCCTCCTGCATGCAGCCCTGCTGTCCCTGGCAGAAGTGCAGATCAGAGACCGCTGTAATTCAGTCAGTTTAGCAATATAGGTACTGTGGGTTGTGGGGAAGGGAAGAGGGTTTTCTTTCCTCTGGAACAACCTGGGACTAGGAAGGTGTGGAGACTGCTCAAAGGATATTGCCCTTTGCTCATCCATTTTCCATCAGCTTTTGAACTGTATCTCTTGGTGGCATAGCAGAGGGTTTCTAATAGTGTGACTGCACTATGAGGGTTTATTATACTGGACTGTGATCCACCACACTACAGTTTTTCTAAATGTGTCATTAGCTGGCAGGCTGGACAATGACAGCATTCAGCTAGGGCAGCAGTACTGTACTACTTGCAGCAGTGCTTCTCAGCCATGGGCTCTTCATCAGTGCTGACGTCTGAGGGGGCAGGGGCTGTTTCCTACCAGCAGACCTGTTGAGAAGCACCAGTCTGTGCTCCTGGGTTACTGCTGCCAGCTGATAAAGAGCACCTTTACCATGAAGGGGTCACAAGAATAAACTAAAATTTGCATTTTTGTATTATCCATCAAGAAAAAAATGCCAGGACATGCAAAGCTGTACATACAACATCCAGGTCCTTATGTTCCAGTTCATATCAATGGTTAGAAAAGCGTTTCCAATCACCAGTTTTATCCCAGACCCTGGTAGGAGGGAGATGGAAGCACTGGGTAATTCAACAGCAGTAACGTGTATTCTACAGCATGAGAGAGAAAAGGTAAAAAAAAATTGTATTTCATGAGCCAGAATGAACACAAAACAAGATACAAATTTCAGTCAAGCACGAATTGCCCCCAGAGAGCTTACCTTGAGATGTTGTATTTGACATTACCAAGCCCAAATTTCTCATGGCCAGTCAAATCAGGGAAACGCTCCTTCTCCATGTTCTGCTTCAGGATTTCCAGCCCAACCTCCTTGGCTACAGGAAAACAGTGACCAGTTCAGTTGCCTTTGATAGTGCCTGGGAGTTCATAGTTACGTGCTGCTGGCTTAGGAAACGTGATGGACACAGAATCAGTGAGAAGGTGGTATCTCACTTGAGACCCAGCAGTGCTGTTTCAGGTCTCACTCCTAGTCATGGCAAGAGCTGAACTAACTGATTCAATATCTGAGGTCAGATGAACCTAGCTATGATGTACAATGCTGTCAAGCAGCTTACTGACTTTGCTCTATTGTGCTGTTAACCTTTCCTTTATATAGCCTATCATTAGGTCATTTACTCCCTCTGCCCTCTCTTTCCTTTGTTATATCAGTATTCAAGGCAATGTCACTAGCAGCTCCTGAGAACATCACACATACCATACTCCAGCCCCTTCTGGGTGATCCTCACTTTGAGTCCAGGGTTGGCGCTCAGTTGCCTGCTGAGCAAACTTAAGAGGAGGAGAGAACAGCAAATCTTCACCATTTTCCTTGTTTTTTACAGGACCTGTTAATAAATATTTATAATGATAGCAGAAATCCATGCTGTGTCACTTGGTGGTTGTACTCCCTCCCCCCCACCCCTACCCTGGACACCAGCTTTCCCTCCAGAATGAAGAAAGTGGAGAGCCCAGCAACCCTGAAAGAGAAGACCCATTCTCCACGGACTGTTACAAAAAGTGAGGTCCATGGGGTAAAGTCAGCCTATTCACTGCCATAGAGACTGGGGAAAGTGCTTGGGATACATCCATCTGGACAAACATTGAATTTTTAGGCTGTAATTTGGTGGCTCTACAGGACTCACCATAGGGATGGTGAATGATTGAAGCAAATGCCCATCCCAGGGGGCTTCTGTGACAGGATTTAAACTGAGATGGAGCTATCTGTATGAATCACAGACTGCATGTAGTGTGAAAGCAAGAAGGTCTTGCTTTCAGCAAGGTTTCCCAAGGAGAGTGAGAGAAGCCACCCTGATGGAGAATTTTTAAACAAAACTGGACAAAAACAGAGACTGGTTTTGTTTTTTTCCCCAGAGCTGGGAACAGCTTTCCACTGAGTTATTTGTCATCTGGGATTTACCCAGCAAACAGGTCACATTATTATGGTTTTCCTCATTTCCAGCAACTACATGGGATTATGAACAGCTGAAAGTACAGGAAAGTGTCTTTTCTAGCATTACTTTTACAGATAAAATATCTTTAGTTGCCATGGGGCTGTTGAAGTGCTGGAATGAAACCATCTATAAGCAGACAATTGCCTCTTTCCTAATACAGGAAAAATTGTTTTGATATTGCTGCATCTTTCACTAGCTGCTTCATTACCAGAGGTAACAATACACCTCAAACCAGAATATTTTCAGTCACGATCACAATTTAAACAATCTGAAAAATTATGAGAGAACATTGGCTTAATTTTTTGTAACAGTTTCAAGCAATCCTGAAGAACACCTTTGCCTTTTAGTGTAACTAGTATTTTTAAATTTTAACTGACAGATATTGAGAGATGAAAGAAACACACTTCATAAGTAGAACAAAAGAAAGGACTGGATGGAAGGAAATGTGTCTTTGACATATACACAGTTCTCAAACCTTAAAATCTCAAAATTTAACCAGATTTAGCGACATCTATCACTTCCCAAATAAGCCACTCCTTGACAAAGAGCAATCACCATGTATTTGTTTCCATACCTCTCCTCCGAAGGCTGAAGAGAAACCCTTGCTGTAGCAGACCACAGGGCTGAGGATGTTGCAAGGAAAACCTTCTGCAGCCATGGCCCCATCTTTTAAAGGAAAGACCTGTAGGCTTGAAGAGAGCCAGTTGCTATCATCAGCAGCGCTATCACCCAGGGAGTGGCCTCTGATAACCACATCCCAAGCTATTTTGGGTCCCCCAGGTTAAATCTATCAAATTTCATGTAGGGATAAGCAGAGGGCAATGTAAACTGTTGCCTGGGGTTACTCAGGTACCAAGATGCAGGATTCGGGGTGGGGTGCTGCCTTTGTGGCAGACTGTTTCAGCACTTTTTTTCAGAGGAGAAGGAAACCTCAGGGAGAATTCCAGTATTTCCACAGGACAGATATTCATAGCCAGGTTTGTATTATAACATAAGTAAATTAATGTGCCATTGATATGAAAAACAGATGGAAAACAAGACCCATTTGTCTGAAATTGCTCAGGATACAGAAAACCATAAACAATATAGTATTTATATTATAACATATACATATATAAATACACACAGACACTACAGTGTATACATCTCATACAAATATATAGTATCAAGTCCTTGCAGTCAATACTTTCTATTTCTTCTGCTTTCTTATCCAGTTAAGCAGTACTTCAGCTAACCAGTACTACTTGGTTTGTCAAGGAGGTGATTTAATCAATTAGCTTGCAAGTACCAAGCAAATTCCCTCAGGCGTGGGGCACTTTGCTGGACAATCTGAGTCACTTCATTGTGCAATCCATGAATAGAAAAGGTAGAGACACTTGTCAGTCAGTCAACAAATGCTCATACTTTACACAGATTTAACATTTACTGCAGGGAGTCACATGCATAATAATTTCATTATTCGTATCTCCGGCAACTGATGATGAATGTAACTCACACCCTCAGTTACATAAACCTCTATACATTTTCTGGTATCAGTGAGGGACACCAATCTAATTCAATATCTCCATTTCTTTCAAGTTCTTCTTCTTCCATTAATTTTCTAGTCACTCTTCACCTACCAAAGAATACAAAGAGTTGGAAGCCTTGCTGTGATTTACTGCTGTTTGGTTTCAGGATGCTTTTTTCAGTGTTCTATCAGACAGCTAGATAAATAAACTGATTCAGCTCAAACTACACTAGCCACGTTTCTTTCCTAAACTGAACTTTCTGTAGTGTGACATTTGTAGAGTAGTTTTCCTTTCCATACACTTTTAATGTCTCCTGGTTGAATGTCTCTGTTGACACTGATAGAAGGAAAAATACAGCTTCCATTTTACAAATATTAAAGGTATGGAATTATTTGGAGATTGATACCCTCGAAGAGCTGCAGCTACTCACAATCAAAGAACAACTTCTGTATGATATAGAGGCCAAGGACAGCCTTGGCTGCAGTGAGCATGAGACTGTCGAGTTTCAAGTCCTGGGAGAAGCAACGAGACAAAGAACAGAATTACAGCCATAGACTTCAGATGAGACCAGCTTGGCAGGATCTGTGGGAAGTTGCCCTGGAGAGCAGAGGCCCAGAAGAGCTGGCTAATCTTCAAGGGCAGCTGCTTCAGAGCATAAGAGTGGCCATTAGAATGTTCAGACAGTTGAGCAACTGTGGCAGAAAGCCAGCATGAAGAACATGGAGCTCCTGAGTGAACTTAAGCACAAAAAGGAAGCATACAGAAGATGGAAACTGAGACCAGCTACTTGGAAGGAACACAAATATCTTGTTTGCACACATAGGAATGAAATCAGGAAAGCCAGAGTTCAGCTGGAGCTGATGGGCAACAGGAAAGGTTTCTGTAAGTACATTGACAGCAGAAGATGAATGGAGGCTGCTTGCTCAGTAGGATGGGGGACTACTGACAAAAGACATAGAAAAGGCCACTTTTACTAGCAAGGCTTGTCCTCCTGCCTGCACCAGCAGGTGCCACCAAGGGAGCTGGAGAACATGAACTACAAGGAGAGTCTGAGAGATTAGGTTGTTCACCTTGGAGAAGAGAGGGCTTGAAAGGCCATTTTGTTGCCTGCAAATTTTGCAAAGAGACTACAGAGCAAATGGAGCCAGAATCTTCTTGGAAGTGTGTGGTCAAAGTAAAAAAGGCCACAGAATATGCCGGGACATGGGAAATACTGATTAGATACTAGGAAAAAATTTTACTCTAAAGGTAGTTAAACAGTGAAACAGATTGTCCTGAGAGATTGTGGAACCTTCATCGTTGGAGGGGTTCAAGACTCAACTGGACACCATGCTCAATAACCTCATCTAATTAGTCCTGTTTTGAGCCAGTATCTGGACTAGATTATATGATTCTATAATTACATGGCAATTCACTGAGCTTTATAGATCTGTTCCCACTCCTGGTGTCTAGTTACAAGGGGACAAATTGTGAAATGCTTACAAAGGATAAGGTCTCACTCCATACACGAAGTTTTGCTAACACTAATGGAGATAAATTGAATAATTCAAGAACTGGCTTTTAAAATTAAGAAAATGTATTGTCTATAAGTCTAGTGAAAAGAACCAGTCACTCCTCATCAGGCTGCAGCAAGTTTTCCAAAGCATTAATAACAATTAGCTACACTCGCTGTACTTAAAAACAACAGATTTGCTTTGTGAAAAGTGCTTAAGAAGTTTTACTAAAACATTAAAAATAGTGATGAAAAGCCATGCTTCTAATGTTATAGTATCTACTCCCTATAAGAGAACAGAAGGAAGACTACATTTTTCTCTTATTGTTCTTTAAAAGTAAAGGGACATCAGCAGTGGCTGTGAAGGTCCTCCTCCTCATCCTCCAGCTGATAGTGAACATCAGTGCAAATAACCAGATGACCCTGAGGAAAGAAAAACATATAAAATTACCTTAAATTCAGATGGGTATATTCAGGTACAGTACTCTGGGACTTGATCCCATGGTAAGACCCTCAGCAGGGCAGGAGGCAAGAGTGGCTTTGTGCCTCCTGAACTTAACTTTAGGGTAGGAATAGGCTCTGATGTAGGTTAATACAAGTCCCCGAAAGACTGAGCAGCACTTACCACAGAGACACTCTGCCCATGAGCCTTCTTAGAGAATGGTCAGAGTGATGAGGACTCAGGCACACAATACTCCTAAACCCTGCTGGGGATAGCAGTGCTGTCCTTGTCATGTCCCCATGCTGGCACCCTGAAGGGCTGGTGGACCCTTTTCAACCTACAACTGCTAGGGGTGGGGGGCTTATTTTGGGTCCTGAGATTGCATTTTTTATGTAATGTATAGTGGAAGCTTTACTATTAACAACATTTAGATCTACCCACCACTGGAACACACACAAATGCACAGGCCTGAAACAGAAGCAATTTTTTAAAAGAAGAAATTTGGCTTCTCACCTGATTTATTTTTATTACAGGTCCAGTCAGGCTAGTGTGGGCCAAATTAAGAAGAGGAAATCCTTTCCCTAGTTTATCTTCAAAAAGAACAAATATAAATACATTTGAAAGTAATAATAAAATGCACTTCAGAAGCATCTTTCTCAAGGAGCTCATTTTGTTTGTGGTTTCCTTTTAATTAGCTGACCTTGTGTCTCTCAAGGGAGCTATTATTCATATGTACTAAAAAGCAAAAAACCCTGCAAAAAAGTTGCACAGAAACCTCTTACAATCTCTCAGCTGACACTGCCTCTCTTTGTTCCTCTTCTGGTATCTCCCCCTCAAGATCTGGTTTCTGCTGTTTCCCATTCCGACTTACTCTCCATCTTTATTTTCTTCTCTAATTGATCCTCTCAGCCTGTGGGTTCCTCTTATTCTCATCTATCCCTGCTTTCCTGGATCAAACCCCAGCTCTATTCTATTTGCTTTTCTAAACACCTGACTTTTGCATCCCACCCTTTCATTCTCTTACTTTTCTTCTCATTGATAGCTCACCTTTTCCCTCAGCAGTCTTCTTACCTCTGTTCACCTCAGAGGCACCTTCTGTACTCTCCCACCTGCTTCTTTCCACCATCCCCGCCTTGTTCATCATCTCTTACTCCCTGCGTCCCACAGAACGGATTTTCTACTCTGTCCTGCCTGTGGCAGCAGGTGAAGCACAAAGGCAGAGGGAGGTGATAAAGTTAGAGATGTTACCCTGAAGCCCAAAGATGCAAGTGTGCTCTGCACTTCCTCAGTTTGGGAAATTCTCTGGTCACGGCTTGACTCTGTTAGGACAAGACTCAGGCCTGTCTCAGCTCTGCTGCCACACTACATTCAGTGAAAACACTACATTCAGTGAAAACCCAAGCCCAGTGGTTAAAAGGGAGCAAGGACTTGCTCTCTGCCAGCCCCTGATCCATATGGCTGAATGACCAGGATTGAAGCCCAGCACAGAGTAAACCTGCCCAGCTGTCACCAAATGTAAAGAAAACCTCCCATAACAAAGTGTTTAAAGCTGGGCACTGCCTTTTATTGTTTCAGTCTTGCTTTCTCACCAGCTGTGCTCAGGGACTGGCTACAATCCTTACCATTGATTACTGGAATCACTATTCTCTGTAAAGCATAAGACAGAAAATTCTCCACCAGTGACTTCTGCTGTGAGGGAAAAAGCACATTTGGTGATTATTGCCTGATGCCTATGAGGTTGCAGTTTGATGAGGAAGACGGAGGGTTAGGACTGAAGTGACAAGCAAAACAATCACAGCAGAGCTTGGCAGAGAAAATCTCAGGCAAAAAAAGAGATTTTTTGATTTAAGTTGCAGCTGACCAATGCAAAGTATACATGGCAAAGAGGTGTCCATGTTTCTTGCAATGAGTTAAATTGTAGGGATTTTTTTTCTGTATGTTAAGTACCTGGGATGAACCTTAACTTTAGGAATGAAATATGCTAAACCTCATTTCAGCTGGCAGGACTCAGTTCTCAGAAGTGAACTGTTCTCTGGATGGAAGAACTGTCCTGTGCTGGTGCTCTGTCTTAATGCCACTGTGATTAGTGTCCTTCTCCCTTTACTTAAAGATGTGGGTTGGACTGCGCTGCTGCAGAGTCTCACCGATCATTTCAAAGTCCACAGTGAGTGATCTAAATAGTGGCATTGCATTGTGTTTCTTTTATTCCCTTTTTTAAACTCCTGTTTTTATGATATTTGGTTGAAGTGATTTAAGATAATTCCTGAAATGGAGGTTAAGCCTGACTCTGTATTCACTCCAACTGCTACGCATACTCAATCCAGCTGTGAATTCCATCTGAACCTAGGCAGACTATATAACATTTTGAGCCTCTGATGAGGAAAAAACCTCAACACTCTTAGAGGTATTTCCTCTTACTGAAAAGAAAAAGAAAAGCAGAGAATATACTGTTTCAAAACAGAAAGAGCAGTGGCAGATGATATCCCCAAGACAGACCAATAATTGTTCAGCAACAAGTTCAGAAGAATTTCTTTTGTCTCTGAAGGGCTCAGCTACCTTCCTAGGCACTGAAATCATCAACTTACATCAGGGAAGACAAGACTGGAGTGCAGCAGGGAGAACTGGAACCTGAAGAAAAGAAGTAAAAAAAGAAAAACTAGAAGGCACAAGTTATGCACACTGCTTGAAGATTCATTTGTGGAAATTCATACTGATTTCACACTGATTCACACATTTAACTTTGTCAAAGGCTCTTTGATTCCCAACAGCTTTTAATTAAAACTGGCACAACTACAAATGAGTTCTAGAATCACCAGGATCTTTCTGGTATTAATCTCCTCCTATGATCACATGTAGTTCTGTGCTGTGACTATATGACTTGGGAAATCAAATTTTTCTGGAATTGTCATTTCCTGGAATGGCTAAACTACACATTCCTCAAATGTTCATTATGATTTGAATAAACTCATATCCATTCCTAACCATTATGATTTGCTGACTTTTCCCACCGATGCCTGTAATGCATCCTCAGATTACTGTAAACATAATCCTGGGGAAAAACAAAGTTTTGAAGAACAGGAGAACACATTATTGTGTCAAAATCTCTAAGTCAGCAGCACCACTACTTCTTAAACTTATACGGACAGGCTCTGATCATTCTAAGTCCTCTTTTCCTGTTGAAAAGTCCAGTGACCAAAACTAAGAAAAGACTGCTCACATTTCTCTTTAATGAAATTGTGATAGATTAAAAATTGTCATATATTCTGGAATTCTAACACAACTCGACATATAGGGCTAACATGAAGAAACACTGATGTGGGCTACCTGTCTGAAAGTCTTTGCATCTATCCATCAGGTGCATTTATGGAGAAGGAGGCTGTAAACCCACTCCTGCTGGAAGTGTGAATAAAATTTGTTATAAGACAGCTGAGAACAAGGACAACTCCAGGTAGCTGCAAAACCAGCAAGATCTAAGTGAAATCTAAAAAGCTCTGAGCTTTGATTCAAACTACAGACACCTTTCTAGTCTCATTTGTTTGATGACATGCTGCTGCAGTGTGTGCTATGTAGCCTCACTTTTTCCTGCCCCTCTTGTGAAGGCATATGGAGAACTATAGGGACAGTGGTCCTGTGCAGAGTTTGCACTCCAGCACTTGTTCATGATGCTCAGACTTCGCATGGCAGCAGCATTCAGAGAGTTTTGAGTAAACTACTGAACTTGATTCTCCAACACCAACACAAGACTGAAACAGATGCCTTCACGATAAGCAATAAATTGAACGTTGTCATCTGGAAAGGTATTCAAGCTACAGAAAGGGGGAGCATCGTGGGGCACAAGAGACATGGTTGTTCCACAATATTATTGTATTTCATCTCCAAGATTTAGACCAACCAGTTGAAAGAATCTTAGATCTCCTATGAGAAAGAAGGTAACTAATTTTCTTTTTCTCATGGTGCAACAAGCACTGTCAGGCTGACACAATGAGCTCTGTCGTATCCTACTGTAGGGATCATTAATGCTGCTTTCTGAATTTTTCTTGGTTACCTCTTCAGAAGTAATGAGATAATCAGCTTCTGTTTGCTTATAGTCAAATGGGCTCCAGTACTGGCTGTCTGCAGGGAAAAAAAACAACCAGTCTTCTGTGACTGTACACACAGATAGACACTGTCTTAGATACAGGCACAAATGCAATTGCTTTTGTGATTGGAAACACATTGTCTAAACTTTTCATGTGGTCAATACATATAGATTGTGAAATCATTTGTGAATTTGCCGCTTTCTGCCAGCAATTGGGATTGAATGAGCAAAGTGATAACACTGCCCTGATTACCTCTTTATCATTATAATCATTTAAGTCCTTCCATGGCTGACATAATTGGTTCACTTGCAATCTAATGAAAAGACGTCTGGGGACACACTGAACTATTTTATAACACAGAGGTTAGGAACACTGGGCATCAGACAGTAACATTTTTATATATTACAATTTATTCTTGAGTAGTTACTCAACCTCCCACATGGAAAAAAGGGCTCCCTGCACCTGCCTATTAAAACTATTAACTTCTACAATGTGTGGTGCACATTTCCTCCCTGTGAAATGCAATAAAACAGTGTGCATATTTGTGGCAGACCAGTATATGCTATTTTATGCTAATCTCTATGATTTTCAAAGGACCAGGAAGATTACTGTGTGATTTGTTCAGCCTCAGCACTCAATGTTACCTTCTACCTCCTTTTACTTACTAGATTCCCTGCAAAGACGTACTGGGTGGTTGAATTTGGCAGAACAGCAAACACTTCTACCCAGCCAGTGATCTGTAGGACACATCTGTCTGCGTTTAAGCTGACTGCAGGAGGTGATGTAGCCATCAGCCTCAGCAGCACCGCGCCCGCTGCTGCGTCACTCCGAGCAATCTGTGCAGGTTCAAAGAGGAAGCAACTGCTGAGGGCAGAGTTAAGCTTTTCTTAAGCTACAGTTTCTATAGCTGCATCATAATCAGGTGTTACATACCAATCCTCTTGTAATGAACCAGTATTAAAAATACTTCATTTTCATTACACCAGCTGATGTGACAAAATTAGCATTGCATGTACTCTGAGTTTCAGAGATGATAAAGCAAATGATGAAGTTTCAAACTCACTAATATTGAACATATATAGAGAAACAATTTAAAGGCTATTCCTGAAAAATGTATTTCAAGAGGAAAAGATTAGTATGTTTAAGAAATGAAGGAAATGAGTGATTTCAGTTAACGTTAAAAAAAAAAAATCACCTTGACAATACAAAGAATTTGGAAAAGTTGACAGCCTTTCAAAAGGGGCAATCTTTTGAAAAGCAGGGAAACTTTTAGAGGACAAAATTTCAGTTTGCAATGCAGATTCTGAATTTCATAATCTTATAGTAAATATTGCCCTATTTTTAAAGCATTTCACGGTATCTTAATTTCTTGCATCACATTTACAGACTCATGACTATTATTTCCCATTGCACATAATCTCCAGTAGTCAGAAATCAGGAATCTTTGCAAAGAGAAGTCAGGTTACCAGTAGCAGAGGTACCATTACCTTGAAGAGTAATAAAAAGAGACTGAGCTGACAGATGCCTACCACTTATTCTTTATAACTGTTTCAAAGACTGAGAGCAAATCTAGCACTCAGAGGAGTAGAGAATGACTAAAGTGTAGTGTGATATAGTTAGGAAGAGTTACCATGGGGTAGACATGTAAGTTTGAATCTTGCACTAAAAATAAACCAGTTTTCTTGTCTCCTCCAAACTTTTGCAAATGAGCTAGCACACAGATAATATCTGTAAAAAAAATTAGATACTGCTTTTTCTTAAAAGGTCTGTACAAATAAAAGTACTCACCTCAGAAACAAAACGTCTGAATAAGGAGGCATTTAGATTAAAAGTACTATCAAGCTGTAAACAAAATAAATTAGATCATTTTATCAGCTTGAAAATTAGGTTTTCCTTGGGGAAAAAAAAAACCAACAAATCCTGTTTATTTTAGTTTTAGAAAATCCATATTTTGATTTAGTATTTTCTTGCCCCAGAATGATTTCTAAGGAACCCACAGTGCTCTTTTGGACAGAAGAGAGAGATTTCTCATGGACTTGATTCAGGAAGATGTACCAGTAAATAAGCATTATTCTTTGAAAGAACAGACAGGACTTCTGCCTTTGAGACTTTCTCAGATGAAATATACTGAATTTGTCAGAGGCAGGGACTCAAAAATCTCATTTGCCCTTTTGCTGCCAACCACTGTGATGATGTTTGCAAGTACCATTTGTGTCACCCGTTTCCATAAAGACCCTCTTAGCATTGTTACAGTTAGCAAAACTTATTGGAAACTCTGACTACAAATGCCAGTGCGGAAACTGGCATTTCTGAGAGGTCTTGATGTTCTTCAACCACAGCTGAAAGGTTAGTTTGTTCGTACCTGCTGCTTGCCTCATTCTGCTGCTCTGTTAAGTCTGAGGATTTATTGTAGTTCTCAACATAGCCAATATATTTATCATGGGCCACTGTGCAGCAGACTGGGGCTTCAGAGCACTTTTTCTTGTCTTGCCCTTTTCTATGTGGAATCCATGCAGACAAAAGGTTTTTTTGGTTCTTTTTGCCACTCCTGGCACACCAACTCTGTGATGTTCATTCTGTAATTCTTTGCCTGGAGCTGCCAAGAAGTTCAGACTGAAGTCTCAGGGGGACTTAGACTACTTTAAATTACAACAAACAGAATGCATGTCACGAATCCCTCCTACAAGTGGTATGACCCAAATCTATGTGAAACGGCAAACAGGTGTTAGTCTTCTTTGCTGACTGTCCATATTGCTAATGTTTGTAATTCTGCTACAAGCAAATCATACTCACCTCTTTGGAGATAGTGATGTTAAAGGCCCCTGCTCTGTAGTAAGCGAGTGAAGCAGACTTAAGAAAATAACTGGAGACTCCCAGATATATCATGGAATCACCCTGGTTTGGGAGAGCAAATGGAGCTGGTGCAAAGGGAGGGTCTGTGTGATTTCCTACTGGGTAGACTGTGCCCTGCAAAAAGTCATTATCAAATATTTCTAGTTGAAACATTTGTGTCTGCCAGAATGCATTAGCAGTGTTTGAACAGAAAGAATTTTTCCCAGTCTGCAGAAAAACTTGACATTAAAGAAACCTTGAACTAAGCAAATAAGTTTGTGTTATGCCCTAAAAATCAGCAAATTCAGGCTCTTTTGAAAAAATACAGGAATCAAAACAAAATCTGGGCGCCATACTTTCAAAGTTTAAATTTGAGCATTCAAGTGAGTATTCTGAACAGCAGCTACAAGACACACACAAAAAACAATTCTCTGGGCCACAGTTTTCTTTCTCTTGTAGCAAAGACACGTTTTTTAATTTAATGCTGAGGGTGATATTTCAAGAAAATCTTCAGGCGCACCCGGAAAGCACTGGAAGTTGCTTAGGACAGGGACACAAAGGATCCTTTTATATCACCTAACACTCAGCCCTGGCCCAGCTGCCAGTCCTCCAACACCTAGTTTGGGTGCTGCATAGGTAGGGGACCTTGGTTCAGGTATGCTAAGAAAATAACTATTAAAATGTGAGAAGGTATGTGAGCTCAGGCCATGAAAGAGAAGAAGAGTAATACAGACAGTAAATAGTGTAATTACTGACACTGTGAAGGTTAGTAGCTGGAAGATTCTACAGGAAAAACACTGACTGGAAAGGTATAAAACTCCAAGAAAAAAAGCTGAAAGATGAAAAAAGACAACTTATAACATCAAGAACCAGCCTGTTCCAAGGAGCACTGAATAACTTCCTCGACTGACTTTTCTAAGTCATCCTGTGTCCCATTGGGATGTCCACGTGTTGAAGCCTAGCCTGTAAATTTGAGATAGCAACAGTAGCTGATAAATACTTGCTTAGTTCTTTCAAGATATATATATCCTGCTTGCAAAGTTTTTTGTGTGTGGTAGAAGTTGCTTGAACAAAATCAGCTCTGGCACATCTTTCTTAACTGAAGTCTGTTCTGAGAGCCATGGGGATGTTCTGAATTATAAGGACTGTTGAAACTGCTGAAAAGCTGGGTGTTACTGAGATAACTCCTGCAACAAAGGTGAAAAGTAGATAAGAACTGCTGCTCAAGGACTGTCTGAGAGGAGTCTTCTTTTTGGGTGTGACCTGTACTTACACAAAATGCTGAATCATCTCAAAACAAACAGCTTTGGACTGCAATCACATTGGCAGCCATCACAGATTATTTATGAGTGCTAACAGGTGAAGACCAAGCAGCAGTGCAAGAGCTGGGTATCTAAAGAATGCTTTTATGCTGTTTGTAAAGCACCTCTGGAGGGTTCCAACTCTGAAATAATTTAATTATAAATAATAGCTTTGGTTAATTAACAAATGCAGTTAATTTATTAAATAAACAATTGTATCTGGTTTCCAAAATAACTCTTGACCAAAATTCCCAAAATGTCTTACTGCTTTTCTAAGTAAATATTGGAGAGGCTGAGTAAGACTGTAGCGAAAGAAAATTTATCAACTCAAAAGATAACCAGAAAAGTCTTAGAAAGCACACTGATATTAAAGACAAATTACCTTCAAATCCAAGTTAATGTGTGATTTGAAGACTGCTGGAGAACTAACTAGGGAATAGTCTACTTGTGCAAAGGCGTCAATCTGGCTTAAAACTAGAAGAATGATGGACAAAATCAAAACATGTATTAATTACAAAACCACATCACAAACAGTTATGGCTTAGTTAAAGGCAAAGGCATTATAGAAATCTAAAGAATGGTGGGAGAAGGAAGAAGAAAAAGAAAGAAATTATTATAAGGGAAACAATGAGACTATTCCCTCTGCAAAAGCCACTGATTCTTCCTGGTTTAGGCCTTGTTCTCCTGCTGTTCTCAACTGAATACACGTTGCAGAAGTCTCTCCAATGCAGTGAAAAATCTCGGGCAGAGTTGCTGTTTTTGTTATGTATTTGCACAAGAGAACTAAACTCTCCTGTATGATTAGTGTAATACTGCTAAATATGACTAAATCCTTTGGAAGATGACGTTAGCATTTTCTGCCTATCAGTGTTGAAGAAAAGGGACATTTTTTCACATAGAGAGCACTTCATTATCAGTATGATTGAAGACATTTCCGGAGAGGTGCTGGATGCAGCCTCAGTCTGATTGTTTTTGATTGGACTGTACAGTCTGTTTATACTGTCTAAAAATCAGATGGGTTCAAGGATAAACAGTGAATTCACACAGAGATTATGAACTTCTCAATATGACAGCACAGCTTGGAGTGCCCTTGAACCTGAAGTGTTTAACTATGTGCTGTGTAAGAAAATGATCTCAATGACCATGATTTCCAGTAATATTTGCCACTGCTTGGCACATGGCAGGTATAGGTCATTTTGGGAAAAATAAATGTCCACTTACTCTGCTTCTGAATAGGAGAGCAGATAATAGAAATACTCGCAATGAAAAGTGAGAATGGGAACAAACTCCATGACCTGAATTATATTTCTTATGGGAATTAAATTGAGTTGAGAAAAAACCCAAATACTCTCAATCTTGGGGGGAAAAAAGCCTAACAACAACAATTAAAAAAAGCTGTGGCATTGATTATAGTAGTGAAAACCTAATATTTATATCCTTTTTGAACATAGATGGCTATTGTATTTATGTCTCTGCAAGAATGACACAGGAATTGTTACTGGTGGGAAAAGAAACACGCTCTGTGTGACACTGCCTACCTGCAGCATCTTGTTACCTCACTGAACACAAGTCATATGTCCACACACCAAGAGCATAAAGGAACAGCAGGAAAATGCTCACCTCCAAAATCTAAAGAAATAACACAGGTCAACCACAGCAGACTGAAAGACTGCTGGTGACTTGCTATGGGCACAGAAGAAATCTGAATATATAAGACATATAAGATGCAAGCAAGAGATTTCTAGGGTGAAGTATGGAATACGTTAAGGTACAGAACAATGGCTGAATTTTCCTTGTTTCACTTTTTTTTGTATCATGAACACAGGAATAGTTTGCCATCTAATAAAAATGGCTACAATTTGAGCACTATGAAAATTACTTAACAAAAAACTGCTATCACCAACTCACCCTTATGCTCTCTAAGCAGTGCATCCATCATTTGCATTTTGTATTTGATATCTAGGCATAGCTGTATGAAAAGAGAGACAAGTCAGAAACGTAAGGCCTGTGTTTTAACTCCTCCCTTCCCTAACTGAAACCATCTTTGCAAACTTACACTTTTATCCAATTTGGTATGAATGGGCTTCTCAAGATAACCAGATAGAAAGCTGTAGATCCAGCTGGAGGAAAGGAAATGAACACAGTGGCTTTCTTACCATGGATTGAAATCTTTGAAAATATAAAATCTGGCAGACTGGGACATCAATGTCATTTATATTAATGAGAAGCAATTATAGCACTATGGTAGACCTAACAGTTGACTGTTTTTATTAATTTGAGAGTCTCAGACAAATCTAGGGGGTCTGAGTCTCAGAATAGCTATATAGAAGGCAATCTGCAAAGCTGTGAATGTTCGTGTTAACATGTTGATAAATGATGCTCAATTAACTACATTTTGTCTATGAGTAAGAAAAAAATTCTAGAAAATCACAATAAGAACTGTAAGCATTTCTTCCTAGTCTCTTTTGAAAGCTTTATTCCTGAATTGTAGGTCAGCTAGTCAAAAGGCTTAATCAGTCTAGATCACTTCTATATCTGCAACCCCCCATTTGCAATCTTGTACTCTCTAATATGGTCAAATGTCAGTGCTTATATGTGCAGTAGTCTAGTCAGATCATTTGCTGGCACATGCAGGGAGAAATGTAGATTAACTGCACTTCACACACTCAGCAAAGGAGTCTGATTTTGAAAACAGATCATTAAAAACCTCTTTTCAGAGCCTTCAATAGTTAATCATATCCTGTAGCTGGATCCTTAGAAATCAAAATTTGAAAAGTGTCCCTTATGGTACAAACCCTGCCACTTCCCACAGAGTAATTAGAACATTTGCTGTACACACCTAGATCCTCCACTTAACTTGACTTTTACACTATCAATGCTCAGCTGGCAACTGTGTAGCAACGTGGACAAGTGGCCTGTGCTATCCTGTGACACTTCGAAGATAACTGCAATAAACAGCCCTGAGATGGACACAGTAATTTCTCCTTGGTCTCTGCTGCTTGGGGAAAAAAAAGCCAAACTCAGTCAAGAGAACATCTGCTGTAAGGGAACAATTTAAGAAATGGTCTGTAAATCAAGTTTGAAAGGACTTCTTGCTTCTAGAATGAAGAATGGGTTTTCTAGGGATTAAAGTATTTTAGGGACATGCCTGGTATTCAAAAAACAGATTATATGCATACGTTTCAAGGAAATTAATTTTCCAGTGTTGGGCAGGATTTGACAAGTTTACAAAAATGTCACAGTTTCACAGAAACACAGGACATTCCAGTTCTTCATGACAGATCATCCTGAAGGTCTCTGGGACTGCAACAGTAGAAGCCAGTTGGCTAAGAAATATATAACCCAAGTTTTATCAATTTCGTAATTGTTCCACTTTGCTCTTTCCAGTAACAGTTTCCAATTACTCTTTTAAATATATATTACTCCATTAGTTTTTGTCCAGCCCCAAACCCATTCATTCTCCTTTCTGTAAAATTCCCTACTAAGATCCCAACAGAAATCTCTTTATACCTAAATTCCAGAAAATTTAGGTATTAGGACTATGGTTAGGAGTTGCAAAAGCTGTGGAGAACTGAGTAGGATAGATAGTTGAATGGATGTTAGAATAGCCTTATAAAAACCTCATTTACCATTAACAGACCTGACACTGAAAGCATCATTTTTCACCCTTCATCTTGATTACTTGATTTCTTTTCTCAGGCATTACGACAATGGTGGCATAATACTACAGAGAAAGAGCCCTGTCCAAGAGGAAGTTCAAACCATTAGTCTCTCCACTTTCCTCTTAATTTTTTTGGGCAAAGCAAAATTCCTGGAAAAAGAAGCTGTAATCCTAAAAGATTAATTTTTACCCTAAATGCCCCTGACCAAACCAATGTTTAGTATTGCTAGTCACAAAGTTCCTCCTACCACCATTACCATTTTAAACCTCCCTTTTCAATTCATGTATGTTCACTAAGTGTCTATGCAGAGAAAGCACCACTCTTAAGACCCTCATTTTCCAGTCCCTATCCAAACCATCATCACAGAAACCATTAGGAAAAATATTTTCCCAAAGAGAGTTATGCAGCATTGGGACAAGCTATTGGAAAGGTTGTTGCATCATCATCCTTGGCCAAAAAAACATCACTAGTCAGCTGAAGTGGTCTAGTCTGGTGACTGCTGTTTTGAACAGGAGGCTGGACAAAATTACTTCTAGAGATCCTGCCAACCTAGATTTACTCATCCTTCAGGGACACAGATCATCACAAAAGGATCTCAGCCCTCCTCCCTTTTTGGGTTACTTGGGACTTAGGTCTTTTGTTCCTGCATCCTTATATATGCTTTTCTTCTGAAGGAGTCCTGATTCACTGAGGCAGGATCACAGCTCTCAGTCTTCAGGAGCAATGGGCCCACAAAGAAGTTTTGTGACTTGCAGAGTGCTCTGGGACATAGTGGAGAAAACGACTACTTTGAGAACTGGAAATGCACTAGAGTGGAAAGGAATAACACTATCACAAAAAACCAGCACAGATTAATCCTTCAAAAAGGCAAAAACCCCCTTCACTCCCCAAACTCCACCGAAGTTGCCTTTGACCACTTCTCCCATGATCTGCTCTGAAATTCTGAATAAATCCCTGCCTCCCTTGCTGTCTCTGAAGTCTTTGGTGTTTTATACATCTGGAGTCTCTACAGATTATGCCCAGGCCCTTACCCTTCAGCAAGAGGGAGAGGTGGCTTCAGTGTTCAGGCACAGCTGTTTTGCCCAACTGAACATGGTATCTTTTTCCTCACAATAGTGATACAACAAAAGAAACAACAGAGAGGCTGGGGGCACAGTGACAGTTTCCAGCCACCAGTCTCACTGAGAC
The DNA here is from genome assembly GCA_013398055.1 of Ifrita kowaldi. NCBI lineage: Eukaryota > Metazoa > Chordata > Aves > Passeriformes > Cinclosomatidae > Ifrita > Ifrita kowaldi. The sequence goes on along the minus strand of VZRS01012070.1, from coordinate 760,996 downwards.
AGAATGCAGAACTGCATGTCCATGCTCCTTTGGAATCAGGATGTGCTGTGAAATTTTGCAGCCTGGTAATTCATCTTGTGTGCTATCTGGCTCACAACAGAGCAATGCCTACTGCTGTTACCAGCTGCTCCATTAACCCAAATTGTAGAGATTAGCATCTTGCAAACTTTTCTGATATCCCAGAAGTTTCAGCCCTCCCCACTCCCAAGAAAAGCTATACTATCTAATACTGTTGTATTAAAATTCTATTGCAAAAATGCTGAGGTAAGTGGAAAAATCAGTATGTAATGATGTCATTACAGACAATCTTATACTGCACAGGCTTATGAAGCTAAGTTTTCCATAGCAACCCAAATTCTGGAGTTTCTGAAGCTGTGAATGTTTGGCATCATGACAGTGCCCTTCCTTTAGTAGGAGCTCTTTGGATGGCAATATACACTGTACCAGCACATAGATAATTAGCTATAGAGTCAGCCTTCCAGCTATACTATACAAACAAAGTAGCAAATGTGGCCACTGCAAACTCTGTGTTCCTGAATATTCACGTAATGTCCAGACAAACTGAGCATGCTAACAGATGTCTGACCTGATACTTCCCAAAGAGACCTGTGGGGTAGAATAATTAAAAAAACCCACAGAACAACATTAGTTGTCAGAGGATGTTTCCTTCTCAATAAGTTTATTCAAATAGATTATTGTTGTATTGTTGTTAAATGATAAAGCATGTCTGATCTGAAAAGCAATTACCCAGTATATTTCTTAATTTCATTTGCATTCCTTCTCCCAGAGCCCTCCTATGTGCACCCTGTACAATACTTACAGTAGCCATGTGTGTATTCTCCAGTCTGCACTGATTGTAGCAGAAGCCTGTGCTGCTGACAGATAAATGCCAGTGCCAGGAATAAAGGATGCAGAAGTTTCTGGGAAATCTACAGCACTAATTCTGAGCCTACAGAATACAGAAAGGGGGATTATTAGACTGCATGTCAAAAGACTAAGAAGGACCTCTGATCACTGAAAACCCTTCTGCTATAAAAGGCAAAGTCTATGCTTCAGTGAAAGAATTTCTCAGAAATTACTGACCCATGTGTATCTTAGGAAAGAAAGACACTTGTACCATTACACCTCGTAGCATCCTTGGAAAAAGAATCCTTGATATTTGGCCAGGGGGGTTTTGGGTGTGGTTTTTTTGTTAGCTTGTTTGTTGTTTGTTTTAAACAAAAACCTTCCCTTAGGAGAAGAACGAACTCATTATAGTGAAATCTTCTTGGCAGGAAAAGAATATATCTATGTTTAATCCCAGATTCTACATCTATAAATAAATCCAGGTTGTCTGATTGCTAGCATTTACTGAAGACCATCAAAGTTTTTGTTTTCCCATTCTGCTTCCTTGCCTAAGCAAAGGGCTCTGGAGAGGATATATTTTTCTAAATTAAATCTTACTTGAATATTTCCCTGCCAAAACAAATATTTCTGATATTCAAGGATATTGTCTTGCAGATGGGTGTGTTGAATTGAGCTGAACATTGTAAAGATATCAGGTGTCATCTTATCATGCCATATTCATTTCTCATTGTTCCCTGCTATCTGGTAGAGATCTATGAAACAATTGCCTTTAATCTGTTTTCCCTGGGGCAGAAGGCACCAGTTCCTTTTAGTTAAAATGACCGTAACTTTCCAATAACATCTCAGGCAGTAAGATTGCCTTCAGGTATCTTGTTTGCTGTGAGCTAAAATCAGATTATACACTGGGAAGATTGCCAATTTCAAGAACTATGGTTGGGGGAATGAATTGGGGTTTTGAAAATCATGCACTAATTTAGACTGAAATAGGACCTCAGGAGATTTTTCTGGTTCAAGCTCTTACTCAAAGCTGAAACAACTCAGAGACTCTGCCCACTTGAGTCTTGAACCCATCCAAGAATGCAGACTCCCCAGCATTTTCAGCCCTTGTTCTGGTGCTCCCTAGAATTTTTTGCTAACTTCGGTACTTTCCTTGATGTGACTTAAGCCTTTTGCTCACTATTGTTTCACTGTGTACCCTTGGAAGAATCTGGCTCCATGTTCTCTTGGGTTTTTTGTTTACAGCCTATTGGAAAGTGGGATTGAAGGCTGTAGAAAGACCTGCTTTTATATTAGTCTCCATATTTGAAGAACTCGTAGGAAACTCTGTAAAACTGTTTATCTACTGGCTGCTCCTGGTAGAAAGACTTTCCTCTTCAGTAAAGAGTTGTTGAGCCCTATCCAGTCAAAATTATAATTTATCTTGTAAATTCATCTAAAAGTATTCCGTAAAAAGCATCTTCCTGCCATATCAGCCAAGATCAATCATCCCCTGCACACATTTTCATCTTATCTCTTCTTTGGCTTTTTTTCATCAAACACAAACAGATTACTTTCATTGCTACAGGTCCTTCATAGGAGCAGGCTGTTAATAACACCAATTCCGCCCTCTTTCCCACCCATTTCCCCTGCTGTATCATAGCCATGCTTATACCTGTCTTGCCCCAAACTCTGATACAAACCAACTGAAAAAAAACCAGCCAAGGTGCTTCTTCAGAAGCTTTATAAAGCTCATCTCTTGAGTGTAGCAGAACAAATACTTTTAAAACAAATCAGAAGCAGAGTTAGATGAACCACTAAAATTTTACACTGAACAAAGCAGTGGCTGCATAATTATTACAATGTAGTAATAAAAAGCTGTTTCATCCTAAAACTTTGGAATTTATTTCCTTTACTTACCTTGAAATGACATAGTTGACCTTAACAACAGAGAAACTCTCCTGCCCACTCCAGCTTGGTAAAGTCTCTTTCAATACTGCTTGCTTCAGGAGCTCCATCCCAATCCTCCTGCCTACAAGGGGACATAGGAAAGCACATGCCTTGCAGATTGGATTTAGGCATCTGAAGGTCCAGATATACTGCTAAATAATTTAATCATAATTTTCAACATAGTTCTTGCAACATTCTTATTTTATGATCTTTACCTAGATCTCCTTCCAACTACAAATATACCCATTTATAACTTCTCTCAGCCTGACATATAAACCATTTAATCCAAGATCAAGATAATCTGTTAGGATCATTTTGTCCCTGAGTTGTACTTCATATTCTAGGGCTGTCAGGTTTCTGAAACTCTTATACTCCCTTTACTTCACCCATAATGTGGATGACCTTGGGAAACACTTGGTCATCACCTTTACCTCGTATTTCCTCACATCTGTTGGATGAGAAAGCCAGTCATGAAGCAGCAAGGCAGCTTGTCTGTGTAGTGGTTACTTATGGAAAAAGTGTGATATATGCATCTGAAGTGCTGGTATGTCACATCCAGAGCTATCTAAAATGTTGCTTATGTACAGAAGTTGTTTGAGTTCTAAAGACAATCCTTTAAAATGTTTTCTTCCTTTTTCTTTCACAGTACATATGTTTTGCCACTGCACCTTAACCATTGCAGCCTGCTGCAGATGTCTGATTTATCTCCTTACCTTCTTTCCTTACTTTAAGGAATCCCTGCGTTCTTGAATGTTTCAATGCTATCTGTGCTTTGACAATATACACAGACCCTATTATCAACAAATAGAGCATCTTTAAATCCCAAATTCCTCATGCCTTCCTTCTTTTTGCTCATCTTCAATTAAGATATAACTAAAACTTTAATACTGAGTGATGTCCTGCTTTCAGATGTTTTTACCCCGAGTGTCTTTAGATTTTGACCTCACAATTGCTGAATACAAAACATCTGGGTTTTTTCATTGCCAGGCTTCATAGTACTTGAAAAGCAAAGAATTAAAATTTGTGCTAACTAGAATACCATTTTATAACATGCATCTTTTATGAAGGAGAAGTAAGTTATGAAGATCTGGGAATTCCTGTCTCCAAAGCAAAATATGGGCTCTCACTGAAATAACTTCAAGCTCTCTTATGACTGTCAGTGAAGGCAGCCAGTGATCTCAGGTGGAATTTCTCTCAAGGTTCTTGTAGCAGGCAAGAAGCACGAAGGCAGGATCTATTGCCTCAGCCTTCAAATCTCACATTAAGGGAAAGGATATGTCAGGCCCCAAGCTCTTCAAATATGAGAAATACCTTTGGGAGGAGCACTGTTCATCTGCTCTTACTAATAATGCAGGGGTGTGCCAGCTTAGTCTGTTCATTCAGCACTTGAAAGGCCATGCTGACTGTCACAAAAACTCAAACTAAGAAACACCAGATTGAAATCTCATTTCTAAAGGCATCAGAGATCCCTAGGAAACAAGGGAGATCAATACAGTTTTGGGTGATTGATGTTTACCCTGCACTTTTCAACTCCTCAAAAGCTTTCAAAACAATGCTCATACAGCAAAACAAGTGGACCTGATCCTCTCTTTCATCTCAACAGAATGAACCCTTTTATTTTTCATCTCACAAGTCCATTGTTTACCTGTCAGCATGTTCAGTACTTAAATGACGATTAATCCTTAGCATGACCCAATCTTTGTTGAATTTGTGCCTTGTTAACCTTTATTACTAATATGAATACTGTAAACAACTGAAATTCTGCTACATGCCCTCCACACCCATGGAGTAAGCCTTAGGTAAGAGACAGTGAAAGTTAGCATGAATAGAAAGAGTATGGAAAACATATTGTGAAAATTTTCTGTTAAGGGGCAGAATTATGGCAGTCACTAGATTTTTTTTTTAAAGAACAGAACATGCAGATCCCATGCCAAATGCAGGAGTGAGAGTAAAGGTGTGCAGCCACATGGCTGTTCCAAAATTGTAAGCTTTTTTCCTAATTGTGTCTGATTATCTTCAACTAAGTATCGCACTTTAAGTCAGGTTTTTGACACTTTAAAAAAAGGAGCAACTGTATGACCATCTAATCCTGGTTCTAAGAAAGTATATAGATATGAAGAATATAGTAGAAACTACTGGACTGTAGGAGAATGCAGTCATCAATAAAGGATAAATTCACACCTGGGATGCACACAAAATAAAGGAAATAAATGAAAGAGACAAAAAGTGTGCCTGGTGTGAGGTGACGAAAGGAATATATTCTATTTCAATATTTAAGAAGCTTGTTCCTTCATTGCACTTCTGTAAGAAACAATATTCTGTACACAGAGTATTTATGATAAATTAACTTCTGGCAATGTTAGACATACCACAGTCCAGCCCCTTCTGAGTAATCCTCACTTTAAGACCAGGATTAGCCTCAAGCCTCAAGGACAGCCAACACAGCAGGAAAAAATACCACGTCTTTAGCATCTTCTCACCTTTGTCACGGATCTGTTAAGAACATGTATGATACAAATGCATAAATTATGCATACCACGAATTGCAAAAAGTCTGTATCCATGACTTTCCTCAATGAAACTTGGACAAGGATGGATAGGCAAGAGAGCCTTAGTTAATGATTTTATTGCATAAAGCCATAATTGTGGGAGCAGGCACATATTTCTGATTCTTTGGGTATCACTTTGGCAGGCACTAGCTGTTGGTGAGACTGAATGGTTCTGCTCCACTACTCTATCCTTTCCCCACACCCATGTCTTGGCTGTTTTATTTTACCATCTGTCCTACCTCCTGCAGAGCGAACATGACAAAGCAATTCCAGTCAAGGAGGAGCAGGTCTGTCTTCCTCCATAAGAACACCTTCTTTTTATACACATAGCCTCCCTAGGATATACCTGATTTGAGAGTCTCAAAGTTTTTCAGCTGAATCTGCTGGTCTAATAAAATAAGGTAGGTCAGACACTGCTACATGAGATTGATTAAATGAAGTTACATGAGAAGGGAATGGAAGGGTAAATTCAAAGCATGTGTGAGAACTACATGGTGAACACAAAGGAGTAGAGAAGGGTGTCCTGGCATGAGAATGCAGTGGTGTGGTTGAGTGCAAAGCAGGCTCTCAGCCACTGCATGGTGGGATGTAACCACACAACACAGATTCACAAAAGCTGAGACAAATTGTTTCTTTCTGTGACATATTCCTAGTACAAAAGTAAGGTTTCTTTGTTCAAAATTCTTGTATGCATCCTGATTTTCACTACCAACGACAGCCACTGCTCAATTTCCTAGAAATAACAATACTGTTTCTCAAGACAACTTCAAGTCTTCCCAGTGCTGCATTAAAAAATTGTTTATTAGGGACCTATAATAACTTTATGCTGGGCTTACCACAGAGGGGAGTGGCACATCCTTTTCTAACACATCTGATTGTGATCATGATATCTGCATATGTGTAAAACCACGCTAATTAATCAGCAACAGGTAGCAACAGGTCTTGCTAGTTTCCCAGTAATTTAGAGTCTATAAAGTCATTCCTGGATTTCTAACAAGTATCATATTGTCTTGGACAATCTATTCCATGATCTGCTAGAAAACACATAAATGTTAAAACAAGCACAAACCCTCCCTTCCACCAAAAAAACCCACACCCCACCACCCTTTGGTAGTCTTACTTCTGTATTGAAATTAGTATTATCAGGTCAGACGCTAAATGGTTGCAAATCTATGTTCTACCCAGCACCTCATAAATAACTGGTCTTCGGTAGATTTCCCACTATAAGACAGGCAAAATGCATTATCAATATTGCCCTGAAATTTGTTCTTCGAGGAATCCTTACAAAGTTATCCCAGGACACTATGCAAGAAAAAGTAGTCTCAGGGAAAAAACATTCTGAAAACATAATCCACATTGTGACAAATTTTGAAAATGAATCCTTTAACTGGCCCATCTCTAGTTCTTCCACCTTTTTGGTTTTCTCTATTTTAAGCAACTCGAAATAAATACTTTAAGGTAGCAATGTTGTATAATGCACAACAGCCTGATGAAGTCACATACCTGAAACATTTTCCAAAAAGTGTCCTAACTTTTTCTGCAGACATGCCACTTTCAATCCTGATTAATAAGGGTCAATTAAAAATAAATGTAAAACCAGAAAGATTTTTTTATCATTAAAGGACATAGATATTTACTAGAAAATTATCTAGCAGGATTTCTAGAAACATTGATGCAGATGAGATACCTCATTCCCAGAGCATTTCATTCACACTGAGGAACAGAAAACAGCTATCTTGGTCATTAGTGTGCTTTGGAGTTGATTAGTTCTTGTTTGGATCTTAAATGTATGTTGGGTAAGAAGCTGAAAGAAACTGAACGGCCATGGGAATAAAAGATGCTATCATTTCATACTGCTTCCTCCCACCAACAAGCTTCGCTTTAGCACTCCAAAGCTGATACTCTTGGTTTCATCCCTGAGCCTCTCTCAGATGCTAGGATCGATTGTACAAGGTCAATCAGATGACTGAGGCAGACAGAGTTAAGCAGAAGGAACTTGTCAGCTGCCTGATAGTCTAAATGAGAGCTGCCAATTGCACTGCTGAGGACAATATGTGTCAGACAAATTGCTCTGATTTTTATCTTCAGTAACTGAGCAGGATGGACTGATTTCTGTATGTAAATAATTCTCTCAATTCTTTTGTCTTCACAGAGATAGTGCATTCAAGTACTTGAAGTAGAGAAAAAGATTAAAAACTCCTTTGTTTCAGTTTGTGTACCTGTCTCACCCTAATGAAGCACTCTACTTACCAGACTGTAGATACCATGTCTGGTTTCTCCTTCGTGAACAGTCTGCAAAAACTTTTAATAAAAATCACAATAAAGATTACAGCTGAAATCTGCCTAAGAACTCAGCAAGCTTCTGATGTAGGAAAAAAAAAGTCACCATAATTGGCTTGTACAGGTTTAACACAGTCATAAAAACACACTATCTTAAACTGACCATCCTCAGAAGAGAGTACATCTGAAAAAGAATTTTGTCATTGTCTTGCCTTGGTCCTGTACAAGATTCTCTAGTCTACAACCCACAGAATAATTTCTTTCACTTTCAAAAATTTAGAAACCTCACTAGTCAACTAACACAAGGCAAACAGTTCTCAAACATGATAGCAAATATAGAGTCTACCCAACCTGAAGTCCAGAAGGAGCACTTTAGTTTCCCAAATATCTCTGCTGTTATCACAGAACTGGGACTGGATTTTTCAGTTCCTTCTTTGCTCCATTGTTTATAGTTACTCTGCAGTATACTCAAGAAGAGGTAGGGTTTCTGCAGCTCACTCAACAGTGTCAAATCAAAAAGGACTCAACAGCCTCAGGATTTTAACCCTTCCTACACACGGATACTCCATATGGAAAATCACCTCTTGAGGGAAAAGGAATATAAAGTTTATATGGTTGATAGAACAGATGTATTGTCAGGAATGCTTAAATAAAACAGCAAATGACACAGACAGGAGTTTGCTAAATGACATAAAAGCAGATGATCTCTCTCCACAACTACTGGAAATACCCATAGAATGAGAAAAACTTCAGTAAGTTCCTGTTCATGGTTTCCCCCATTCCATGGAGAAAGTAATACTATCCACTTCCCAGCTCATGAGGCAGCCATCAATCTTGCTCAGTGAAATCTTCAAACAGAATCCCCAGGAGGAAACGGCAGCCCCTACCTCACAGGTTGTGCCTGTGAGTATGTCTGGGACACTCCCTGATTTTTCAGCAGCTTTTCAAAAGCTTTGTGTTACCACAGCTTTTCCGAAGTGTGGCTTTACTACTGATGCCCTTCATAAAGGCTTTCAAGGCCTTGGAGCAGGGTTGCCAGAGAACTATTAATCTACGCCAGGCTGCAAAATAAATAGCATAGCTGTAGTGCCTACACAGAATCTGTTAACAATGGATAACAATGCTGGGAGGCAGTTGTCTGATGAGCTGATGGAAAAAAACATTGTCCCTGTTTCGATCCATTGAGTTAATGTTGCTGAGCTCTGTAACTGCCCTATCCTAGTACCTGAGCCAGGACTATGAGGATCATTTTTACCAAAGTCCATTTAGCAAAACAAGAAACAGTGTCCTTGTTCTGGCTCTGCCCTGCACGCTGCCCTCACAGCTAAGAACTGTAGGGTGCACTTAAGCTGGTTCCCAAGAGACAGGGAAAGAGTAGGAAATACTGAGACACTGAACAGGAATGCAGCAGGCATTATTTGTCTGGAAGCTGCCCAGATTCAGAGCTGAGTCCATCATTTGCATAGGTCTGTTCTAAGCTTTCTTCTCTGCTTTTCTCCCCGTTGTTTGGCTCACTCATCAGTCTCTTGTACAACCATTCTGTTCCTTTCAGGGAGCTGACAGTAGCATGAGGCATTCTCAGCCTGGGCAGCCACTACCCCAGGTTCACACAAATTGCAGTCCTGTCAGATTCCTACGAGTTAGATGCAGTAATCTCCCTAAGAAAAAAAAAGGAGCCTCTTTTTACTACCCAGAGAAACATGATTTTAATCTGCTAATGAGAAGACATCAAACTCCGACCTTGGTGTGTCACTTCAAATACTTTTGCTCAGCATAAAACTCCCAGCAATTCGGTATTGTTAAAAATATGCAAATCCAAGAAAAACCACAGCTAAAAGGATCTGAAGCAATCTGGCAAACTCCAGGAAAACTGCTGGAAGGTCTTTTGCTCCATACAATCAAGATTTCATTCAGAAACAGAGAAGTTAAGAGGTACATGAGCGAACTCCAGACACTGTTAAAGGGTCATCTGTAGACAGGCAGCCTGAGATGCTGTAATGCAGAGTTCCACTCACTGTACAGAGCACTAGCATAAAGGGCTTTAAAACACCTTCTAGGAGTAAAGCTGACCACCAGCAAGCTGCAAGGATTTAGGAGGCTCTCTCCACTGCTTTGATTTGAATCTCCTCCTCCACTAGCACACCTCAAATGGCACTTCAGACTTAGGCACTTCATCTCCTGACGATACTCCAGCCTTCATCCCCATCTCCTTCTCATTCCACACTTTACCCCATCTTTCAGCGTGACTCTTGTCATTCAAAATATGAGCATCAGAAGTCAATATATACACACAGATATTTATTTATACACATTATAAAATACATTATTTGTAGTGGCAAATATGTGAAGAAAAATAACAGAAAAGGTCTACTGGCTCACAGCTTTATTACCACACTCATCTTTCAGGAAAAAAAATAATTCCATGAGGTATGTAACTGAACCAAAGAGACCTTTACACTTTACATAGTTCTCCTCTGCCATGGGACTTGGTCAACTGGACTACAGCTTTAAATTTCAAATTCCTCAAGAGAACCCACTAGGGCTTTCAGTAGTGTTTTGCAGCTTTGGTGAAACAGGTTCTATTGCTTGTGTGTCATACTGACCATGAGGGAAAGAAACATCCTCAATAAAGTACTTTGAGCAGAGAAACCACATTGTCTTCAACAACAATTCCTAGCTACTGACAAAGAGCTTTCTTTTGTCACCATATTGTGTATTATCTTAACAAATTAGAGTTAAAAATAATTCACTATTTCTGATAAGAGTGAACTATGCTGAAAGTCAAAATTCTTCTGTACACAACCATTTTTTCAAGCCTCTAAGCACACAGGTTTCCTGTACTAATTTGACAAGTGCCCTTCCCAGCCAGAGGTCAACTTCACATACGGCCATTGAAAGTCTCCCGCCTGCAGACTGAGACAAAATTAAAATGGTGGAGAAAACCTGTAACTCATCAAATAACAGCCCTTTCTTCTAGAATGATGCGTGAGGGAAAAAATAATGGTGGTGTTGAGTCATTTGCAATTTGCCAGACTTGAAAGCTGAGGAAAATGGTTTAGCCTTTCATCCTAATTGTTTCCTAGGAGGTTTTCCTGCTGTGTGGAAAATGTGTCTAAAGCTTACATTGTGTGGAAAACATGTCTAAACCTTACATTATAGCATGACTCAAAAAGTTCAAAGGAAAAATTCACAGAATGGCAGCAAAAATGCTCACTTGTAACTGGTGTAGCTGGCTACCTAATAACGACTATAGTCAGCTCCTGAGAAACTGAGCCACTTCATGTCACACAATCACTTCAGCTTGTGCAAGACACTGAAAAGGTGGTTCTGCTGCTGGCACCATGTCTGCAGCCGTGGGCATTCCTCATACCAGGGAAGCCTCCTCCTCCCTTCCAAAAGAGCACAGACTAAGATGCCAAAGAGCCAGTGGGATAACAGGAGGTGGCTGACACAGGGATAACTCTGAAGAATGAACCAGAGTAGGACATCCATAGGCAAAGGAAAATGGTAATGATGTTGAGACAGCAGCATGACTCACTTTGGATTCAACCCTCCTCAAGAGAGAGCAAAGAATTTCTGAGAAGCACAGGGCTCCTCACGTGTTCTCCTTTCTACCTCTTCGCCAATTCCACTCTCATCCCCCTCTGCTGCAGCAACCCGCTCTTCTGATTTATCCAGGATGTGGCCCCATTTGATGATGACTGCATGAGCACTCCTTCAAAAAGGGTAGTGGCAAAGTGTTTGTCATTGAGGACCTGGTAAGTTACACTGAACTGATTGTAATGAGCATCAGCTCTTCCATTGTTCAGCGAGTAGTGCTCCAGCTCAGCAGTCTCTTCCTTTCATCACCTTCAGTGCAAGCCTCTCCTTTCCACAGAGGAATTTACTAACATGTTGAAACCAGAGGATGGCTGCCCTTCAGTTTGAGCCATGTCTGACAGCCAGGTCTAAAATGAATTGAATCACAGAATCACCAGGTTGGAAGAGACCTTCAAGATCATGGAGTCCAACCCATGTCCCAACACCTCAACTAAACTAAACCATGGCACCGAGTGCCACATCCAATCTCTTTTTAAACACGTCCAGGGATGTTAAGATGCATAAAGGAGATTCCACCTGCAGCCCAGAATAAAGAGTTTTTTGAAGTTTCAAGTCTCCTTTTTCTGATTGGGCTCCTACGTGCTGAAAGAAGTCAGCAATCCTGTTTCTACAGGGTTAAGCAATGGCAACAGGACCCTAATAAGCACTTGTACTTGGTGGCAGCTGTGTAAGCCAAGTCTTGTGATTTCAGTTATTATTTCAGTATTATATTCCTAGAAAGTACCCCAGTTTTCTTGTGTTATTCTTTGTATGGAGAAATGTGATGCAAGCCAAGTTTTATCATGAGAAAGAAAACCAAGATGATCAGAGAATATGCATTGTTCCAAGTTACCTCCGAATTTACTGTTTTTAAAAGTTCAATGGAGTTCATTAAACAAACTGAAAACCTGAAAAATTTTTTGCTTTTTACATTATGCCCCCAGTCAACATTATACTCCTGCCAAGCGTGCATTTCCAGGAACAAGACGTGGGGAAGGGCTTTTTTCCAAGCATGACACGTGAAGAGGAACTAAAGCCAGTAAACTTCAGTTTGAACCACTTCATACTTTTGGCGAGATTATTTGTCGTTGTACCACTATCTGTGAGGTGGTAACTCAGCAGTCTGGTCTAGAAAAATGTGGTTCCTTTACAAAACTGAACACTCTCGGGGACAGCATCCTCCTTCAGCCTTTCCCCTTGCGCATTTCCACCCTCGCCTACAGTTTAACACCCTGGCAGGCTCTCCCTGGCAGTTTTGGCTACAGAACATCGCCTGACCCTGTGTTACACGGAGGACGAAGAGGGCAGCGGCCCAACCACCCTCGCCACGCGGGGCCAGGC
>VZRS01012070.1:654882-748180 GCA_013398055.1 Ifrita kowaldi | reverse complement strand
CCGGGCGCAGGAATAACCCCCGCCAGTGGCTTATCCATCGCAGGGTACGCAGCGGAGGAGGAACGGAGCAGTGACGAGGCGCAGGAGCCCCAACGCGATCACACCCGCAGCAATGGCGGCTCCCGCACCGCCTGTGGGGGCACGCGCGCGGCGGCTCCTCCCGCGCACCGCCGAGCGCCCAATCATCGATCGCGACGGCNGCGGCGGCGGCACCGCCCGGGCCCGGTAACGCGTCACGGGGATCAGCATCGGCCGGCCTGGCACCGGCTCCTCTGCCGGCTCACCGCACCGCCTGCCCAGCCTGGGGAGCAGGGCTGCTGCCCGGCTGGGCACTGCCGAACGGGACAGCAAAACTTTCTGTGAAATGCTCCGCTGCGAAATGCGGGTTGCAGCTCGGTCAGAGCTGACTGAGATTTCTGCGCGGCACTTATGTTACAAAATGCTGTAGGGTCTCAGTTCTACACTGCTGTCAGGCTTCCTGGAGAATCTCCTTTTAAATTTCATAAACGTTTTATCTGTGAAGAAGTCACGGCATCCTCCGTAGGCGAGTAAAGCCTGCAGAATGGGTTTAAGAAAAAGGGAGCGTTTTCTGGTCGTGGCTGAGGGGTTTGTGTCAGAAACCTTTAATTAGGTCCGACGTGCTGGTGTTTCACTGGTGATTCACACAGCAGTGTGGGCAGGAGGAATCTGAAGTTACTGCTTGTCTTGCTGCAGTGGGTGTATTTTATAGCTGATACTGGGTAGCTGCTTCCCTGCTAACCAGTTTCATTTCTCGTGGTTTTTTGGTCTGAGGCATCTTATCTTATTACCCTCATTTGCAGCTAGCATTCCATAGGACAGCTGCTGATCTTTGAAATTAATGTTTAGCTTGATGGGAAAGCAAGTTGGTTGAGCCTTCAACACTATTTATTTTTAAGTAATCTGAGGCAGTGGTTTATGTAGAGCTTGTTTTCCTAGCTGTGATATCTTCTGTTTTGAAGGGCACTTGTTTGCTTTCCTTCGTAACTGTTTTATGAGCAGTTTCTGTAAATGAAGTTTTATTTGCCAAGCAGCTACAGCAACTTAAAATGCACTTGGTGAGAAACGTGGGGAAATAATTTCATACAATCTTTTTTCCCCTCACTATTTCTTTAATGTATAGGTAATTAGTAATGGATTAAGCCCCATGGCACAATACTATTGTAATATGCAGTATGCATTTCTAGCTGTAGAATTATAGAACCATTAAGGTTGGGAAGGACCTCCAAAATCATCAAGTCCATCTTCGACCAATCACTCCCAGATCAACTAAACCATACCACCAATTGCCATGTCCAGTGTGTGGCTATCCAGGTGCAGCCAACCATGTTTCCTTATGGTTTTTTTTTTAAATTATTTTGCAGTTCTGATGCCACATTTTCAATAACATTGAACAGAAAAGATGCTCTCACAGAGGATCAGAAGACCTTGGCTTCCTACGGGATTGTTTCTGGCGATTTGATTTGCTTACTACTAGAAGAGCCAGATGGACAACCCAGCCTACCTCCTCCTCCTCCTGCTACTCCTCCCCCACTTCAGAATGGTCATGAGCCGTCCACCTTGACCCCCAGCAACAGTCAGGCCAACAGTCCAAAAGGAGAAGGGCAGAACGAGCAGTCTAACAATGAGAAGGCTCAGGTGGCAGCTCAAGAGAGTGATGAGAGGGTAAGTACACAAGAATTTTCCTGTACAGCACAAGGCAAAACAGAAGGTATCCTGTTGTGTCAGTTGCTGTACTACACAGGAGAGAATCTCTTCAGAATATTTGGCTCCATATACATGTCTGATATGTGTTCAGTTATTTGAATGGAAATTCTTCTCTATTCATTGTATATTACTGTGGCACAGAAAGTAATTCAGAGAGCCCAAAGTGTTTCAGGTTCACAGGAGTAAATGTTTTTGCTGGAACATACACTTAAGGAAGTAAGGATTATGTTTCTTACCTGCCTCGGTGCTGTCTTCTTGAGGAAACTGGTTCTAGATATGAGCAGATGCAACAGGCACTGTCGAAGATAGGCTCTGTTTTTACCCCCTTTCCTGACCCTTCCCTTAGGTAAATCTGCTTATAGGTTTCATTCTGCTTTTTTAAAATGAAGTGTCTGTGTGTAGTTTTGTCAGTTACCAATAACAGGCTATGATTTTGGTAGAATAAAGGAAGCTACAATGAAGCCACAATCCTCAAGTGGCAGCAGATGCACTCCATGGATTGATTTTTTTTTTTTCCCCCCTTGCTGTTCAGGCCTGTTGTGTTTGTTGGCAGCCCAAGTTACCATTTTGGTTACTTGCCATGCATATTGGCTAAGTTCAAATAAATGGTGATATTGCAGTGATTAAACTATTCCTCTATATGTTGCAAAAATTCCGGTGAAGCTTTAATGTATTATGATCACTTTGTGTTTAGTAAGTATATGTAATAAAATAACAGACTCTTGTATGAAGGGTTTGCATTATAAAGATTAAAAAATACAAAGGCTACATGTGTAATCCCAGTCTCTATCTGGAATGCTAGAAAATGGAGGTATAATGCATCCGTACAACTCGTGTGGGAAATCAGGCTGGAATAAGCAGCAGATGTATAATGTTGATGTATATAGAGGTATAATTTTCTGACCAATATATATTTTGCTTTACTCTGAAGGCAGGATCCAGCCTAGAATTTCCTTCTGGATTAGTCCCAGAAGATGCTGACCTGGAAGAAGGTACAGGTTCCTATCCCTCTGAACCCATGCTGTGCAGTGAAGCCGCTGATGGTGAAATACCCCATTCCTTAGAGATGCTCTACCTTTCTGCTGAGTGTACCAGTGCCACTGATGCCTTGATCGTTCTGGTTCATCTTCTCATGATGGAGACAGGCTATGTACCTCAGGTAGGTAGGGGCACCACCAAACAGCAATTTCTGGGTCAGCGTGGGGAAGCTGTGGCATATGCAAGATGCATCTGGGGATCTGCTTCTGCCTTTGTATATATCATTTGGCTGCAGGGGCTGCTGAAGGATCAGCTTCTCTAACTTCCCTGACCAGAAAGTCTTCAGGCTAAAGACTACAGCAGCTTTTAGGTGTGGAAGAAGAGGCTTGTACCTGTGTTTCTTTTGGTCCTCAGCCTCACTGGGACCCAGCTGAACCTCCTGCTCCTGCCTTACACTGTTGAGCGTGTGCAGCTGTGCTTAGATTGTAGCACTTCCCCAAAGTGCTGCCTTAAGAGTCAGCATCGTCTCAAATGATATCCTGTCAAGTGGTGCATAACAAGGCCTAGGTCTGCCAAAACACTGCGTCTAATTCCATATTCACCTAAGTGTCAGGTTTGGCTTTGGTGCTACTAATCTATAGAGGTATCATACTCGAGCACCTATGACAGTACGTCTGTACAACGTATGGATTCACTTTTTCCCTTTGCATTTGCATTTTATGTTTACTAATATGTGGCTGAATGTGCAGAAAAAGACTTGGTCTCAGGTGTTTAAATTCTCATCTTTTTTCTTGCAGTGAGGCTGACTAAGCACATGTCTGGTTGACCAATACCAATTTAATAAATCTGCTAAGTTCATTGCATCCCCATAATTTGAGCTACTATGTAAAGAATACATTTGCCGCTGGGAATGAAGTGTGTTTATGTCAGTGAGCAGGCTTGGAGGTAGGAAAGGTGATTGCCCTGCAGACTTAACAAAAGAGAAACAATGTAACCACAAGTAAATAGGTTCTGTCTGTATCAATACCTCTGAAATTCCGTCTGAGCCTCTTCATGCTGAAATTGAAAGCTAACCTGTTAGATGACTCAGGTTTTCTAATTAGCTTCAAACTGCGATTCTAAAGCCCTGTGAAATACTGTAAGTTCACAGAAAAGGTGCAGCAACTTTTTCTTGTGCAGCAAATTACTTATGTGGAATTGTCAGAATGCTGGAATGGATGGATGTGTCTCAAAGAAATAGGTGTGAGTGCTCGCTGAACGTCCTTTCCTATCAGGACAAAAAATTACTGAACTTCATGTAGATTTGTTGTTAGTTTTGGGCAAAATAGTGTAGAATCACATGTATTCATAATCACTGTGTCCTAATGTGCATTAGGACTGACCTAAGAGTTGAATTGCAAGTATCATTCTGCCATTTCCTAACTTCTAATGCTTTTCTCACCCCTCAGCATTGGTACCTTGCCGAAGTGTGACAGTGTGTTTGTTACCTCTTTGCATTTGTAGGGGATAGAAGCCAAGGCAGTCTCTATGCCAGAGAAGTGGAGAGGGAATGGTGTTTATAAGCTACAGTACACACATCCCCTTTGTGGAGAAGGTTCTGCTGGTTTGACTTGTGTGCCTCTGGGAGATCTTATTGCTATTAATGGTAAGTCAGTCATGTCTTTATCCTGGATGCACATTCCTAAGTATCACCATTGTTTAGGAAGAGAAAACTTAAGTGTGCTTTTGTGTGCTCTGCTTTGAACTACACCTTTATTACCTGAGTTGGTGAGGTACAGGACATGCCACTTCCTGATGCTGAATACTCTTGGCATTTCTAGTCTCTGTGTTAACTGTTTCTTTCCCTGTTGTTGTAACAGATTAATCCTTAGGAGATTCAGCTGGCCTTTTCATTGCAATATTGTAGAAGTATGTTTGTTGTCTGATTTCACAGGAACTTTGGTACACGTTGCCAGACATGAAGAAAGTAGATTTGCATCAACTACAATGTTTTGGCTTCTTTTATGTTCTCTGCAAGACTTTCAGACTATGTATTACTTCAGTAATGAAGTGGTCTTTGTTGCCTCACTGGGTTTTAAATTTTGAAATGTCTTTCCTTCTTATATTTGTAGCAACATTAAAAATCAACGAAGAGATTAAAAGTGTTAAGAGAATCCAGCTATTGCCATCATCCTTTGTTTGCTTTCAGGACCCAGGTATGTCTGAGCTATGATACTCATAGTAGTGAAGTGAAAAGTAAAGAAGTGACAGAGTGGATAAGAATATGCTTTAGTAGAGCACCAGATAGGTACAGAATAGCAAAAAAGAATAAAAATGTGGTTATCATTTGGGTTAGTCATAACTTTGTGGTAAAAGCAATTTGGAGTGTAACCATTTACTCACACTTTGTTGTTAGCACAAATTGTATTTCTTGGATTAACAATGTAAGGAAAGAACCTTGCAAGCTCATTTTATCCTTTGGCCCATATGTTATTTATGAGGTCCTAAGCATATGTGTGAATCTCTGGTACAGCAATGCTGGGTGATCTCCCCTTTCTGCCTGGCAGCTCAGGACTTCAGAAGTTGGTGGTACCTACGCTCTGGTTGTGGCACTGTAGTTGTTAAATTCCTCTTGTCAGGAAACATGTGCTGACCACATAGGTTTCTCCAGAGTGGCAGAATTAGAGGGAAGACTAGAGTGAGGGAGGAGAGAAGAGCAGATTGATGTAGATCCTTGTGAGCACAGACCTGACCACGCTTACGTTCTCTGAAGGATATGAGCTGCTTTATTAGCAGTCCAGGCTGACTCAGTTTCCTATGTTCTCTGTAGTCACTGATGTACAAGTCTAATTGGAAGGCTGTAGCAGAACTGAGTGCTGAAATGTGTCCAATATACCAGTAAAGTCTCCTGGCTCCTCTTTCTTCAGAGAACAGAAAGGAAAAATTCTTCTGTCAGAGAAATGAAGCTTGCAGGCTTTTAGAACATAGGCTTATGTTGGGCAGGAGCTTTGAAATCTGACAAAGGAAGCTCTGACAGCTTCAGAGTCAGTTTCTTTCCAGAGAACTCAAGTCTTTCCCTTAATTGTGCTTTTTAGGGCCAAAGGGAAATCTTAGCCCGACCATGGAACTGGTCTCTAGTTTGTCAATGACTAACTTGTTGCAGGACAGTTACACTCAAGCAGCAGAGCTGCTCCCATCAAGATCACAAGCAGAATAAAGTTGTGCTAATAAGAAAACTGTAATTCTTATATAATTTTTGCATTATAATCTCTTGAAATTAAGCTTTTCCTCTCTCTTCTTTGATAGAGAAGGTTGCAGGTGTTTACAAAGACCTTCAGAAATTATCCCGTCTTTTTAAAGACCAGCTGGTTTACTCTCTCCTGGCTGCTGCCCGACAAGGTGAGAGAAAGTATTTACAATTAGAGATGGTACTTAATTTTTGAGGATGGAAGGAAGGGGGTCTGTCTAAAGCCTTGAAGGAAAAGTGTTAGAAACAGCTGTTCAGTGATAGGTGTATAAAGAGTAAGCATAAAGTAATATATACATGCTAAAGAAATTTATCATTAAAATATTGTCTTTGTAACTCAATAATATTAATCTTTGTAACTCAGAAAATGTTAATATAATTCTGGTTTTAGTTTTGATTGCTCTAGTTTCACTTCAGAGATGGAAATGGAGTGGCTGTTTTCCATGCATTATGATGAGGAAATCCTACTACAATAATTTCGTAGCAGTAGTTCTGGAGTTTTGACCTATTTCTTTGTCAAAACAGAAAAATTTATTTAGCATCATATTTGGAAGCCTGACCTCAGGAATGATCTTGTGTGGAACTGATCACTGAGGGCTTAGAAAGGATGATGGGAAGTAACCCAGGCTGGTGTTTGAGAAGCAGTAGGAAGCCAGGCATTCTCTGCATAGTTACTGCCATAAAAGGTCTCAGCTTTGTATTCTGGAGACTGTTCAGTGGAATTCCCTCTAGACTTCAGTGCATGAAGATTTTATGTGAGTCATGTGCCCTATATTTTTGTTTTTTGCAGGCTTGTGAAGTTGGGCAGCTCTTTTTTTTTCTTTGCTTATTCCTTAGCTCTGTAGCCTATAGGCATACTTTGGTGTGTGGAATGTTTCTTAGGAGTAGTGCTCAGTATAAAGTGTCATTTGCCCTATTTTGTGCACCTCATAAGTGTAGTTAGAGTTGTAAGAGATCTGTTCTGCAACATCACAGTAGTTGCTCAGAAAGGGATGTAACTCAGGCATCAAAGGGAGAGGATGTAAGGGAAAGATTATAATGTTCCTTCTTTCTTATAAGGTCTTTAGAGATAGAAGCACTACCTAAGTGGTGTTGAGTTTACTCTATTTTTTCTGAACTTTCTTTCTTCTTTCTCTAGCTTTGAACTTACCAGATGTGTTTGGGTTAGTGGTCCTTCCTCTTGAGCTCAAGCTTCGGATTTTCAGACTTCTGGATGTCCGTTCCCTCATCTCTCTCTCTGCTGTTTGCCGTGATCTCTACACAGCTTCCAATGACCAGCTGCTCTGGAGGTTTATGTACCTGCGGGATTTCCGAGGTAATGTCGAGGCACATCTTTTTCTGATTACATTCCCATGTTAACAGAGGGATTAGTCTGACAGGTTTTGATAAGAGGCTCCTCAGGCAACCAATAATGATGTTTAAACACTGTGAGTAAATGCAGTTGTTTGTGATACTAATCAGTACAGTTGGTCAGGTGTGATTCAGGGGGATGCATGGTTTTCTGCCAAGGAAAATTGTTGGCAATCTTCTGAGCCACTACTACTGCTCCACATGGTTCTTCCCATTGTGTGGTGCAGGCTTTCCTAGTTTTCATCTGTTTTCTTTGCTGCCTTGGTGTATTGGCTACTGCAGATTTTAGGAAGTGGAGGGAAGATACATTCCTGCTTCAGTTTCTCACAAGAGAGTAAAGAAACAAAGGTAATCAAGGGAAGTGCTGTCAGAAGGCAAAGGCAGGGACAATGTTTCTGGGATTTCTGTGTTTAATAACATTTGGAGATGATGCTTTGCATTGAATGAGTGTGCAAGTAGATTACCTATTGAATGGACCTGGAACTTTATATTTTTTAAGATGCATTATCTTGTGAAAAGATGTATTGACCAAAAGTGGTTTTCTGTATCTTGGTTATTCTTCGAGGTCTGACAAATTGCAGGTATCTGTGGCACAAGATCTGTTGCTTTTCATAATTTTTTGCTTCTCTTTGTAGATCCTATTGCAAGGCCTCGTGACACAGACTGGAAAGAAGTAGGTGGCTTTTTTCTATAATCTCTCTGAGATCAATCTTAGTTTGAGAATTAAGTGTAGACTTTGGGAGGCAGTAACTTGGAGTTAAAGTTTAGCTTAAAAGTGTGGTTTTCTGTGTATGCATGTTGGTCAGACTTGGGGAAACAAGTTACGTGGTGCATGCTCAAATTGTGGGTTAGAGATCTTCCAAAGATGCTGTACCTGGTCTTTGGTGGGCAGGGGAATTGCTGCTCTGGGTTTTCAGACGGGTGAGGAGCACTTTTTTTGAAAAGTGCTGTAAAACTGAATGCAGTTGCTGAAGCGGGAACTCTTAGCTTTAAAATGCCTTTTTTTTCTGTCTGCAGCTATACAAGAAAAAGCTGAAACAGAAGAAGGAGGCCCTGAGATGGAGACACATGATGCTTCTGCCCCCTATACCTCATCCAATCCCCTTTCATCCCAACCCATTCTATCCTAATCCCTTTCCACCCAACCCATTCCCATCAAATCCAATGTATCCCCCAATGATCATTGGGGGAGAATATGATGAGAGACCAACACTTCCCTATGTTGGAGACCCAATTAACTCACTCATTCCTGGCCAGGGAGAAGCACCAGGTCAGTTTCCTCCATTCAGACCACATTTTGACCCAATTGGCTCCCTGCCTGGAGCAAACCCTACGCTTCCAGGACGAGTTGGTCCCAGTGACAGGTTTTCACCTCGACCCAGCCGGGGCCGCCCCATGGACATTCGCCGTGCATTCATTTGATCGCTGCTTTTTCCTGCAGGGAGTTTTGTAGTCGCTGAGCTTGCTTTCTAACTGCAGGAGATTGCAAATCCCAGGCACTAACATCTGCCTTCAGATTGTGTCAAGAACATGTGTGCATGGTAATGTCCCAACCACAGGGGCTGGGTTTGTTTTGTGCTCTGGTAGTGCTGTACCACCTGGCACTTAAGGTCTGTTTCTCACAGAGCTACGACTTAGAGCAGTTTGTTCTGCTTCCCCCCCTCCTTGCCCTTAATCGTCTGTGAAGTGCTACTTAGAGACCAGAATACCGGCCAAATCTTTACTGCATCAGATAAAGAGCACTTTAAATACAACCCTCTACTTGTCTGTCTTATTTGAAGAGTTTTACTAAATTGCCAAGATGAAAGGTTTTGTTTAAAATCTACCCAGCTAATTAATAGTCTTTATTAACAAAAAAGTTACTGTGTACCACATAGAACAGGATACTGCTACTGTTATGGTAGATGTGTGTTCATGGAAATTTTTAAAGGTGTTGTTTCCTTTTTCCTTTAATATTTTATTAGGTAAAAAGCGTTTTTGTATTGTTACTTAATGCACAAAGAATACAGCGAAGGTATTTTCTTTACAATGGAAATATTAGAACACAAATTAATTCATTTTACAAACAACTGAGTAAAGTCATGCTACAGTGCAACTCAGAAGTCAAAGCAGAGCAATTTTACAAAGAATCAGCAGCAAAACTTTTGACTTTCTCCTTGACTTTACAAATAAGGATCTGTAGTACATGACTGCATTTACTCTGTTTGAACGAAAAGTGGTGTGAAAATGCATCTTTTCTCCCTCTCTGACTTACTTAAAGAATTAAGTAGGCTGACTTGGTTGCAGTGGAAATGGGATCACAGCAACATGGGAAGCAGAATGAATTCTGACTTCAGTAAATTCCATTTAATTCCATTACTTAAGTATCAGATTGTATCTTGCCAAAAGGAAATGTATTGTAGCGTGTTATGAGCACCTTTCAAGTGTTGTCTTATTAACTAATGAGCAGCTAACAAGACCACTGTTGAAGTCTCCTGATGAGACCTGCAGGCTGATGCTGGAGCTCAATTAAAGGAAGACTGAAATGACTAAACTTTGCTAGAACTTTTAATTTCTTATGTATTTTTTAAGATGATTGATCTCAGTGTTTCTATAAATGTAAATGGTACTGATGACTGTTGTGACAACTGATAGTATTTTCTAAAACTTTTTTGAAATTCCAACTGGAAATGGAATGACATTTCCTGTTAAATACAAGCTATTTAATCAGTAATACTTATGTGCTTTTTCAGGTGATATTTCAGTGGTTCATCTTGTTTTGTATAAAATCAGCTGACTTCAGTAAGGTCAGGAAGTTTTGCCAGTGGAAGTAAAATATAATACTTTATTTTGCTGTCAAAAGTTGTATTGCTTCTTTCTTCCCTTTTCTACTTCACAGCAATAGTTTTCCTTCACTACCAAGATTAGCCTTAACTTTTAGCATTTGCCTTCAGTGGTTAAATTGCTTTTTTCCAAAAGAATTTTCAGAAGTGAAATGCATAGTCAGATCTCTTAGAGTTTACAGCAATTCCTTATATTCCACTGATTATAAAAAAGAGAAATCTACACTGCACTTGTCTTGCATAATTTTGTCCTTGTGATGAGTGCTTCAGCAATGCATAAATAATAATCAGATAAGGTTACAGAGCTTAAACTGATAAAATAATTTATGACTTACCCTTTTCCTTTTTTCCAAGCTGTTTCTGGGAACAGTGATCACATAATGCAGGTGAGAAGTTAATTTTGTGGTGGCAGTGGTACTCACATTGCCAATGCCTTGATGACAGTCACGTGGTTTGCTCTGCTGGCAAGCTGTGTGCTGCTCTGGAATTGGACCCTTTTTGCCATGAAGGCAACCACGAAGTCATACTTCTGCCAGACTGATGCCAGAGGTTCAGTTTATCCTGGATTGTGTCATTTGAATGTTTGTTTTTGTATTAATGAACTCAGCCATTTTACACATACACCACTAAGTGACCTGAAGATATTCCTTCCCTTTTTTTGTTGTTCTTCACATTGAAGTAAAGGTATTGTGAGCCAAAGATTAAGGAACCTGACTTAGCTGGAACTGTAAAGTTTCTTAAGGAGGCGTTCCTGTTATTCATATAACAGGGTATAAAGTGAGTATCTCGGGACCAAAAGTATAAAATTAGAAGACAAAACAGAGGAAATACTTGAAAACTAGCTGCTTGCTTTGTTTATTTGCCAGCTCCTAAGTCAAGTGTGTGTCATTGCTGTTGCAAACTGCAAAAGAGAAATCACAAAAGATGAAATGCCTGCAGATGAGCATTCCTTACCTGTACTGTTCATCACTATCCAGCATTGTAAAGATTGCTACTAAGGAAATAAGGAACTATTATCCTTGGCTTTTCTGTGTATTGTTTTATCTTATTCATGAAACTTTAAGTTAAACAGATGAAGCAACTGAGCCATACACAAGATGTGAGGTCTTATGTACCTGCTTGTGACTAGTGGAAGATGGTAAAGTACCACTGCATTTACAAGTAGGACTGCTGTTCTTCTGGACCTTTAGCTTGCCTGGGAGTGTGTTTCATTCCTCTTGAAATACCACACCTAGCTATGACAAGAGAGTCTAGGTGTTCCTCAGTTTGTAGCTAAACAGTGAAATGCAAGCTAATTTTCCAGATGCTGGATATGGTTGGGTGTCGTAGCTGTGTCCCAGCTACTTAATGGGGTGGATCCAAACACACAAACCTACTCATGTTTCCTGGCTTCCATGTGAAGAAAATTAAAGCAAATAGGACAAAAGAAGCTCTGCCCAGGTGCTTAGTTTTCACACCTGTGTGAGAAAGATCCCAAGGTGTGCTGTGGGACATGTGTACCCTATGATTTAAATGTAGCTTCTCTACCAGTTTTTCTGTTGTTTTCTTACTGCCCCTGCTGTTATATTTAGGTACCTAAATGCCTCTTGGGTATACCTTAGTTTCCCAGTCATATAAAAGGAGAATACCCCTTGTCTCCCGTCTTCTCTTTTTTAGAGTGTAGGGATTTTGGAGTAGAAAGACAGCATCAAAAGTGATAACATGAATATGGGCTGATGCATTTATGAATCTCCTGCTAGCGACAACATCTAGTATGTGAGCATCATAGCTGTAGATTTGAAGTGTACTGTTGGGACAGTTACAGGACACAACATAGATTTTCATCATTCTAACTTTGGAAATCAATTCCATGTTTTAAAGCACTTTTGTGAATAGAACTGAAGGTGCTCTTTCAGGAACTATGGACTGACTGAGATAAGCCGAGAGTGCCTGTTGTTTGTACTTGATGCTGCAACTTAAAGCCAGCAGGAGGGGAGATGCAATGCTGTTTGCTTGCCCCTTGAAAAGTGACAGCTGGGAGCTGTAGGCCAATGAAGAGATCGAGTCACTGCTGGGTACCAAAGCTGATAGTGCTATCCTGTTCTGTGGTCTGTCAGAGGACAGCCCCGCTGTGTTCAAATGCAGCCTCAGCAAATGACCCAGCTGTTGCACTTTCAGCGATGAACTGCTGTTGATTTATGGGGTCATGTTGTGCTAGTCACCATTCCTTTTTTGTATATGTTGTGTTGGTAAGGGAATTGTGGAGTTTCAGGAGATAAAGCAATTGAG
The DNA here is from genome assembly GCA_013398055.1 of Ifrita kowaldi. Lineage (NCBI taxonomy): Eukaryota > Metazoa > Chordata > Aves > Passeriformes > Cinclosomatidae > Ifrita > Ifrita kowaldi. The sequence continues at coordinate 735,811 of VZRS01012070.1, read as the reverse complement.
GATTCTTGCAGTAAATTTTCATTTCTGTCTCTGCATCTCTGGTGACCATTTAGTAGGGAAAGGCATAAACCATGCTGAGGGAAGTGTTACAGAAGGAAATCCTCTCCTGCCAGGGTTGTATTACCTCTTCTCCATATAGTGAAGCCTGTTAATCTGCTATTCTTGCCAGTGGGACAGTGCTTGCTTAAGGCCGTTTCTCACTCTTTTATTGCTCCTGGAGACTGCAAAACAGCAGGGATTGGGGTTTTTTTTCTCAGATGATGACATATATTTATGATGCTACATTGTAAACTGCTTGTCAAACCCTGAAGAACAACACAGAACTGAGGAAAAAGAAAAAAAACCAAAACAGAAGACAAACTGTCAGAGAGTAAGGTGGTTCTGTAATACTGAACTTGAGGTATAAATTATTGATCCAGATGAGTCTCTTGAGGGACTTCCAATCTGGAAAAGCTGTGCTGTTACTTGCCATTATATGTGCAAAGGCCTGCTCAGGGGTAGGTCATACAAGGTCCGGATGACTTCATTGGATTTAGATGTTCATTACAGGTGCTATGCAGGAAGGATTTCCTTGTTTGGCTTTATTCCCACCAGTGATTCATAAGATCCAAGATGGCAAATGCAGCTGTTGCTTTTGCTGCTTTGGGGATCTCCTTGTTTAAGTGGCAGCAAAGATCTAGGCCATTGTCTCAAATATTTTTTTATCTTACTGACCTCCCTGGGCATTCCTAAGTATCGTCACGGTGAAGTTGCCAAGGGAAGCACAAAGCCAGGTCTGGCCTCAAAGCTGTATGTTGAGGTGGGATGAGGACTGGCACCTGCATCAGATATGTTACAAACAGACCTCCCAGGGTGCAAGGGGTAGGCTCTCAGCTGGTTTAAATACCTATAAATACGTGGATTTACCCAGGGTGAGTTTTTTCCATAATGGACATAGTTTGTGTGGGTTTTGTCATGTCCCAGTTCTAGTATTTGTGCACAGACACAGCTTCGTTCAGTGCTGCAGGCTTAGAGGAAAAGCACACTAGCAAAATCCATCTCTTCTCTGGAAGGATAATTCTTGGGAGTGGTCAGGGAGAACTAACACTGATTGTTACCTGCTTGGGACAGTCCCATACGTGCCCTCCTGTGGCTCGGTGTCTCTGGATGGACCCCCAGGTCATCTTATTTGTGAAGCAAGATTTTCCAGTTCTGTTGCAGGTTTGTCACCTTGCATTCATTTTGCATTCACCCCAGCAAAGTCAGTGGGAATTCAAGGCAGGAGACAGGATTTCATTCCATCTGTCTGTCCATTCAGTATTATGGAACACTCAGCACACAACTATGTGCACTTCATCAGCTCTGCTATTAATTAAGCATGTTCCTGAGGGACATACACAGCCAGATGTGACCAAGTCACCAAAGTGCTTGGAGTTTAGCTGGGTTTTGTCTGGAATTCGTGTGAACTGTGAATGTGAACTCTGGTGTTTTCAGGGGCAGGGGAAGAAGTTGTTTTTTGTGTGGAAGACCCACTTCTTAGGTTATTTTTGAACTAAGGCTACCGGGTTAGAACATGACATTTTTCTCTCAGTTATTGGGAATCATACGCAGGGGACATAAATGCAAGGCATGAAACAGAGATGTTGTATCTGCTGTGAGCAGAGCGATCTGGAACAAACCAGCAGTCCATCTGGCTGACCTGCTCGTGGGATCTTTGGTGCTTACTGATGCCTGGTACCATCTTTGTCTTGAACGTAGTTTTTCTCTGAAAAGTGATTTTTTATGAAGTTGGTACCATGAAATTCCACAGTTCACAGGATTTCCATGCTCAGGCATGCTCACTTTGTTGGTCAGTGGATACTTACTCTTGACTCTGCCTTTGCACATGTGTTTCTGAAAGAAGCCTTATTTTTTTTAGCTTGACCTTAACAATAATTCAGTAATTGGAAGTTAACAATTGTATTGACTATATACAAATCAAAATAAAACCTAGTTTGCACTGTCATAACTGCGTTGACTCCACAGGGGTTAACAAGAGTAAAATTTGCTTTACAACTCAGTCATTTGAACAGGTGTGACTCTGATTATGCACAAAACCCAATGAAAGAGTGACACTTTTATGCAGTCACTTCTCAGACGGTTATTCGAATATTTCCTTTGTATTAAAACAATTGTAGTTTTCTAAATTCCCTTTACCCAGGTGTTAGTTGTAAATCGCTGGGTTCACTGAGTGTATTCCAGGATGACATCAGCTATGACATAATGTAGAGTGAGGGCTGACAAAAGCACAGATCCAGCTGCAGGGACTGTTAATCAGAAAACAGGCTGGCAAATGATTTCCTCAGGTTGCGGATGGTCTCAGCTTTTGCTTCATCTTCAGTGGCATTTCCTCGCTGAGATGACTCAGATATGCTGAAGCTGTTTGTCAGGGACTGCGATTTGCTGAAAAGGAAAACAGTTCAGACTCAGCAGGAGAAGGTGGGAATTCAAAGCTGGTTACTCATGCTTTGTGTTTCACCACACAAGTTCAAGGATAAAAGGAAAGGTTGGCATGGAAAATTTCCTTGTGCTAAGACATCCAGGAAGGGGGGAGGTGGGACAGAATGGGTCTTGGGCAAGTGGCTCAGTCCAAACTGGTAAGTGTTACTGAAAACATCTGACTAGAGGTATGCAGTTGCCATTTGGTGAGGCTGTTGTGGGAAACCCTTAAGTAATTTCACTACCAATACGGAAGATGGCCTCACAACATCTGATATGTTCTTCATGTCAGCTCAGGGTGCTTTTTGGATAGCCTTATTCTAATATCTACAGATCCTAGCAGTTTGTCAGAGCACTTACTTCAGGTGTGGGTGTGGGGTGGTTTGCTGCTTGGATGTTTCCGTGGGGCTCGGCTGGCTGGGAGCCCGGCCTTGGGCGGGAGGCCTAGGCTGCTGCGGCGGGAACGCGCCTGCCTTGGAGGCCTGGACTGGAGAGGACCCAGTTGCTGATCGGACTTGCTGTGGAGATCCAGGTGACCTTTGCTGCTGAGGGGAAGTGGACTGGGGACTCTGGGGCTGCTGTCCTTGAGGAGAAAGCCGCTGCTGTGGGGGTGCGTTCGTTCGTGGAGGCTGAGATGCTTGTGGCTGGCGTGGCCCACCTGAAAGGGACGTGTAGACATAAATGTGAGGAAGTGCGTGTGGTGGGCAACAAGCACACATCATCTCTGCTGAAGGACAGGTTTTGCTAAGAGGAGAGACTCTTCACAGTAACTTCATGGAGAAGAATAAGGCAAACCTTCTTTCACTGGCCTAAAATTGGTGTCATGCCCTCCTCTCTAGAGTTGTCCATTTCTCTACCTTCTTCAGCACTAAAGAAGTCCTTCCACTCTCCCCACAGGGAGTCACTTCAACCTGCCTTACCCTTCATGTATCTGGTATTTCTCATCCTTGGTGACCCCTTCCTGCTTGGGGAAGGAAAAGTCACTGGAGAACCAACTCTGTGGGAAATGTAAGCTGACCCTGCTGGTTTGGGTCAGCAGTCCCTTCACGGGCCCAGCAGTTTGATGTGAGACACTCCATCCCATCACTATCCATACCTCTGTTCCAGAACCATCACCAGGTGGCTGCAGTTGCTTTGGTAGCAGACTCTCAGAACTGAAGAGGATGTGGAAAACAACTGGACATGACATGAGAAATTGCTGGGCATGACGGATAATAACTGTGAGAACCTGACAAAAGTTGCAGATAGTGTTGTGAGGGCTGGCTGGATTTCACAGGTGGTCAGGGAAGTTATGTGAGAAAAAGCTTTACAGAGAATTGAGGGGGAGTACTGGAGACAGATGGGGAGTAGTACCCTGCAAGGCCAGCAGCTTGTATCAATAGTATGGAATGCCAAGATTGCATAGATGTGTTTGGTATCAGAAATGCTAATTTTGGATGCAGCAAAACTCTGACCAATGAGAAAAAGACAATTAGAGGAGGGTGTTAATTTGGTAGAAGGTTGAAATGGAGAAAGGAAGGGAAGGTGGCAAAAATGAGGGTCTAATCAGTTATGTGAATTGAGCATTTGGTATGATCTGGCCACCCACGAGGTAGCCCTATGCTGCATCACCTCAGTGTATATCAGGACAATAAGCCAAACCTGTTGCTCTGACCAAGCCACGTAAGTCAAACCTGCCTCTGCTGTCAGGGGGAGCTGGGTGTGTGCTCTTGCTGACATGGGAGCTCCTGGACAGATGGATCAAGGATCCTGGCATTGCAACACTGATGTCTGTTCCAAGCCTGACAACACTAGCACCTTCCCATCACTTCTTAACACTTGTAGCCGCCACAGCTTTATGCAAACACAATATACTCTGTGCCCAGAATCCTGCTCCAACGCCGGTTCAAGTGGCCTTGTTTGGCTGGGCTGAGTCCTACCAGGTGTATCAACTGGATCTCTATCAAATTTTCATCCCACTTTCTGAGCTGCTGTGGAATATGAAAATATCTGTTTCAATAGTACACTGAATTTGCTGCCTGCTTGTCAGTGAATTGGAAAATGAGCGAAACCTTTATCCGGATTCCTTTTATTTAGAAGGCAAACTGGTAAGACTCCAAGTCATCACTGTCATGGGAATCAGAGAACTGTACCTTGTGGAGGAGGCCGTGGTTGTGACAGTTGTCCAAGCGGAGGTCCAGTCTGAGATTTCATTGACACAGGCTGAACTTGTGGAGGCTAGAGGAAAAAAAGCCAATCCAGTTAATACAGAGTCCCCAAAGAGAAGCCCTGAGGTAATACAGGAACTGTAGAGTCATGAAGTGTTCCTTAAATACACACTCACACACATGCAGCATCTGGCTGGTAAAATCTCATGGGACCATAATGGAGAGGTGAGTAATAAAGAGCATAGAAGTTGTTTGCTCACAGGGAATAACAATGAAGTTACAGTTTAGAATGTTTTTTAGGCAATCAGGAATTACCAAATGTATCTGGCCCGAGGGGTTCTCTTAGTCCCATCTCCCATTTTGGACAGTTGCCAGCACCAGATGTTCCGAAGGAAGGAGGGATGAACCATGGAAATGTCTATGGAGTAATCATCTCTCTACCCTAAGGGGTCTCCTCTTGATTGCTAATCAGCAAGGGCCAGCTTCAGCCCTGAAACATGAAGCTTATTATCTGCTCCACAAAACCTTTGCAACAGTTCCAGATATTTTGTTTAGATATTTACATCCAGACCCTTTGAATCTTGCTCAGCTTTCAGCCTCCCTGTCTTGCCCGTTTCTTATCTCCATTGCTTTGTTCTGAGTTTTGAGACTAGTTCTCACAACCTGCCCATGCTAGGCCATTCATTATTTTGTAAACCTTCATTGCCCTCTCTCCCATTCACCCTCTTTCTAAAGCCAAGAGACTTCAGATTCCCTCCAGTCCCTCCATGGGAATATTTCCAAGCCCCTAATTGTTTTCATCACCAGCTTCTCTTTCCCAGCTTTGTAATTCCTCCTGCAGATGCCAGAGATGGGTCTGCTTACATTTTTCCAGATGAAGCAATATCTGGGTTCTCTGTATACATTGCCAGTTCATTTTTCCTGCATCCTAATTTCCTGCTTTTCCCTTGTCAACACAACCATAGGCTGAGCAATGGTTTTCATTAGCCTGTATGTGACAAAGTGTTTCTCAAGGGAATGGCTGGTGCCACTTGAAAGTTCTGCACATTGTTTATGCTCTCCCTCTCTCTACCCCCAGCTTAGCTTACCCTTCAGTCTTCCATATGGAGTCTCATTTGCTGTTGTGGTGACTGAACATACATAGCTCTGTCAGATGTTCTTCACTGCCATCCCTGGTCCTGACTAATGCAAATAATTTGGTGCCATCTGCTCTTTCTTCTCTCTTGCTGTTTAGTCTTTTTGACAGATATTTTAATAAACAGATTAAGCAACACAGAACTGCTGCACAAAGGGCTGGTCCAAAGTTAACAAAAGCCTGAGTAAGCCTATTGCACAAAATTGTTTATGAAAACAGGGGAAGCTGGAGACAGATAGGCTGGTACATGCTGGATTATTTACATGGAGAACATCATGATAAAAGGGTCTTCAAGGCTCCTGAAAGGTCGGGAGAATTAGCTAAGCGATTCTGGAAATGGGAAGAAATATGTCACAGTTGGAAACATTGAAATTAGTTTCAACTGACTAACAAAGATGTGATGAGGTTGCCAGTCCATTTTTTGCACTATTTGTCTGGGGCTTGCAAATGGACGGGAAGGAAAATCTGGGAATTTTCCATTCATGGCTTCTAGCCCTACATAGCTTGGGAACTAAACCTTGCTTTGGTGTTGATGGAAATTTGTTGTCTGAATGCTGTGAGACATCCTGATTAGACCAGCCAAAAAAAGGGAATTGGATCTCATATTCACCTCTGCAGCCTTTCCCTACAGTCAACCAAGGCATCTCAGAGATAAAACAGGTTTTTGAGGCTGAGAGATGAAGAAGGGGTGAGGGCCAGCCCAAGGTCTTCTGCCTCTGGAAGAGACACAGTGAAGGGAAAGTCTGGCGGTGGGTCAGAGAGGAGAGAGAAGAACCTCAGTGTAACCATGAAGCTGGGTTTCATGTTGAAGGCATGAAAGCAAATTTGTCATTAACATCTTATCCTGTCCTGGGCTCAACCAACCCATTTATCCACATGGCCAGGCTCAGTAGCCTTGAAGTGTTCCCTCTGCTAACTGTTTGCAAGAATTAAAATCTCTTATGTCTATATCTTTATCTGAGGCCAGCTTCTGCTACCCAATAAAACTTTACCCTTTAACCCCTCCATGCTTTCTTTAATAGCTCGTCTGTTACCTTGCCTAAGGCTTTTTGACTACATTATTTTGACTGATTGCCTGTTATCTACCACTTCATGAAAGAATTCCCAAACAAATGAAAGGAAAAGAATTGAAAGGAAATTAATGGGGCATTTTTTCTTCTTTGCAAAAAAGATAATGTGGTAAATGGCCTTAGCTGTGGTTTCTGCTGATTTATTTATTCTTCTGTATTCTTCTTTAAATTATCATTTGAGATAAGTCATAATGTCTATGACTTACTTGTCCAAATTTTTCTACATTACTCTTACAGCTTTCAAACCACATATTTTGTATTTGTTGTACACCAGTCCTCTGGAGCAGTGACTATTTCTAATGATTTTGCACAGGTTTTTTTGGCAGCTTAGTTACTTTCCAAAATCAGTTCATTGGATGTGGCCATCTGGAGTTGGGGGCTTAATAATTTTTTAAAAATATCAGTCATCACTGATTTAATGACTGTTTTTGTTCTTTTCTGTGTCATTCTGATCAGGAAAAACTGTAACAAGGTGAAGAAGTTCCCCACTTTCAGCAATTACATTTAGTAGAGTCAAAACACTGTCCCTGTTGTCTTCATTTCCTCCCTTAATTCTGGATGATCCATAGAACCCACCAATTGTTTGGTAGGGTTCCATTTTCTGATGAACTCAAAGAACTTGTTTCATTCTTTCCTCTATCTGCTCCTCAAAATTAATTTCTGTCCTCTTTACATTTCTTTTTATTACTTGTATGATGCTACATAAAGGTCTTCTTAAATGTCAGATTTCCAAACTTGAAAGACTTTTTTCACCCTGTTTGTCTTGAAGGTCATTTTTGTCACTTAACTCTACAAGTTTATTTCTCACATTCTTGGTTCAAAAGCAGATCAGAAATGTATGTATGCATTCTGGAAAACAATGGTCTCTCAGATGACATCTATACAGTTTTACTTCTAGAGAGTTCATTAATTTTCTTTTCTCACTGCTTGTGTCATACTCTTACTTTTTGATATCACATTTGTCCCTTGGACATCAAATGGTACACACTCACTTTCTGAATTTGTACCTGGATGTTTCTTAAGGCAAAGTCAAGGTGTTTTTTCCTCCCTCTGAATTGCTGTCCCACTGTGGTATTTGACTTGCTTCTTGATAGCTGAAGTCTCACATTGTTGTGACTTGTTACTTTTCCATCTCTGTCAATTCTGTGCACTCAGTTTCATAATTTCTCAGTTCTTCTCGACCCAGAGACTACTATAGAGAGGTCCAATAATATATATAGGTATTCTATTCATACCCGTAGGATATCCAAGGATTTATATTTCTATGTTTTCAGTACTACTGTCTTTATGTTCAGAATCGCTCTTTGTATTCCTTCCGTGGAAGTCTTCCCCTATAGCTCTAGTTCTGCATCTCACCAGCCTCATATGTAATTATTTCTCTCTGGACACTTCTAGCTGTTGTAACATTATGTTAATAATGTAGCATGTGCAATTTTTGTGATGTTTGTGGCACCAAGCTCTTTCTCTATAGTAAAACTCTAGTTAACATGTTTGTGGGTTTAGTTTTCTTGATTATATATACAGGTATTTCTAGGTTGTATTCCCAATGCAGATGCTTTTCTTATTTGACTCTTCTATTTGACATCCTAGCCCTTCAAGATTTGTTTTGTTCTTGTTTTGGCCCTGATTTAGGTCGGCTGTAATCCAGTCCAATCCTGTACCAGTATGTTATGGACACAGAAAACAGATGCATCTGTCCATGTTTTCAGTTTCTGCTGGCTTGCCCTTTGCTCTTAGTTCATACACTCTATCTCTTGGCTATTTCAGATGATAGTTCTTTATTCCACTTCATAAATGCTATCTCTGCTGTATCACTTTCCCTGCCTCAAAGCATTTTCAGTGTCTATTAAATGTTTTACTCCTTCACTCTAGCTAAAACTTGGGGTACCTGAATACCCTTCTCCAAATACCCTTCATGCTGGGGCCTGGTTTAGCAGGAGTAGATTGTCATATGACAAAGGCAGAGCACCATAAAGTGCCTTCTCCCATTTTTTTGTCTCAAGTAGAAATGAAAATTGTACCAGTGCGTTGCAATCAATTTTGTCCTTCAACCTTTTTACTCTCTTGTCTCTTCTGTTGTACAGATTTGTTGTCCTCAAACCTTCACACTTGGCTCCCTGTTAGATACTGAAAGAGATGTAGCAAGTACACCTGGATACTCAGGTTTTGTTCTGGGGTGTTTCATTTACACAGAACTGCCGCTGGCAAATGTGGCAGTAAAATTAGATGCATTTGATACTCAGAATGGATTTACACAAGAAGAACTAAGGGGCCAGTTTAAATGCAAAAGTGACAGGTTCCTATATGAGTTCAGCCTTAGTAAAGCCTCCTGATAAAAGGGGCAAAGGACATCTCTGAAGAAAAAACTGCAGTAAGGAATGGAACAAGTCTTGCTGGAGATTCCCTCTTTCTGTTCAAAAGCAGAACAGGGATGTAAAAACTGGAATGAAACCTATCCTGAGGGATGATGTTAGACAGAAACGAAGTTGGGCATTAGAAGAACCTCTAAAAATGCCTGTCTCCAGTGTGAATTTATGCTATGAATTTAGCAAATCAGAATGTCTAGGTGCATGGACATGCTATTGGTGTGATGCCACATTTATCTGGAAGGAGAGTAAGGGAGAGAGATGTGTTCTTTAGGAGTGCCCACTTCAAGGAGTCTGTGAGAATCTCCTTTGGAAGAGCAGGAGTCAGTGTCCAATACACTCCCATATGGGGCTGTTCAACTCTGAGATGTCTGACTGCCTGACAGGCTCAGCAAGGAGAGTGAAAGAAAGAAGTTCTGAGAAATAACTTGGTCACAAGGTCTCCATTCACTCATACCCAAGGCCTCAGTGGTGACGGTGTAGATCCAGCAGAGATGACAAGCTGAGTCATTTTGGAAACAACCAGATCAGCTATAAGCTGTCTGTCCTCTTCTATGTGCTCCCCAATCAGGGGCATCGAGCTGTCCATCACCTGCCACAGGAGGAAAAAACAAGAGTTAGTAAGGTGGTTTCCTGCTGCCTGCTTCAACTCACCTCTCACATTAACCTGTTCTGTGTCTCCACATCCTTGCCAACATCTGTAGTCACCACTCTCCTCATGCTGAAAGATGCTTGACTTTTCCAGGCATGGGATTTCCCTCAGGGTTTTTTGGAAATAGCATGTACTTCCCTCAACTCTCCATCTTCCTTCCCTTCACAGCTTGGGAGCCAAGCCAAGACTTATGGTGGCTGGAGGTTTCTAAATCAACTAAATACAAACTTTCTCCTTCACATGTCCTGAGGAGATGCCTCTGACGGATAAGGTCTCTCTGGCACTGTCCCAAAGTATTTGGGGGTGACATTGCAACTGAAAGGGCCACAGGAGAAGAGAAACAACATGTACTGAAGCCTGAGGAGATGAGAGCAATGAGAACTGGAGAAAACCAGGAAACATTTGGGATTAATGAACACAAAGCACTGCACCCTGAGAGGGAAAATAAACACCACAGATGTGTAATGAATAGGATGTCACCAAACCAGCACCAAGTGCAGGAAAATAAACTTATTCTCTGTTTGTCTTCTTGATAATGCTGTGATACAACTGCTTCCCAAGCAAGTTCTACAACTCTGCTGGGGAAAACTGGGAAGTGAGACTGTGGGGATGGGGGAAGGAAAACTGTCAAAGGGTCTTTGAGGTAAGAAATGGCCTCACAACAATAATACTGGAAGCACAGCAGACCCTCAGCTGTATAGCAGCCCCGAACATAATTTTCAACAGTTCATCATAAATCAAGTGCTTTGCAAACATTAACTAAATCCCACAGGAAGAGCTGTACTCTGATGAAGTTAAGATTCAGCTGGAGTAAATATAACAGTACCAAAATATCAGCGTTGGAAGAGTTTATTTTATTTTGCTATTATTTTTAAAACAAACATTTAAATCCCTGGAAATGCAGAGTTGAAGGTTGAATTGCTCAAGAAAGGCACTGACTCAGGCTCAGATAACAATCGGAAGTGCACTCCACCCTGGCAAGGCTGCAAGAGAGCACTCTTGGAGGGAAATGGAAAATTTTGCACCCTCTTTTTTTAGATTTAAAGCAGAGGAAATCAGTGAGGTGAGTTTACTGAGTTTGTATTCTGCTCTTTTCTTGCAGAATGATGGTTTTGTTTGATTTCTATAGGTGTCTTTCCTGAACACTAGAAAAGCTACCTAGAAAGTTTAAACTAGGGTGCCGTTGGAGAGTGGGTTGATGTTTATATCCATGGCCTACTTGGCCCAGGGAGCAAAAGGAAAAGGTTAGAAAATTGTATGTCAGTGTTTGGCAAAATACACAACGCGGCTTTTCCTTCCACTATCCACTTAGCTGTTCTTCTGTTGGGACATGAGGTGGGGAATGTGATGCTTCCTAACAGTGTCAGGGAATGGCCAATTCCCATCTGGGTCTCACTAGCCAGGGGCTCCTCGGGGCCCTCCAGCCCGTTCCTGCACAGGTTTCCCCCCTCTCCACTCCTATCTTAAAAGGAAATGTGGCAATTACAGTTCCCGAGAGAGAAGAGGTCTCCGTGTCCCGGCACGGTGCGAGGGGCCCGTGTGACCACTAGATGCTGCCGTGTGACCACTAGATGATGCCGTCCCCCTGCCGAGAGCCGGGCGAGCCGCGCTCCCGGCTCCCGCCCTCCTGGGAGTCACCGAGACACGGCTCAGCTCAAAACACCCCGAACCCCGCTTTTCATAGACTCTTAGAATGGTTTGGGCTGGAAAGAACCTTTAAAGGCCATCCAGTCCAATACCCCTGCTATAAGCAGAGACATCTTCAATCAGATCAGGTTCTTCTGAGCCCCATCCAGCCTGACATTGAATGTCTTCACGGATGGGGCATCCACCTCTATCTGCACTGTAAAAAATTTCTTCCTTATATATAATCTGAATGTACCCTCTTTGAGTTTAAAATCATAATTTTTCCTGTTGCAACAGGCCCTGCTAAAAGGTTTGTCCGTGTCTTTCTTATGGGCCCTTTTTACATACTGGAAGGTGCTCTAAGATCTCCCCAGATCCTTCTCTTCTCCAGGCTGAACAACCCCAGCTCTTTCAGCCTGTCTTCATAGGAGAGGTGCTCCAGCACTCTAACCATCTTCATGACCCTCCTCTGAATCTGCTCCAGCAGGTCCATTTTTTTCCTGTGCTGAGAACCCCAGAGCTGATTTCCCCAGCTCAAGGACTGCTTTTTCCTATTTCTGTGGCTGCAGTGGCTGAAGAGGAGGATGGTGCTTTATAAACCGAAGGCACCAGGTGGAGTGAACCCTGGAGCAGTGAGCCCTGGAGCAGTTCCACCTGAATCAGTGAAGGTGCACCAGGGATGAGGCTATATGCTGCCCTGATGTGCAGTGTCCAGGGAATGTGAGGAGACTGCAAATACAGGAGTGAACAATCACATGCAAAGAGAAGGCCTTTGAAAATGGCAGTGATTTCTGTGGGTAAAATGACACAGCTGGTTGCCACTGAACTGAAAAGATCATGAGATGTCACCATGCCTGTCCTCCAAGAAGGGTGAATTGGTGTGGAACTGGATAGATACAAATGCTAATTCTGAATAAATCAACCGGCTGAGAGGAATATGTGGATTACAGACGGATTGCACTCATCCCTTCCTGGGCGATCACAGAACATCTGGGCAAGGCAAGAAGATGTCAGCACATACGGACCCAGCCTTTGTAGCTGCTCAAGGTCAGTGACTGCTCCTGGTGCAGCTGCTGTTGCCTGATAAGGTGTGTGAGGGGTGAAGGAAAAGTGCCCAGGCAGAGAAGAGACTCAGGAAAAGACCATCCTGGTTGTCCCTCTGTGCCTTTCTGATGCTGAAGCCTGGGTTTTATTTTTTCGCACTCCGATGTGCAAGAGTGGAGTGTTAGCTGATTTCTAGGGAAGGAAGGAAGGAAGGAAGGAAGGAAGGAAACCAATGATTGGACATATCAAAACGAATGGTAGGCAGTGCTGAAGGGATGAGCAGGGCTCCTTGCAGGGCAGCAAGGAGCATGTCTAGTAACATAGCTTAGCTGTATGGCAGTCAGGGCTTATCTCGTTCTTCCAAGAGGAAGAATAAATCATATGGACCATAAAGAGGGAGAGGGGAGATTATTAAACCCTACATGTTGCTGAGCTCTTTTGAAGATCTGTTTGCTGACACCAGTGGAGAATTTGCATTATTTTGAGGAATTCCGATTGAGTGCTGACTACTTATGTTGAATATTTCCTCAAAGTGACAAAGTTCTTTAAAGCAGAGGAAAAAAGAATTATCAGCATTTACTGTTAAATTCACAATCTGTTTCAATATGAGCCATGAAAATGGTACATAAGTGTGCTAATGCTTTGAAGCCAGAAATGTAACAGATCCTGCTGTTTGCCATGGGAAAAGAAAAGAAGGTGAAGTTCAAGTAAGAGCAAATACCATGTGTGCAAGATTACTCTTGTGCTGTTGATAACTCATCTGTCTTAATCTGATTTTGTTTGCCACAAACCACTGTGATAAATCTCAGTTCATAGAACTGCCCATCACTACCTCTGTGAATCTTTCCTGAAGAACTCCTTTGCACTGTGAAAATTAATTACTGCCTGCAACTGCATTGTGTAAATTCCTTGTTTGTTCAGCCCATTTAGGCGTGCTTTCTTGTAAAATGTCACAGCACACTGTTCCTTCTTACCAAGAAAATACAACTGTCACTCTGTCAAATAACTTTTTTCTCCCACTCTCAAAAGAAAAAAGCAAAACAAGGGATCAGTTTCAGACCAAGAAAAGTACTCCAGGAAGTTGGCTGGAGGCAATTAATTACTTGTCAACATCTCCCTCAGATCTGCCTAAAAAGGTGCCTGTTTCGCTTTGTTCTGCCCTTTATATTGCACTACTCCGCTCCTTTTCCAACAATGTCCATCAGCCTGGCATCTGAATGCCTGCCAGATGTTGGTATATCAGGCCTGCTCAATCGGGTTCTCCAGTGGGGTAATTCAGCATGACCCATCTGAAACTACCATGTTTCTTCTGATTTGTGTCATATTAGCTGCATTGCTGTTTACCTTGGTCACAGAGAGAGGAGCGTGAGCGTGCATTTCTCTGTGTGCAAGCTGATGGTGGCTGTTGGGGTACGGATGTGCTCTTCACCACTCAGTCACACACAGTGGCAGATGTGAAAACCCAGAGGCACACCCAGACAGAGGCATATGATCTTTAAGCCCAGAACTAGCCGTGTGTGCACGTACGTAGGCTTATGTGCAAGAATATATGCAGGGATATGAAAACCACATATCACGTCTAACCATGTGTGGACACAATCCAAATGTCCTTACAGTTGTCTCTAGCAAGGCTGCCTTCTTGCTCTTCCTTTCCCAGCTGCAGGGGCATAGAGATTTGAAAGTGCACAGCAGGGGAACAGTCTGCTCTGGGGGACGCTCCTCTAGGTGCTGATGAATTGCATACGGGAGCAGACCCATCAGCCCTGGCCCCATCAATTCAGGAAAAGACAGAGGCTTGCCAGCATTTGGTTGCTGGCAGCACGCTTCTATCACATGGCCTTTGACAGGTCACTGCTCCCCTCCCTGGGGAGAGCAGACACATAATGCAGGAATGTGCAGTCACTGGAGGGCTCATGTGGTTCTCATCAGCATCCCAACCCTCAGCGGGTGGGACTGCTCTCCCACACATAGCTTTCCAGTGTGTCAGCACCCCTGCATGAAGCCAATAGGCTGGCTCTGCTCGTCTTCCTCGGCTGGCCTGTGTTGGCGGAGTTTACAGCAGGTCAGATGTTGTGTCTCCTGAAGCCACATACTGACAGAGGCACTTGCTTACTTGCTGGATTGTCTCTCCTCCAGGGCATCTCTTCAGTTTCCACTTTGATTTTCTGGCCAGCTTTTCTTTCTCTGCCCTGTTATGATGGCCTGAGTGTGCTATTTACCCCACTTCCATATCTGCCTCCTGACCTGGCAAGGAGCACATTGCACTTTAGCTCTCAGAGCCACAGTCTGTCCAGCTCTGAACACAAAATGTTGTACTACACATTGCCCATAGTAACTCTGTGGTGCTTTGTTTTGATGGCCTCTTACTGTAGTGAATGCTGTCTGGGCAAAAGATTTTAGAAAATACATCTTTCTTTTTTTGTTTAATCAAGTTGCTCCTGTTGCTTGTGAATTTTTGCTACACTCTCACCATTTATTTTCCTCTTTTAAATTAGATGCAGCTAGGATTTTTGTTTGGAAGTCCCCTTTAAAGTGACCAAAGAAAGACAGGTTCATTCAGAGAGAAACTGAGGTTTTTAATGAACTGAATTATCTGCTGAGGTGGTCAAGCACTTCATGTCTCTCCATTTCCTTTCACAGCCCACACTGAGAAAGGAAGGCACTTCAACCCTGACACCTTGCCGTGTATCTGCTAATTTGGCTGGGGCTCTGAATCAGTTCCTTACATATCAGTGGGCCATGGCCTGGGGATACAGGTGGGCATGGAGGAGCAGAGACCACTGGAACACACAGGGGTAAGCGAGTACGTTGGTGCATGTGAACTCCAAGGCAGTGTGCTTGCAGATACACTTCCCAAAGGAGACTGGCATTCAGGGTGCCCATGCTCTCACCTCAATGATGTAGTCTTTTCCATCTTTGCTGTGGACAGCTTTGACAGCGCAGATATCCAGACCTCCAAACATTTCTGCACAGGCATCTGCCCAGAGTCTGTACCTGCAGAAAACACAAGAGCATGGCCTAGGATTAGCTGTCCTTGGGTAGTCCACCAAAACCAGCCACCCACCCTGCTGCCCATAGGAACACAAAGAGATTTGGGAGCCCTTATTACAAGGTGTCCTTCATATGCTTTGCTAGGTCCCTGACTCCCTCACTTGTGTAGGAGATAGAGTAAGAAAAAAGAATCTTGCCTGAAGTTTCCCTTCATTTCAGATTGATTCAATCCTGCCCTCAAAGCCACCTTAAAATGTTTCTTTCCCTCCTTGGTATTTACATCAGATCTCCAGTTGGTTGTCATTCAGCCAAGCTATAAATATTTAGCTCATTTAATCTCCCAGTAGTGTTGGCCCCTCAGCGTTTGTATTGGCTTTGCCTGAAAGCCCTCCATTATGCAGGCAGCTTTCTCCTGATAAGATGCCCTGGACATTAGGACTGGAATAGGATCAGAAAATGAGTGTCGAATTTAGTGAGGAGTAGCCATCCCCTCTCTGATCTGTAACACAGTGGCTCCTGCATTTTAAGTTTACTTTCAGTTGTATCCTTTTATAGTCTCCTGCCTCCTTCTATCCCTTGGGTGTTACTCCTAGTCAGGCAGTCTCATCACGTGGACCAGGCACTATTTGTTAGAGGGAGACCTACAGGCTGCAGCCCTTTTCCCTAGCCATCCCAGGATGGGAACGTGAGCAGGTGCCCCCTTAGCTATCCTGGTGTAGAGGAGGAGAGAGAATGACAAGAGGCATATTATGGGGGGACCGCAGCCCCCCGCTGTGCAAATGAGGAGGGAATGAGGCAGCCTGGTTTTATTTCCTGTGCAGCTGTGCCGTGGTCCCAGCCATTTAAATAAAAATAATAATCTCAGAACAGCAGATCTGTAAGCAGGACTATGACAAGATGCAGAGAGGGGAGGGAAGGCCACAGTCTCATGAAAACACTGACATTTTGCAGACCCTACAGGGACTGGGGAAAGAGCTGTTCTGGCTAAAGAACAAGTTTACGTCCTTGAGGCCAGCCAGAATCCCCATAGCTTTACAATATAATGATCAACTTGTGTGAACACTGTGTCTCTGGGAAGAAGCAAAATTATGACTTATATGACTACTGGTGCTCTTTTATCCCTAATGAGGAGACCGAGTGTGTTCAGCCTGGACCCCCAAGGAAGACAGTGTATGAGGAGGAGTCAGTAGCATAAGGAGGAGGAGAACTATGGACTGCATGAGCCAGGCAGGAGGCACAGAGAGCCCCCCTCATGCACTGCTGTGGCCCTGCATCCAGGGGCACCATTGTGGGAACCACCTGTGTTCCTGAGGAACATCTCTAGGTGTCTGGGTTCAGCAGCCAGGCTCAGGGAATTGTTCATGCCAGAGGCTCTGATAGCTACACATCTTCAGTGTTTGTTGGCCATAGGTGAGCACTGGGAGCATCAGGGCTGCTGGGGTGTAATAGGAGTATTATGGGGAAGAAGAGCATATTTATTTACATGCACCAGGTGTTGCATTTTTAGAGGGTTTGCTGTCATTTCTGCATTACCTGAACATGTCAGTCCTTTGCACTACTGTTCAGTACAGTAGGTACTTCAGGTTGCTCCTACTCATCAGAGCATTTGAGCACATTCCTGCCTTGTTTCATGCACTGACATCCCTCAGATTTCAACAGGGTTTGTTGCATTTATGGCTGAATAAGGCTAGAGTGGTTAATTGTGGTACTATATCTACAAAACAAACCTTCAAAATGCAGTGTTGTAGGCTGGCAGGAATCTGGGTTATAGCCCTACAACACTGCAGTAAGGTAATTTCTACCCTTCATGTCTCTAGCTTCAACTGTGTTATAAACAGCCAGGATGCATCATCATGTCCACTTCCCACAGTACTACTAGGGTCTTGCAGAATCACCTTCAGCATCTGATTTGGGGCTTGGCTTCCCTGTTTCACAGAACTAGAGGTACAGAAGGGACCTTAGATGATTGCCTGCACAACTCTCATGTTCCAAAGAGGAGACATTTCTTTAATCTGATCTGAAAGAGGACAGAGATTTGTCATCTCTTTCAGAGAATCAGTTTCTGTGCCATGCTATCCTTACTGTAAGAAAATATAGGAAATGTTCAAAGGAACCTTTTCTGTTATAATTTATTTCTTACAGTATTATACTTGTAATGTAAGTAGTGAGAAATGCCTATTAACAGGCTTTCATATATTTAAAGATCCTATGCTCCTTTGTGTTTTTCATCTTTAGGATGAAGTGGTGTTCATCTTGTGGGCAACTTCTTCCAGGTCTGTAACAGCTAATGAAGGAGAGTGAACCTCTGTGCTGCAGGCAGGGATTCATTGTGCTTTAGTCTACACCTCTACTGGAAAAATATCAGCAGTCTGCTAACTGAAAAAGGTGGAAAACTACATAGAACTACATAGAATTGTTGCATGTTTTTCTCAACAGCTCATTAGGTTTTCTCTGAACATTCCTTTTATTGCCCTTTGGACTTTCTCCAGCTCCTTACTATTTGTCTTCAAATGTGGTGCCTAAAACTGGACAGTCAGAATTAATCATGATCCTGAAAAATTGAAGATATAATCTGAAAAAATCTTAAATTCACTAGGGATGAATGCCTACATGTAATCTATGGATTCTATAAATCTATGAATAATCTACTTAGGTGGGATGGAGAAAAATGTTAGTTCTGCAGAATAGGAGTTACCATTAGTCCCCAGTGTCAGACAGTTACAATATTAGCAAATATCACAGTGATTTGACTACATGGAAGTAGTATCTGCAAATTTTAGTCTGTGAGATGTGTGAGGGAATTCTTCCTGCTCTGTTCAGCAGTGAGAAGACCTTAGCTAAGACAGTGACCACTTTTGTGAGCCTAAAGCAGAAAGTGCTTTCAGCACTTCAGCTGACAGTTTTTTTCCTCTGTTAAGCAGAAGAAAAACACTTTTCTTTGTCTGCCTCTCATTAGTAATGTACTTAGAATAACTTCATGTAACTTTGTGTTTTGTGCTTTGACCTTTCTGATTTTATCCCTACATGTTTGTAGTGGTGTGCTTGACCTAGCATGCTGGTCTTGTTTCCTGTGGTTACCTTCACTAAAGATCTAATGATTTAGCAATGTTGGTTTCTAGCTGTACTTTCAGTCTGTTCTTCAAAACAGGACAGTTTGCCTTTGTGTCCTTAGTATTTTTTTAAGAAAACACTCAGTCTTTTAAACTCTTTATCCAGCCTCCCAGGAGACCTTACTTACCAGTTCTCTCAATTAACCAAAGTCGGAAATACAATTCCTCCCTTCTAACCCCAGAATAGCTAACACTGTCTTGAAACACTCTTCCTTACCTCTCTGTCATTGCAATCTGTTCTAGCATCGCAGAACCTGTGTTTGCCTTCCAGTTTCCAGAGATGGAAGTCCTCCTAGGAAAACAAACCAAAAACACAACCTGAACATGAAAATAGACTCCTGACCCATCCTCCTGCATACTGTAGTCCTCATTCTTGACTCTGTGCTTGTACAGGAGGGGATGAGGCGAGGTTCTTCCTCCCAGAAGCCTTTCCAAATCCTTCCTGAACAACACTCCATACAGGGTATGTTGTTCAGACTCATGAAAAACTGACTGAGGATTTAGACAGAGAAACCCCCAAGGAATCTTGAGCACACATCAGGCTCTGTGAGTACTTTCTTTCTTTATACATCAGACCTAGGGGAGCTGAAATGCGTGTAAAAGATCTCTAGAATAATCACCCTTGTGTTCTGCAATGGGTAGCATCCTCCATCCACGGAACAGAAGCTCTCCAGGTAAATATTTGCTGAGCAGTGTCACAAAATATCAGCTCTGACATTCTGAGTCTACTTAAATTTGATTTCAATTGTACTTCTGGGTCCACTTCAATTTGATTTCAGTGGTACCGATGCCATAGAATATATTATCTTACTGTCTTTCCACTGACTTTTCATTGACCTGTTGGTGGCTCACTGTGTTTGGACTTAGAGAATTTCTTATTTCAAAATCTTTGGAGTTTCATTAGCTGCAACTCATAGTTAATTTCCAAAAAATGTACTGTCACTGGAAAATTCCAGGTTTCACCATCACTGTCCGGGGTGAAAATTTTCCTTTTCTTGACTTTAGGCCCAAGGCAGACTTAGGACAGCCTGCTCTGACAACGCTTCAGATAAACCTTCCATAGTGTGCAAGCTAGGACAAACCAGTAAGCTGACAGGATACATCCAGGGAGACTCTCCATGCTGAAGAAGATTCAGGTAGAGATTTATGAGAGGAGTATGAGGTATGATCCAACACTTCAGTGTGAGGTTGTGGGAGTCCTTACTGCTAGTTCTCTCACATTTTCAGCATCATGTGCAAAAGACACTGAATTTGCAAAACTGTGTACAACAGTGGTAATACTGATGTCCTGCTGGACTATAAACTTGGATCATTACAGCTGACTGCCTAAGGTTCCCCTTTACTCCTGTGAGAGACACCCTGGAGTGCTTTTTCCAATTCTCCTCTAAACTGGTATGTATAGTTGCTGTGAAATTTAAATTATCTTTGTAACCATGTTTAAAGGAGGGGAGTGGGGGGCCAAAGAAGCATGATTACTGTGTCAAATAACTGTGTTTCCATATAGTTGACTTTTGAGCCTGTTGCCTTCACCCAACATCCATTTTGCTGCCCTACTTTCTAAGCAAAAGAATGCATTCCTCCTCAAGATGCGACTGTCATTAGCACTTTGATGGCGTGCAAGGTCAGTGTTCAATCCTCAGCCTTTCTTTCTCTTTTGATATGGGATTCTTAGGATTATGTTTTTCAGTTCTGCTGTGGGAAGAACCACTCTTTGCTAACATTTATTTTTAACAGAAAATTGGCCTGCAGTGGCAGAGGACATCCAAAATCCCATTAGTACTGGTTGGAACTCCAGGAGTCTCATTAGTGACAAGATGATTTGATATTGGTGTTTAGAAAATGTACCTGGCATACCAAGTGTAAGCAGCTGTGTTGTCCCTAAGAAAAGGTAACCACAACTTGACAGTTTTACAAGAAAATTTGACATGGGAAAGCTCCCAAAATAAGAACTCTGCTCAAGCCATTGGGCTGATTTGTTGGACTTGTTTATGCCTATCCATCTCGAGCCAATTTTGGGCATAAGATTTAAAATATATCTCTCTGCTGTATTCCTAACTTTCCTGTTACGGAACTTTGCTGCTTTGAAACTGAAGAGTTTTATTTGAAGCCCACTGTATCAGACCCCAAACCCTACACCACAGCCTCTGTGAAGATCACTCCCTTCCAAGCATGTCCGAACAGTTCAGGTGTCAACTGTGCCCCCAAACTTACAGAATCACAGAATCACTGCATATTCTCAGTTGGAACAGACTCAAAAGGATCATCGAGCCCAACTTCTGGCCCTGCACAGCACCATTCCTGAGGGTCACACCACGTGCCCGAGAGCATTGTCCAAATGCTTGTTGAACTCTGTCAGGCTGGTGCTGTGACACTTCCCTGGGGAGCTGTTCCAGTGCCTGACCACCCTCTGGGTGAAGAACCTTTTTCTAATATCCAATGTAAACCTCCCCTGACAAAATTTTAGGCCATTCTCTTGGGTCCTGTCACTGGTCACCAGAGAGAAAAGATCAGTGCCTGCCCCTCCTCTTTGCCTTGTGAGGAAGCTGTAGACTGTGATAAGGTTGCCCCTCAGTCCCCTGTTCTCCAAGCTAAACAGACCAAGTGACCCCAACTGCTCCTCATACAGCTTCTTTTCGATTTTCTTTTTTGTATTATATGAAGTAAAAAAGGAGACTGAAGACAAAAATTTTCCCTAAGGATGTTCTGCCTCAAACCCCATTTCCCTTAGGGAGTGAAAGTCAAAGTGCTTCCAACCCTAAGCATCAGAGGGCCACAGAATGTACAGTCAATATCTTAAAAGAAGGGACCCCAGGCTTTTAGAGAGCAGTTGCTTAAACAGATTTGTCACCACAACACCTTCAGCATTGTTTAGTGTAAGTGGATAAATGAGCAGATCAAGAGCTGTTGGTGTCCTATACTCACCATTTCTAGCCTGGGCTGCTTCTGTCTAAAAGTAGCTCTAGTTTAGACACAGTTGATGTGATGTCCCCTGCAGAGCACATTGTACTGCACTGGAGGTGACAAGGTCAGAAATCCCACTTGTGAAACTACAAAGGAAGGGTATTACCCTCTCACTAAGAGCTGGTGGCAAGAATATCCCATGCCTGAAAGTCAGTAGCCGCTGGCTTAATTCAAACTGAACAACATTTCATGAGTCTTAACTGGAAATGGTCCCCCTGTTTGCCTCCAGTTGGGGTGAGAGTGGAAGCATAATTTCTGCCCCAATTTCCCCTGCAACACGAGCTGCTTTCACGTTTTCTCTTCATCAGTATTACAATGGCAGTCAAATACACTTGGTGGAATTTTAGGCATGTGTCATACGCTGCTTATCTGCTGTTTTCAGACTGGCCCAAGGCATGGGCTAAGTAGGAGTTTGTTAGCAGTGTGAATCTGGAGTCACTGCACTGAAGCCAATGGGAAACCGAACTGAAGCCTTGGCTCATGGGCTGGAAGGAAGTGCATTGAACATCTGGGGCAGGGAGTAATGCATGACTCATCCTGCAGCCTCCTCCTCCCTCTGGCAGATGCTTGGTGCAAAGTAAACACATTCTGGAGAATTTCAGTGCAGTCTTTCTCAGAAGAAAAGGGGCTTTTAAAGTCTATATGTGTGGGTGAAGGTATAAAATTACTGGATAGATTCCATGGCTCACAGATCAAAGCAAGTCACTTAGTATGACGCTGCTGCAGATGCTGGAATTGCCTTTAAGGCTGAGATTTGCTAGCATGACTAATGGTTTTGAGTCTCCTATTTGGGACACCAGTGAGAGCTCTGATATTTTGGGTGCTTTTACCTCTGTCCTTGGACATAGTAGGGACTTATTTATACCATAGAAATAACCTATTTTGTCTAATGCTGGGGTGGAAGGAACAGTCCCTGGTGGGACTGACTATACCACTCTCCCAAGCTCACATCCATAAATGGCTCTCTCAATCTAAGTCAGCCTCCTGGCTTAGCAAGTTACTGGGTGAATCTTGCTGTTTGCTTTCTTCGCTAATGAGCTTAATTTCTCATTAAGGTGTTCTCTGTTCACGACCATTTTTGTTTGAAAACATTTTTCCTTTAGCAAACAATTGTTTGTGCAGCTATACTCCCAAGTGGGATTAGGTCTTAGTGTGACTGCTTTCTTTCCTCAATCATCTGGTATTATTTCTGATCCCTGCTCTGGATGAGTGCATGGTGAGTGCAAATAATAAGTGAGGAGAGAGTATGGTCAGGCTAACTTGGCCTTTGTTTCAGTTCGAGGCAGTTGGGGAGCAGTATCTGGAGCCAAGGCTGGGTGTGTTGGCAGGAATAGGGAATTTTAATTGATATTTTAAACCTTCTTTCCTTTGGCCAATTTGAGTCAGACTCTCTGAGATGTTAATGTAACATTAGGCAACTGTGCTATTGTTGACCTGATTCAATTAAAAATAAATTTTCTCTCATTGAGATCACATGAAGTAGGCAAGTGTCCCACACATCCTTCCTTCCCATGAAGAATGTGACTCAGTCATTATCTAGTTTTCTTAAACATCTCTGTGCTAGGAATCCACCTGGGAATTTTAAGCAGTTATGGCTGAAAAATACGTTATTGTGTACATTTGATTATCTTGTTTAACTATGTTTCAGCAGAACTACGGCCTGGAGGTTTGTAAATATGGACCCAAGAGTCACAGTGTTGTGGGTGTTAGGTAACATATGCAAATTACCTGGTGACCTGAAGAATGTACTGCTGGAGCTGACTACTTGTCCAGAATTCTGTGGCTGGATAAGGAGCTTCTGGAGAAGCTGTGCAGTGTGGTTTTTTTTATCTACTGGTTTGTAGTAAGAAGAAACAGGTGTCTTACTGACTCATGTGGTTACATCTCTAATTGAGTGTGGTGGCTACTGAAGTTTGGCTGAATGTTTTTTAATACTTTCAAACATACTGGTGTTGAAGATCACTGTCATGCCACATCCCTCACTACCCCACAGGGCAGGGAGGAGTTTTGGGGCACCCACAGAAATGTCTCACCTCCTCTCCCTCCTTTGTGTGTGTCAAGGAGCGCACATGCAAAATGCCCACAGAAACCCTGCGTGCTGCCCTGGCATAGGCCGTTCGTACCCAGTGCTCTGTGCTCCTCGTGTGACTGTGGTGCTGGGATCTCCTGCTGGAGAGAGGACAGGGTGCTGCTGTGGGCTGAAGGATGGGGTGCTGCTATGGCCTGGACACTGTAGGACCCCAGGAGTTGCAGCTGGCTCAATCTTTTTTATTTTTTCCCCCAGGTGGAAAGTGGGTGGGTTCAGTTCCCACTAGAGGGTACTTGGAGCTGGAGGATTTTTCTGGGAAAGATGAGCCCTTCAACGAGACGATGGAGAGGTGAAGGCAGAGCACAGTCATTATTGTGGGAACTTACCGAATCTCAGAGATTTACATTCCAGAAACAATGACCTGACAGTGACTAATGGAGAAGATGATTGGTGGGTGAGGGATCTGGGTTCAGAGGTGGGAGGAAAACAGCAGGGTTATTCTTCAAGGAAATTAAGTCAGCTACCTACTGCTGCCCAGAGCAGACACCGACTCAGTCACACCCACAGCACCGTCTCCTCCCCGTCTCGCTCTGGCATAGCCATGCACTCACATGTAAGCCTTGTAGTTGCTGCCAATTTTCTGGATTCGGATGTCATATTTGGAGTCAATGAATGGCTCGGTGGTGGCATAGGTTTTAGCCATGGCTACTATGCTGGCCATGTCCCGGAAGTCGTGCTGGTTCTCAACTTTGACCTTGATTATCAAAATCCAGTGAAAAAGAGACAAGAACAAAAAGAACATGAATAATTTGTGAGCAGAAGTCATCTCTGCGCCTGAATAGCACAATGTCAGTTAAACCTCACATCCACACAGCTGAGGACAGAGCAGGGCTTTTGTGATTTAAAGAGAGAAGTTCCCCAGAGCAAACCAACCCAGAGCAAACCCATCCCACTCTCCTCTCTCATGCACTAGCCCTGGTAAACCTGGCACCAGAGAGGCAGCTAGACTTCTGCCCAAATGGCCCTTGCTAATGCTCTTTGCTTTTAGGGTGCTCCAGAAAAATATTCGATCTCTTAAGAGGCATTACTTCATTCAAACTTTGGAACTGCTATTTCCCATGTTGGGATGGATGAAAATAGAGTATTTTGAGTGGTCAGGAAACACAAACCAATTCCAGGAAATCAACGTGAGAGTTGGTTGTCTGCCACCTCTAGGCTTAAGTTCTCTGGCATTTCACATTACCCTTCTCCAGACTTTCTTTGAGGAATCGTGCAGGTCTCTTGACTGGACACAAGCTCTGAAGGAAAAGGATGTCTCTGGGGGAGTTTGTGACTTGGGGAGATTAGTGTGAGTGTGAGGCAATGGGCACATGGGTAGGACAGCTGGTTGGGTGTTAGACTTGAGTCGCACTTGGAAATGAAAGAGCAGTTGACCTATAAGCTACAGTTTTTCTGAGAAGATGGCTTTTCACAGATCTGTATCCAGTTATGGGAAATGCTCTGTATCTTACTAAAAAAAAAAAGTGAAATGAAGAAGAACCAAAACAGTAGAAAATTCTAATGATATAATCAAACCTCTGCAAAATCTCATCGATTTGGGAAAGCAAAACTGAACAAGCAGGTAACAAGAAGATAGTGGAGTACTTCACCTCACTCATACCTTTAACCACGGCCTTTAGTGTATTGGCAAACACTTGTTTGGTGCATCAGAGAAACCTGCACAAGTCTTGTTCCTTAGGGCTGGACATGTGCAGGAAGGGTGGATTAATTTGTGGAAAAAAGACCAAGACTGTATGAAAAGGATGAGCAAGTGAGTGACTTTCCTTACTTTATCACCCTCAGTTTGTATTTTGGTAATGCTTTGAGACCACAGTTGGGGATTGCAACCCTGCTTTGCTCAGTGTGCACTGATAGGTGACAATCCATCGGTCTCTTCTCCAGAAGAGTTTCCCAGTGTGTTAAAGGAGGGTGATGCCAGACTGTGTGGAGCCAGCTGAAGGAGCACATGCAATGGTATTTGGTGTTTCTTTGCAAAGAACAAACAAGTGGCTTTACGTATCTGCCTTCAGCCGTGGGAGGGTGGGAGCCATCTTCACTAGGGAACAGAGAACAAGCTTGTTGCTAACCTGTTTTACTCTGTTTAGATGGTTTTGTGTAAGTGCCAGCTTACGAATCTTTGGGCCAAAGATTCGGCCACATCCTGTTGCAGAAAAGCTCTCAAAAACTGAACAGTTGTGGGGAAGGTGAAAAGTGCAACCAGTTTCACCCGTGACCATTTCTAGATGCCTGAATAGGAAAAAGAATGCTCTTTGCTTCTCCTATTGCTGACCACCAAATCCTCCTAGTCCTTCTCCCTTTTGCTGTGGTGAGGGCTGTGCTCTCACTATCCAGGAACTGAGGAAAGGAGCAGAGGGAGATGACAGTAATCTGTGGGAAGGGAGGGTACCAACATAAAAAAAAAAGGAAATAGCAAACACAAAGGGGATATGTAAGGCAACCATTGCACGGCATCCAGGAGGAGCAGCCTTGCTCTAGGCTGTGTTGTTTCCCTCTCTGTCTGAGTGGGGATGTACAGGGCAGAGTGAGGTGGTAAGAATTCCCTGGAGGCAGCAGGGAGAATGGGAGAGGGAACCCAGAGCCCAGACTTGCAAAATACCAGAGGGAACAATGCAGGCTGTGTTGGAGCTGGGTATTTTTGTTGCACTGATAAGAGCTGCCCTGGGCTGAATGACATCAAGCAAGAGAGTCCCACCCAGATGAGATGATCACAGGAGGGACTGCAAGGGCAGGCGACACTGACACGGTGTTACAACATATTCTGCCGGACCCTTTTGGGAGTGAGAAAATACAAAAGCCATTATATAATGACCTACTTGGAACAGGGACGTTTGTGGGATTTGAAACAAAGCGCTGTGCTTGTGCAACAGATGTCTTTGGGCCCAAACAGAAATGTTTGCATCCTCAGCCCAGGAACATTTGATCCAGAGCAGAGGAAAGGATGCAGCTTCCCCTTCCAGACTGGAATTAGACCATATTGATATCTCTAGAAAGAAGCTCATCTTGTTAAATGTGACTTTTCCTCAAAAATACAGCATGCTATGGAAAGGAAGGGCCCACTTCTTCCTCCTCTCCACCACCCCTTCCCCATGGGGAGAGAAGGAAAGCAATTGAGACTGTTCTCTCTAATGTCTCTGAGGACTTTTGACTGGGTTAATGAAGAGGGGTAACTCACCGAGGACACAAAGTAAGAAATGAAAAATAAAGAAAATGACTCCCACGGTGCAATACCACTGCACAGCCCTCAGGAAACAACTCTGGCATCTTCCCTGGCCTGTGCCAGAGTACTTCCCATGGACTTTTCAGAGAAAGCAACTCACAGAAATCCCCTTTTAAGAGATCACAGCCTTATTTCCCACCAGGCATCAAAATAATCACCACACCAAAGCTGAAATCTGAGCCACCATTTGTTAATTGTTAGAGCCAGCCAAATTTGACAAAATAACAGCCGTGTTCTGGGTTAATGCTGGTTTATCCCGGGGTATGGTTATTACTTCATAAACAGGAAGCACTCAAGTTACAGTCAAATTAGATTTATTTTCCTGCTTTATCTATTGAGTCCACCATTTTATTAGCTTTCTACTTTTAAATTTTGTATAATTCATTTCCTCCTGCCTTGTAACCCTTTTAGATGTCAATAAGATACCCATTCTCCCAACAGAAAAAAAGTCTCAGACATAACCGAAGCCAGGGTGGACGTAGTGTGACACCAGAGGGCATTATTTAAGAACGGACTTTTAAAAATCATTCCAGAGCAAAGTTACCAATTTACCTAACAAGAGACAAATCTGTCTTCTAAAATGGCAGGTTGGCCAATACACAGAACTGATAAAAGAAGTTGGAAAGAAACCAACAGGAAGCCATTTTTCCCCCTCTCTCCCTTTTATTTTGCAGCCTTCTTAGGATCAATGCTATATCCCATTAACTGCATAGAGGAGTGCAAACAGTGAGTACAAACACAGCCCCTGCCCTGGCAGCCTGTTTGCTTAGCTGTGCTGGCTGTTTGAGCAGCAATAGACTCATTCTGAAGCCATAAGCTGCTGTTTGCTGTAGTGTTTTAGTGACCTGTTAAGAAGGGTTTGGGCCAGTGTGTTGACAAATTTCTTTTGTGAGTAAGAAAGCTCCCTGGGATAATTCCTCCTTCCCTTCTGGCTCTCTTCTCTAACCCAGGCACCAGTGATGCCCTAGCATGCTCCCAGTTGAAAAGGGGAGTCTGGCTGGATCGCTGGGGACATGCTCACACAGATGTGACCATCCCTTTGCCCTGTGGTGGCATCTCAGAGGCTGATACTGCATGACCTGCATCTGGTACCTGTTTACGTCCTTAGCCTGCCCAGTAAGCACTGACCTTTCTGGCCTTGGCTGGAGAGCAGTCCAAGGGGCAGGTCTGGAGGAAACATTCTGCCCCATCCCTGCTGCAGACCTTGTTTTGAGGCCTTTTTGCAAGGCAGGATTTTGGATGGGTTCTGGCAGCGTTAAAACATAACAATTTACTGGGCAGTCTGAGCCACACCTGAGATCTGTGTGAGCATGGGTTCCTTCAGTGTGGGATCTATCTGGGTAGAAACTTCTGCTTCCTCTGTCTCATAGTTCCCTGATCTGCTGCCTCTTGTACATCCCAGATGTTCCTGGATGCCAGGGTCCCATGGCCACAGCACTCCTCCCTCATCTTTAGCCTGAGCACTGCAAGGTACTGCTTCGCAGTCCCCTTTTGCCTTCATTATGTGGCCACATGAAAAAATAATCGGGTTAGCCAAAG
Organism: Ifrita kowaldi; assembly: GCA_013398055.1. NCBI lineage: Eukaryota > Metazoa > Chordata > Aves > Passeriformes > Cinclosomatidae > Ifrita > Ifrita kowaldi. The sequence goes on along the minus strand of VZRS01012070.1, from coordinate 707,407 downwards.
TGCCATAATTATCTTAATCTGCTAGGGCTGCCCTAGCCTTGCCTTTCTTGAGCATCATCCAGTCTGAACTCTGCCTTTGAGGTTAACTCTGCCCTACAGGCTAAACACACATCACATTGGAGATAACTTGCAGAAGCGCTTTCTGTGTCCAAACTGAGGTTAGAGCCAGGTTCAGCTGGAAGGTGAGTGTCCAGCGCTGAGCCAGGGCTGGGCTTGGCAACGTGGTGTCTAACTGAGTCTTGGTAGGCTTGTGAAAATGCATGGTCTGAGTGTTTTCCTCCAGAGGAACTGGTGCAGCCACACAAAGCTTATGATCTTTTGTCTATCTCGACCTGCTCTCAGCCATTTTGTAGGGACCTTGCCATCTTGGGATAGTGGGTCTTCTGGAACAGATCTGTGCAGACCGTTTCCCGAATCTCTCCTTTCCTGTACCCCAAATTATACTCCCCTTCTCAGAAAATACCCGATCCAACTGACACACAATCAGTTTAGGCCTAATTTTGACCCACCCCAAAATAGTAAACTCACAATGGAGTCTGCATTTCCTTATTATCCTCACACTGAAGTTCCCCAGATGTTGCCTTTAATGCACTGAATGTTCCTAATACAGAGCCCAGGTCCTGACTGCTTTGATCCTTGGTGCCCTGGGTCAGTCACTGTTTCCTGTGTCCAGCAGAAGCTTTCAGACTGATGTGCAAGAAATGTGGATGTTTTTGCTGTTTTCAAGACATTTGGGGCATCCTCACTCATGAGTCAGTGGGAATGCAGTGATTGGGCTGCTCTGTTGTGCATGAATGTTACATGTCAAGTCATTATTTGTCTTCTCTAAAAGAAAATATTTGTTCCTTGACAAACTGAGGCAGCCCTTTCCCCTTCCTTTCCTCTTTAGCACACTGGATTTTCAAAGCTCTCACTTTTGGAACATTCTATTTCCAGTCCCGAGAGAGACAAGGTGACGAGCTGTCCTTCCTGATAAAAACCTTGCAGTATTTTTACTTTACAGAGTGGCTCTGTTTAGTTTGTGCTATATTTATACCAGGGGAAAAAAAGAAGCAGAGAAGTCTTTCCCATCCAGTAAGAGAGAAAATAACTCTGACCATATTATTATGAACAACAAGTTTTTCTTCCACAATGTAATAAATTCATCTGAGCCAGGATTTGTACTGGGAAGGTGTTTTCATAATTATGGAGCAGGAGGGGACAGGAGGTGACTCTTAAACTGACCTAATTAGAGAGGTCTAAAAATAAAGTAGGAGTAGCAAAAAAAAAAAAGATATAAATATATGTAAAGTCATGTGGACAGATACTGCTTTTCCTCTCTTTGTAGATATGGCAGTTGTTTCCTTCTCATGATCTGATCAGGAAGAGGTGAAGAGGCTCTTTGAGTGAATTTGCAGTACTGGGCTCTGTTCCTAGGGCACTTTAGGGTCATGTTAGCACACAAATGGCAAATACTAACACACTCAGAGCTTTATTCTTTTCCATGGGCTCTGGCATTATGAGATCCAGAGTCAGGAAGAAGTGTTATTCCTTTCTCACTGCAGTGCTCTCCCTGTTCAACAGGGACCCCCAATCACTTCTGGGGTAGGTAGGCTCAAACTGCGCGATGCTTATAAATGCCTTGACCTCTAAGGAACTGCTGGGTAAAAACCTGTTCTGTTCTGCTCAAGGAAAGACATCTCCTCTCAGTGCCCATCCATGGTTTCCCTGGAAGAGTCCTTGAGTACTGTTGAGTCTGTGAGCCTGCGTGGCTTAAGAACACCATGAGAAAGGTCCTTCTCTGCTGACTCCATTGTAAACAGGTGTCTAAGCAGTATCTCTACAGATATTTTATTTGTATCGATACTGCACAGGGCCAGCAGCACAGAGAGCACTTGTTATGATCTTCCAGTGCCACTGAAATATGAAGTGACTCCAAATTTTGGAAGGAGGATAACGATGATCATGGGAGGGGCTGAGGGGCATATGTTCTGTTTTTAGATTAGAAGATTGTCTGTTCCTGGATGAAGGCTATTACTGGTGTCTCTGTTCAAGTCAATAGAGGGGCTGTTGTTTCTGCATTTCTCAATGGAAATTTCAAAAGACGCCTGTTATTGCAAATTTGTTTTCTCCATCTCCATGTGCACCTCACAAGCACACATTACTCAGCAAGAGCCCTTCTTTCACAAATGGTACACTGCCACCCCTTTTGGTTCTGATCTTGAATAACAGCTGTTCCTCTCCCACGCTAAAGACAGTTGTGATGGCCCACTCTTAAGGGGAAGGTAGCCAATAGAGCCTATTTTGTACAAGTGCTAATGTGGTTATTTTTCATTTTAGCTTTGAGGATTCTTTGTTCAGCCCTCTGATTAAAAAATGTGGTGAATGAATTTTGTGAAAATTATGTCAAAACAAACAAGATGTGAAAATGGAAGTCTGTTATAATTATGCTCCTTCTAGCAATTATTGCAAAATAATAAACACTCAGCACTTGCACTGCCAAGAACCTGATGAACATGAGTTAGCAGTAAGTATCAGGTAATCGTTATAATTCCTCTGGTCTGTAACACAGAGAAACTGAAGAAAACTGTGAAATGACACAAATCTCCCTGCAAGCAGATGGTGGAGCCCTTTGAGGAAGAGACATTTCTGCATCCAGAATTTTTCTGGCTCCTGGCCACTGCCTCAGACAAATAAAGAATAACAGTGCCTGGACTTCCCATCTTTGCTCATTCTTTTAAGTGTTGGTGCCTCCCATTACATGTGATTTTACCATTAATAACAAAAAAATGTAAGTACCTCCTTGAAAATTTCTGTTGGTAATAACATTGTAACCTGAACGCTCACATCCTTCACATCCTTTGAAGCACCAATTACAGGTACAAATACATGGCTCGCTATCTTGGCATCATTTGTTGCAGTAAGTACTATTTTAATACTCACATGTGTACTTTGGCTGATACGTTGGTTATTTTATCCTTTGTTTCTCCAGTCACTGCTTTAATACAAAATGTGACCTGATGCAGGTGCTTTATTAACATTTACTTTGTTGCATTTGTCAAACCAAAAGCAAACCTCTTTCTTTTCATATTATGTATATTTTATAGCTAAAGACCTGCAATTTCCTGCCATTATCTCTACTTCTGAAGACCAGTGCAAAGAAATAATTTAGCTCTCTGTAATCTCACTGGTTATTGCTTTTGCATTATGATGGTTAAAAACACCATAATGTCTCCTGGGAACTTCCCTCTTCTGCATTACTTTATCGTAGGTTTGATTTCTTTACCTGTGGGTGTTACTTTTCTAGTATACCCATAATTCTGCTTCTCTGTATTTCTTCTGATATTCTCTGTGGTTTCTTTTGTCAGTCCCACTTGAGCTCGAACCCTACTGTTTCAAAAAAGGCATGAAACAAATTCTTGTTACTTGTGTTTTAAACCAACTGATTTATTCTTTGCTTTATTTTATCTTTCTCTCCTTTCTTTTTGCTCTGTGCAATGAAATGCAGTGAGACTGAAGAAAGAAAATTTAATCAGTCTCAACTTTCCTTCAGACTGCTTGTGGCTGGATAAGGGCCCAAACTAAAACCATAAGGTCAACAGCCCTTGCTTCCTGTACCTTCCCCATCTACTGAACAGAGCAGTGTTGAAACTCAGTGCCCAAATGCACATCCAGACTTTGCTACTAGTCACTAATTTCATAATGGACTAAAGTAAACTTGGCCTCAGACCAATTCTTTCTTCTACGATGCTGGCTGTTAGCCTATCTTTATCTGGAACGACTTCCTACATACCCTCCTTGTACCACTGAGTACAATTGTGCCAGGAGTCTGAATAGAAACTCTCTTCCTCTGTAACTTGTGACAGCAAAAATCAACATAATTAAAGAATAAAATGGGAAAGTAAGAGATGGAAGAAGACCTGGTGTGTGGTACAGAAGACAATAGCTAAATGTTCTGCTGAGAGTTTTGTCTGGAAATGCTGTTAAGATTGCAGTACTTTTCTCTGATTCTACCCTCATTTCTGTAGCAGCTAAGGGTCCTTGGTGCATGAGACACACATTTCCTTCCTGCATCACAGGGGCGATGCGGGCTTGCAGGGTCTCAGGGGAGTGGTTTTCCTCCTGGTTTGTCCTGGTTGGTTTTTGCTAATGAAACCCTTCCTAGGAACGAGTTAGTGGCTCCCTACAAGCACCTCTAGGCTGTCTGCATGCACTCTAATTCAATAACACCTCTGCCTGCTTAACATAGGCAGCCCCAATATATTAACCAACATTCCCTGCTTATTTACATTATTTGTTCCTTGATGCTGAAAGCCAACTCCACCACTGGCACAGGGATCTGTGCCCACTTCCTCCCCAGCAGCTACCATCCAGACAGGGGAACATTGCAACCAAAGCAAGAAAGATTATTAGAACTTCCATGTGCAATCCAGCAACCCAGAAAGGGCTTCTGTTTCCAGAGCACAAGCAAACAAACTGTACCAAGTTTAAATTTGGTGTAACTATATATATTTTTCAGGCAAAGTGTGAGGCCAGGAGAAGGTCTGCCTGCTCTAGGGAGGCACTGTGACAGGCGTATCAGTTACAAAGTTCATGTACCACTCAATTGGATTCAGAGATGATACCTCAGAATTTCGTACTTCTGAGCAAATCAACTTTTAGACAGATAGGGGATGCCTTTTGAAAAGATATATGCAAGAAAGAGGAGACTCAAGTGCAGCAGGAATGTGCTGGTGATGCCTCACTGAAAGGGGAGCCCAGTCGCCCCAAGAAACAGGGGCTGCTAATTCACTGGGGGAATAAAGATCCCAGAGAGCCTGGGAAAAACAAACAGGTCCTTCTGGGTAGTGAACTGTTTTTCAGGATTCCTTGGCAGGCAACCAGCCACTCTGCTTTGTAAGGTCTTGTTCTTCCTTGCAAGGAGGAAAAAAATAACCGAAGGGCTCCCGTTTTTTGAATAGGGTCATCACAATGCACTCCAGAAGCCCAGCGCCACAGCTCCTCATTGTGAGTGCTACGGGGTGTAGCTGCACTTTACAGGTGCTTGAATAAACAACACTACCACTTTCAGGAGAGGAGAAAATGTATAAAAGACAAGCCTAATGACTTCAGCCCAGCCAGCTTTTCCCCCACGCTTCACCAACCCCCCTTCCTGCATCCCAGACAGCCTCCAACCCAATACCACTGCCTGTCTCCAAGTGCGTGACAGCAGAAAAAGGCCTTTTCTCCCACAGGAACAGCCAGTGCGACCCAGATAGGTTGTGGGGAGGTTTAACCCCTTTGCTGGCTGGTCACATGCCATGTGCAATCACAGGAATGCTGTGCCACATACATATCTGTTTCCAGAGATACATATTTTTTTTCTTTTACTTACCTTCCCCATTCCAGCATGAGCATGTCCCAGCTTGACCACTACAGGAAAATTCGGAGTTGTGAGCTGAAAGACAAAAGAAGGACTTTTTCATTAGTTATTTTTTCCAGCCACTGTATTTGAAATAATTTTCTTTTATTTAATTGCTTTTCTCCCCCTCCTGGATGCTGTAAACTGAAGAATAAAAAGGCCAAATAAAGTTTGTCTGGATGGTAGAGCAGTGAGCAAATAGCTCTTTACTGGGTCCCATATGATTGAAAATGGAGGCCTGGCAGAATTCCTCAGATCTGACCCACTTTTGCTGCATGATAGCACTTTTCCCACCCTGTACATATGGATGCGTGTACACTCATATGCTTGTAAAACACAGTTGCACATGCAAGCTTGAGTAAGTGAACACTTTCAGATGCTGAAAACATCTGAACGGTGAGAAAGACAAAGGTGGTTTGTTCTTTTCCACACGGACTGCTTTGGCCTTAACAGTGAGTGTACCCCTCCCATCAGTGGGGAGGGTGGGGGGACAAGGAGAGAAGGAAGTGGGGCCAACCCTTAGGTGCAGCTCAAAAAGTCCATCTATTCATAAAGCCTGTTCTTCTCTATTTTCAGGGGTGAGTATAGTGAATAAAAGAAAACAAAGAAGTGTTGGAATCAGCAATAAAAATAGAAAAAAAGTCATATGCTCTCCCTGGCTTGCGTGGTGTTTCCATTGGGCAGGGTCCTGCTACCCAAGGCATACGAGGTCATCTTAGAGCACATGTGGGATTTTAGTTGAAGAACCGCAAGTACCCTCTCTGTCTTTTCTTGTCCAGTTTCATGCTCATGAAAGGATTCACTTGAAGTGATGGGCTCAGAGCTGGGTGGCTGTACTGGTAGGAAGTGAACATGTCAGGAGTAACTAGGATATAGGCACCACCTCTCCCCTACTTACTGGTTGGTCCATTTCTACATCTCTGCTTGGCATCCCTGTGATCTTCCTCTTGTCTTGTGCTCATGATTCTTGTGATTGAAATGCTATTTGTTCAGTATGTAACTGGTTATTTTTTATTCCATATTTCATTTCCTTTAAAGACACTTCTGTCCTTACTTAAGTGCCTGAAGCAATGAGCTCTATTCATTAAGCAGTTAACCTGGAGATCTGGCAAAGGGAGGCAGTTGAATTTGGACAGATAAATGGGTCTCCTATTTATTTAAGTTTGAGAATAGATAAACAACTTGTTCTTGTGCTAATTACCAATTGTCTGTATGGACAGGCAGGCACTACGCCCTAAAGATAGAATGGTGCTGCAGTCTCCATCTGTGGCAGCTCACTATAAATAACAAAATTAGTAATGAACACTGATATGTTTTGCTATTCAGCTGCTTATATAAAGAAATGTCACAGGAGAGGGGAACAGTGAGTGCATCACGTCCTCATGCAGCCTGTGTCACTTTCTTCAGGCAGAAAGCTGAAAGATCTTCGGACCACAGAAGGGCACAATAAATTACAGTCCTGGCACAGGCAGGGTCCAGCACCACTGCTTCAGAAGAAGAGGCAAGAGACTGAGAGGTGGCCATCCTGAAGTCAAGTGGTTAAGTATATGTCCAGGCACATGACTTTGTGCTCTATTTCACCTTTGCCTCTTTAATTCCTTGTAAGAGTCTGAAATTTAATTTATGTTGGCATAAATGAATCATTTGGAGGACTGCACCTGAGACTAACTGAAGATAGGGCTATGGATGGACCATGCCAGACCTTTAATGTTGGAAGATGAAAGGTAACCTAGCCGTTGGGGCACCCACCTGCTCAGGCTCTGGGAGACGTGGCTCACTTCCCAGCTCTCTCATCCCTGCCCCGTGCCCCCTGTTTGAGCCAAAGCACTTGCAAGCCCCGGCCTCTGTTCCCTGTTTGGGAGCGGAGGCAGCAGCTGTTCCTACGGCGCAGGAAAAGCAAACTGCGTGCTGTGAGCCTGCCTGATACCCTGGCAAGGAGGCCACAGAAGTGTGTGGGATAGATAATGCTCTATCACCAGCTCAAAGCAGACAGAGGCAGGAAGCAATGTCTCTGCTGCCCTGTTTTTTGTCCTCTGCCTATGGTGTTGCTAAGGGAGCCTGTTTGGGCATGGGGCCTGGGAGTGGGAAGCATCTGTTTTCCTGTATACATGCAAAGAAAGTTTGGGATCCATAAATAACCCAAGTTTACCGTTAGTCTGGAAAATACCACCGGCAGTGACAACGTGCTGTGCAAACGTCTCCCTTTCTCTTTGCTTCTCGGAAACATGAGCTCAGCTTTCTTACTAAGGCTTGGTCTCATCCCACGTAGGGGTGACGAGCTGGTGTCAGAGCATGTTGGGGTCACGTGTGGCTTGTCCTAGGCACAGCGCTTGGGGCTTGGGGTGAGACAGATCCAGACTGTGAACATGTGGTAGCTTCCCTGGGAAAGCTGTGGCTCCAGAGAAATGCTGGTGCATGGTTAGCCAGGAATCTGCCTCTGCCACTGAAAACCCACCAAATTTCCACATACATGAGCCTGCCTTATGGAGGAACCAACGAGAGAGTATGGCACACACACAGAGCTGCATTATATAAGGAGTTTATCTAGAGACAGTGGAGTGCCCTCAGCCTGTGCTGAAGTGAAGTGTAATCAAAAGCTCTCCATAGTCCACAGGACTAAAGCAACCAGCGTCCACAACCACCCACTGTAAAGCCATTGCTGAAGTGGTGGAAGTGGTTGAACGCCACTGCAGTCAATGGGGACACCTCCAGCTTCCACCAGAGTCTGGTTGGGACTCAAGTCCCATTTTTGTTACTAGTAAGGTGGCCTGCCAGCATATTTGGCAAACACCCAGATGGACAGGGAAGCCAAAAGAAGGGAGAATCTGTTATACACACAACTCTGATGCAATTCACACACAAACGCGGTGAGACGTTCTGAGGGTGGCCAAAGCCACCACAAGGGCAGACCCCTGAGATGAGTATTTACACATCCTGACTCATACATTTCCCGGGAAAGAAGATTGTTATAATCACAGAATGGCACCACATTTTAATAAGAAAAGCATGTTTTTACTGAAATCATGCAAAGACATATGTCTGTGTCTTTCTATGTGTTGCAAGGGCTCTTTTTTTCTCGGAAAAATAGTGAAAAACACTTTGATCATTTTAAAATGCGCATGAACTGTTGACAGGACTGTTATAGATGAGGTCTGCAGATTTTAAGACAGGACTGTAGTGCTACAGCTAGCTCAGTGATCATATGCAGGGTGTTAGTTCATACGCATCACTCAACCCTTTGAATTAAAATCTTACAAATGTATTTCCAGAGCTTGTGAAAAAGCCTTGAGATGCCAAGGTTTACATAAATGTCTAGAGCTTGGTGTATGTAGAGGCCTGTTAAGAGTCAAACAGCATTTTGAATCCTGAACTAGGAACTCAGACAAGTCTTCTTTGGTAGTAGTGAAGGGAGCATCATGAAGTTATTTCCAACTTAGAACACCGATGGCCCAAAGTGTACCATTTTAGCCCCTGATTTTCAGGGCTCTGCTGTGAGTGTAGTGTCACTGCAAAGACCACTTTGGAGTTTATCAGTTTTGGCACTGGTGTGTAAAATGAGTGCTGGTATGCACACATTAGCCTTTATTTGAAAACACGTGGCTGTAAACTGTGACACTTTCCCCTTTACACTCTGCCCCTCCTTTCCAAAAAATAATGAGGGTTTCAGTATTTCCTGTAAATTTATGAATATTTTCTCTATTCTTTACTAGTGGAGCAGTACAACAGAGTTGGATCTAAATTGATCTGAAGGGAGGAATCTCAGAAAGGCAGTGTTCAAAGCCAGGTTGGACAAGGCCTTGAGCAACCTGGTCTAGTGGGAGGTGTCCTTGAACACGGCAGGGGGGGTAACTAAGTGATCTTTAAGGTCCCTTCCAACCCCTTAACATTTTATGGTTCTATGAAACCTGATCTAAGCCATAAATACAATGCTTTTGACTCTTGTTTCACTGAAACCCTCAATCGTCGATCAGCATGAGAGATGCTGATTTTAAGTTTGTGATTTTACGTACTGTCCTGTAGTCCATGAACAAATGGACTGTCCATGAACAAAAAAGACAGAATGTCTTTTTTTATTTCCTTCTGTTATGTGTAGTTTCGTGCATTAGTTCACATTATCTAGCTCATTTTATACAATGAACTTTCAGTTTTCTAGTATTATTCTTTCTTCTGCAAAACCCTTCCAATCAATGCTAAAATGAATAACACAGGCTGCAGTTACATCATGGATAATATTAGGAAGGATTTGAGGTGGTGGGAGATGCAGACATTAAAACTTTGGTGTCTCGGCATCGGTATTGTATTACCATAGCATCCAGTGTTTTCAACCAGGCCAGAAGACCCCACAGCACAAGGTATTGTAATTTTGGCTTTGTCCTTCCCCAGAAGTAATATTCTGAATGTTTCTTTTATACTCTAAACCTGATTTTTGTTTATTTAGCTGCTTTTACTTGTATGATGACAAAGTCTGTTTTGGGTGGGTACCTAATGGATGATGGGAATGTCGTTTGTGCACTTGAAAGCTAAATGTTGGAAGTAACATGTGTGGCACTTCTCTGGTGTCAATTAAGTTGAAGGACCAGTGAATGTATAATTTCCTGTAAAAGCAAGCAAGCTGATTCAAACCTACAGGAAAACAATGATGTCATGATATGATGTCATTGTGTTCATGGAACTATCTTACTAAAAACTTGAGCTGAAGATCAGCATCGGTTGCCTTCCAGCCTTGCCAGGCATGGCCAGATCAGGGCTGCACGTGATATGGATTCCTGTAAAACACACACCTACGTATTGATTACTGTATGGTAATCAGAGCACAATGAAGAAAAAATCATTATCTGGGGAAAGAGGGCCTCAAGACAGCTTTCAAGACAGCTGAAGTAAATCCTGAGGAGGAGTAGGTATCTGCAAAGGTCTTAGGAGGAAGGAGGAGATAGGAGTTATGATGAGAAGAGCAATGAGATATTTGTGACAGGAGGAGTCCAATGACAGCTGGATCAAGACAGCTTTGTACAGGTGGGACCCGAAGCAGTGAGGCAGTTGATGGATGGGACGGCAGCAGATGGTAAAAAAATATCCTTTGATTCTCCCATTGCTTTTAAAAAACACAACATAAAATAAAATAAAATAAAAAAAAAGAAACCCCAACAGCAGCATGACCTAATCCCCACATCCTCGAGTAAACAAACCACAAACCAATGTTTCAGGGCTCCTAACACTTGCTGTGGTTAGAATGGGTCATGGAAGTGAATAAAAAGGGGTAAGCATAAACCGGAACATCGTGTCATTGATTCCACCCCTGATGTTACATAACTTCTTTATTTGAGACAGGACGTATTTGGGTTCCCCTAGTGGAGAATAAGAGTGTGAGCATTTGATATTATTCTCATTCCTTTGGAGCTTCAAGTGTGAGAATTATATGAACATATCCAGACAAACAGATGCTCAGCAAAAAATCCCAAAATGCAGCATGTGTATGCACATGTGCTTGTATTCACACACATATCTAGCAGTCCTGGTCAATAAATCCCCATTTATCAAATGTATCAAATCACAGGCAGGCTTTTTAAAGGTTCTAGGACTACATAGAAAATTTCTATAATTCCTTAATGCATGATGTTCACTTAGCTATTTTGCAGTGGTGCCTTTAAGGAAGCTTCTTGTCTTTCCTTTTTTGCTAGGAGAGAGAATACATTCTCCCAACTCCTTACGTTGAGAAACTGTCCAAATATTTTTTGTTGGATGCAGTGAAAGAGAAGAAGAAATTCTTGAGTTTCCTTTTCCCCCGACCTGAGTTGTGTGCCTTTTGCTAAATTTTTCTCTAATTAGAAAATTCCATCCCCCATGTAAACACATTGCCAAGGAAGAGATGGTGAACACCAGTTGTTAACAGGGTAGGGAAACCCCTAGGAATTTTTTTCTGATGGGTTATCTTTGGAAAAACAGTAGCATCTAAGCTATGGTAAAAGATATAAGAAGAAGACAGATGGGAAATAAAGTGCTTTATGAATTTATGCTGCAGTCTTCAAAGCCATCACTCTTCCAAGAATCCCTGAGGTTCAGAAGATACCGGCCAACAAACCTCTCTTCCCTCAGCAGGCTTGACTGTCCCTCTTTTTGGGAAAACTCTGATTTCTCACTGATTTCAAAATGGGCAGCATGGGGTTTCTCTGGAGAGAAGAAAAACTTCCCTAAACTTCACAGAGGAAAACGACATTTTGCAACAAGTCTCACTGAAGCCAATAATTCCCCTGTTACTGCTGGTCTCTAATCTTACCACACAGCCTGCTGCAGGTACTTTTCTGTGTGCGCCAAAGGACAAGGTGCATATGGATCTGCCCCAGCTTTTAGACACAGTGAAGCCGCATGCCCTGACCGCAAAGCTGGCAGGTCCCCACACGACTCCAAGGGCTTACTTGTGACTCCACAACCTTCTGTAGCTCATCTCAGAGTGGCGCAGTTACGTCAGTGTAAAATGAGGAGCGGGTCCTGGGCTTATTAGTACATTCATTGAGAAATACCCGCCTGCCACAGAAATGGCTCCGAAGTTTTCTTGTAACCCTCATGCCGTTGTAAACGCCAATGACCCCGTGCAGACTTGGCTGGCATTGCCTTGTCAGATGCTGGCACGAGCAACGAGCCATGGGTGCTGCCTGGTACAGGCAATGGGACACTGGAACACTTGAAATACTCTCTGGGCTCCTGAAAGCTCTTGGGCAATGAATCACTGCCTCCTTCCTTCTTGCCATTCTTCAGCACTGAAAGCTATAGAAATAGCAGCACAGAGGACCAGGCAGCCACAGTTGGACTTCTTTGAAAGATCCATTTTTTATACTTTTTTAAAAGCACAGTTAATAATCTTGATTAATGCCTCAGGAGGGACTTTGGACATAAAGAAGAATGAGAATTACGGGAAGTATCACGCTGCAGCTGGCATCTCATGCCACATCTATACTAGCAAACAGAACAATGACATAGCAAGGACACTAGCCCTGATTTGCCCCTACTGTTAAGTTGTTAGACCAATCTCCAGCATATTCTGTCTCAAGATGAATAACCTTCTCCCAGACATCTCCCAAGCACAACATTGAACCAGCATAAGTCTGCAGACATGTCCCACAGAACACTGGAGGCTAGGAGAGCTTGATAGCACGACTGTGGTTGGGCCATGACAGAGCTGCCAGAGAATGAGCTGGCACTGTATGGTTTGCCACTGTTAAAGTAGCCTCTGTCTGTCTCACTGGGTTGGGCAGGAGAGTAGTTCTTACCTTGCATTATGCCCTGTCTTTGCATGCTCCCACATTAGTGTTTCACTTTGGTTGGACAGATAAACGGTCTGCATCATGCAGCCAGATGTCATACCATTCCCATATGACAATTTCCACTGACTACCTTCTTTAGACTGAATTCACAGTGGGTCCTTTTTTGGCTTACAGCCACAGATATTTACATTGCATTTCTTTTGCCTGCTGACCTGGAAAGTCAGGTATTGCCTCACATGAGAAATGTTTGAGCTATGGGCTCAGTTTGTTCTGTTTTACAGCTAGATCATATTTTCAGCATTTTGAGCCCTTAGGCTCATGCAGGAATTCAAATACTTCACTAATGTGGCCTGGAGTGAAACACACGTCCCCTACTTTTTGTGCTCTCAGACATAAATGTGGAGAATAAATCCTGTTTCATGAATTTACCCCCTCCATGGGCTGCACATGGAATTAAACACTGGCAACAGCTCTTCCTAATCCTGAATTTGCTGTGCTATCTTTTGTAGGCACTTAGAGCAGGTGGGGGCCAGGTATGAGCTCTGTTCTTCCTACATCCTCATTCTTGTGCTTCACAGTTTCTAGCTTCTTTCTCCAGATAAAAATCTTCTGTGTTTATCCAGACTGATTTTTGGCTCATGTCAGAGACATTGAGGATATGAAAGGCAGCCATTGTATCCCATGTTTGAATTAGCTCTGTGTCTTTTGAGATTTCTTGGGAACTTTCAAATTGCATGTTTTCAGTAGGAGCCACAAACTGTAGGAAGGGCTGTATTTCACAATCTCTCCAAATTCAGCAGTTGCTTGGGAAAGAGAATGAGATCCCAGGGGCCAAATTTTATATTTTGAAAGGTGGAAGTATCATGTTTCAATGATTCAGTGAATGAGTGCTAATTAACTTCTTTCCCCCTCCCCAATCCAAATGCTTTCAAACTGCAAAAGGGAAGTTCTTCTGACATGCAGTTAATTTCTCCATGTTTCATTCTTGAGGATCTTTGAGATTTCAGTTTTGGGTTAGGTAAGTATCCAAAACCTTGGAACCCCTCAAGAGCTGAGAAATACATTTTCCTGCCTAGGCTTCAAGGGCATGATCCTACAATGGCACCACTTGGGTATTTGTCTCCCTCTTGTGTCTCATTCCATGAGATAAGACACAATCCTGCTCCACCTGTTTGCTAAAGCCACTGGAGCTCCCAATGAAGAATCTGTAGGTGACCTGTGCTCCTAATTGTCTGCAAACTCAGTGCTGAGAGACAACCTAGTTAGATACTAGGAGTAAAAAGCAGAAGGGAAATCAAGCAGGCTCCACACAGGACACAGGCAGAGTTATTTTCAGCTGGGCCTGGCTTCTGTTTACATCTTTCCCAGCTGTAACAAGGAAGGGGTTCCTGAAGTGCAAGCATTCAGACGAAGACAGAAGAAACCACTGTGCGGATCAGCCTTTTTCATGTCGCAGCCACCACCTCGGCCAGCGGCATTTTTCCCCTGCTGAGCACACATTGATGTACCGCAGGCTGCAACAGCCAGGAATGGCAAGAAGCAGGAAGCAGAGAAATTCCTTTCAGAGTAACACATAGACCCTCTTCTTTACCTTGAGCAAGCCTGGAGTGGCAAAGGATGCTGTGGTCTCTATGAGCCCACTCCTTCTGTTTGTCTAGAGAGAAAGGGTTCACCCTTTACTGGAAAAAGAGGTGGAGACCTGAGCTGATTTCATCTGTGAGGCAATATCTCCACTTCTCAGGGATAAATGAGACAAATGTTAGTGAGTTGGTCCACGCCCAGTACAGGAAGGCATTTGTTTTTTTCCCAGGCACAGCGCTGAGGCTGTTGTGGGATCCAGGTAGGATTTTGGAATGTGGGCAGAAACCCACATGGATGTGCCCTAAAGAAGGTTCAGCAGGGGAGCTCATGCCAGGCACTCTGGCTGGAGGTAGAACCGGGCACAAAATCTGAAACTAGTCCGGAAAGATGGGTTTATTTTAAAACTTGTTTCTTTAATACAGTTCTACCTCTTTTCTTCCCATCAAACTTCATGCCGTTAAATTATTTTTCAGAACTAGTTGCTGAAGTCTTCTGTTGTGGTCATGGCTTTGATTCTCGTGGAGGTAGTGCCAGCACCTCAGTAACGCAGCAGCTGAACTTCTCTGCAGAGTTTCTGTGCTGCACAAACTGCTGCTATCAAAATACACAGACCAAATTTTGGGGGAGAGGGAGTGCCTTTTAAACAGCAGCAACAAATCTTTGCACAGACAAAGAAAAACGTTTGCTTTCTCAAAGAAGTTAAATAACACCTTAACTGTTTAGCCTTACATAAAAGCTGTAAAGTTAAGTTAATGTGTAAAAAATTAGTTTCAAATGGGAAAAGCCAAATGGACTTTTCATTTT
This sequence comes from Ifrita kowaldi, assembly GCA_013398055.1. Classification (NCBI taxonomy): domain Eukaryota; kingdom Metazoa; phylum Chordata; class Aves; order Passeriformes; family Cinclosomatidae; genus Ifrita; species Ifrita kowaldi. The sequence continues at coordinate 692,383 of VZRS01012070.1, read as the reverse complement.
TTCTTGATTTTGTTTATTAAATTCTGAAATCAAAGAGAGTTTTGTATACACTTATCCTTGCAGACTTCTCAACTGATTGGTTTTCATCCATCAGTTGTGGGTGGGACAATAAAAAAAATATTCAAAACTTCCCATGCAGAGGTGACTTGGCTAATTCCATGCTCAGAGAATAGCAGGTGTCCCTGCTATGTATCTGTGCAGTTTTGGACTTCGGTAGCAAGAATCCCTGATACTGGACCTTGAGGACAGACTACTATTTCATCTGCATTTTGTAGACAGCCCTAATTAGTTAAATTAGTTTGTCTGCATCATAAATGTAAAGCAGCGCACACTGGATTTGTCTCTAATTGTGGCATTGCTCTGGTGATGGTTTGCAGACTTTTTTTTTTTTTTAACTTTCTCATTAGTACTTAGCTTGAGGCATTTGTGAGAAACCACAGCCTCCTAAAGCTCCCACTCCTGTCCTCTTAATTTTGACTCACAAGGTTTTAATGGATGAACAGAAGGCAAAGAAAGCCTTTGGTTCTCATACCATTCAGCAAACCTCCGGCTGGCACTGGCATTGTTTGGGAACCCTTGTGGGGATGAAAGCAAACTCTGTACAGATGTGGCCTCTTCTGAGACTGCCCTTTGAGGCCTGTTGATTCTCAGAACAAAAAGCACGTGAGGAGGGTGACTGGCAGGGGATTTCCATGGAGTGCTCTAAGTGAAGTTATTTTAAACTGATCCTGCACCGCACAAGGCTAATGATAGTCCCTGGTGGAAGGGGTTCCCAAAAGCACAAACGCTGCTCTGATCCTTTGTACGGAGCGAATTTTTCCATAATCTCAGTGGGACACTGCGTGGAGATTCTCTGGGCTGATAGGCTCATGAAGCACATCATGATGCAGGCTCACCAGTCTGGAGCTGGAAAATGTAGGATGGATGAATGCGGCAAAAAAGCCACATGTAGATGGCCTGTGCAGGGACAGTTTGGGTGTTTCAGTTCCCAGACCTTTCTGGGGAGGGAGCATGGGGTTGGCCGACATGGATCCGGCTGCTGCTGTGTATTTTTGGACCTTGGTCTCCACCTGTGAGAAGTTAATGCAGTGAAGCCATCTGGTTGGGTATCTCTGTGCCTGCTGTGAAGACACGCTCACAGAGCGCTAACGACAAATCCTGTCCTTTCTTCCTAAACGCTCACACAGGGAGTTTATGAGGCATGATGTGTGAACCCTGCCCCATGGAAGGATTAACCAGCTCTCCGAAACTGGGAGTGGTGAATGGGATCCCTCCTGAAACAAATCCCACTATGAGTACAACCACTGATTAAATTGAGGCTTTGGAGGGTAAAATTGTAACCAGGGCAGGAAATGTGATTACATCCATCAATCCAGCCGTCTGACTCCATGCTACTAACGCTGTCCTGAGCTCATCACTGCGGCAGCACGGCATCACACATGTAAGGGCTGGAGTTAGAGCACTGAGGGCAATGGGAGTTAGCTCATTCATTTTGATGAGCCCATGCTTTCTTTTGCAATATCTGGTAAAGAATGTTTATCTCAAATTCCTCTCCTACCCTGAGGTATTTTCACTGTTTATTGCTCAGTGATGTAACTTTTAAGCAATCCCTATGAGGATGGCCTTTCATGCCCAAAGTTGAGGCTGACTGAGAGTAGGGGGACAGCTGAGAGGCTGTGGCCACTCACCCAGCTTATGACGCAAGGTCCCAGGGGGACATGGACCAAAGCTGCCTCAAAGTGTCCCCACAGCAGGGAGAAGCAAGCTTTTTCAGGAATTCGGAGTAGTGCTGGGAAAGCTCAGGGAGAGGGGGAAGCTGCTGACCCCTTCCTCCCTCTCGTCTCTTCCCACACATCTGTGAGGTCTCAGATGAGGTCGTTAAGGAGAGGCTGTGACTCCTCCTTCTAGGGTGGCACATCTCTGTGCCACACCAGCACTGGTCTGGGACCACGGACCTCATTTGCCCCAAAGTTCCCAGGTTGCCAAGTAATGCCAGGAGACACAAATCACTTCTATATGTGATTTCATTCTGTAATGCCATAAGCTCATTGCTTCCTTGTACCACAATATGTTCCAGCTGACGGTCTTTATCTGTTTCTGGGTTTCTTCTGTCACTCTGGAGCATGGGCAATTTAGAAATGGATCCCACATTTCCTCTGCTACTTCAAAAGAAACAAGAAGACAAAATACTGTCAGGCCAAATCTGGCTGCTCCTAACTGTACTTCTCCATGTGAGAGGATCCAAGATCAAATTCTCTCAAATGTTACTTATCAAAAGGGTTACTTTGCATTTGTTGATGAGGAACAGAGCTTCTTTGGTGATGCTGCACACATAGAAGCCCAGACAGAACAGGGACAAGCTAAGCTGTGCAGGGAGTGGCAAAGACAGTGTTAATCTTTAACTTGGTGAGACTACTTGTACAAGCTTATGAAGTCTGGCTTGCGACTGAGGGAGAATGAGGACCCTTCATTTGTAAAATTCGGTGTAAACTTTCTGTGTCCCCACCAAAAGATGACATTAATTATATTGAATTCACTTCTTCAGATCCACTGGGCTGGTTGAGAGGTGATTAGGTGGTACACAGGACTGCATAGAGAGCCAGAGATCAGATTTTCAGAGCTACAAGCAATCCATGTGAGAAGAGGATTAAACAGGTCCTTCTTCTCCAAGCACAGCCATAAAACATTTCCCAACACCTGAGATTATTTTTAATGTGCTTTCAAGATATAAAGTACTATATCAGTTTTAATATTTTTCAACTGAAAATATGCTATGAAGGGAAGAGAAGATGTATAAGGAGTTGCCCAGAGAGGTGGGTGAACTTGGCAGTGAAATTCAAAGCTGACCTTTTCAAGGTATTAATCACTGGCTAAGCTAACATCTGGCTTGTAACTTCAACAGGAGACAGGATGCTGAGTTTACGGAAAGAGTGAGCGGGAATTTTTCAGTGAATCAGGAGGAAGACAGAAATGGCTGTATGGAATAGGTGTGAATTGTCAGGGAGCTGCCTAAACGTGGTGAAGCAGAGGCTATTTGCTTTAATTCAAGAGGCTATTTGCTTTAATTCAGTGTGAGTGTTGCAGGAGGCAGATGCCCATGGACAGCCTGATCCTTGGTTCCTACCACTCTCCTTTGCTTACAGCTTATTGATGGGAACCAGCAACATGAAGAATTAAATGCCCAGGTGCAAACTGAACCAGATCTGAACCTCAGTGACCTCTATTTCAGCCTCATTAGTTTGATCCGTCCTGGGAGTGTGAGCTGGTGGTCAGAACTTTTACCCCAAGCAGTAGCCAGCAAGAGAGGTCTGTTGCATGTTCATGTTGTTCATGAGCATGGTGAGTTGCATCATGCAGCTTAAAATGCAGTCGGGCAAATATATCCAGCAATGAGGGGGGTAGATTTAAACTATGCAGGAAATTTTCGTAAGGAATGGGGTTTATAGTGACTTCAGCATTAAAAATGATCAGTGCTACTGCTATTGCTCACCAGTTCCTCTCTGTGAACACGACCACAAAAGCCAGCAGAGAATGGATGCTTTGGCCCTTGGCCCTTTGGGTCATGCTTGGGACAGGGGCTTTGCTTGCCAGGTTGGCTATGGGAAGTGTGTCATTTAGTGGAAGTCCATTTGGAGTGTGGGGCCAAAACCAAGCATGTGTTCTGGCAGTAGTGCAAGGTTGGGACTCTTCTTTTCCTGTGAGATAGGAACCCAAGCCCAGCTGGCCAGGCAGTCAAAGCACTGGCACTCTGAGCTCACATCGTGAACCTCATGTTAGATGTGTCTCAGTTACATTTGCAAGGAATGGTACAATGTATGTCAAATGAAGAAAGGAGTTTTAGTCAGTAGAAGTGTGCCAACGCTGCGACTTTTTTCAACTAGAAATATCATAGGGCTGACCTGGCCTTTACACTGCTCAGGGAGACACAGGAAGCAAGAAGGGAGGAAGCCCCACAGATACCATGGCCTTTTTTGGGAGGTTTGTAGTGACTGCAGATGACATTGAAAAGCGTCTGTCAGAGTGCTGTCAGCTGATAAAAGAAAAGCATAATCCCATCATGCATTAGCTACTGCTCACCCTGCTTACTGCAAATACAGCCCGAGTTTCCAGATTTGGATAAATAAGGGCTTAGGTCTAGGGTTCAATGGACTCGATCAGCTTGAGAAAATGATTCAGCTAAAGCCAGCACTGACTGAAAGCAGAGGGCAGCTCCTCTGGTAGCTGCTGCTTCAGGGCTGCCAGCTTAGGGCTGAAGTCTTCAGTGCACTAGGCAGAGTACAAAACCACAGTGCAAACATCCAGGCAAAACACAGCTGGTGAATAAACAGGAAAGCAAATGAGTGATGGTGTAGTGGGAAGATGGTCAGCACAAATGAGTATACACCAAGTTGTGGCAGAAAATCATCACTGCTCCTAACAGCTATCTGGCTAGCCAGGGATAAATCCCGGGGAAGTCCAGGAGTAGATCCTCCTGGTGTGAGCTATTCTGAGACTGATTATCTGGCAGGTGGAGCTGTGAGAAACCATCAGAGTAGAGCAGGTCCTTCAGCCATTCACACGACACTGAGTTTTCCCAGGTGTGCCGGCCAAGTGTGCTCAAGCCAGAGTTTCTGTCTTACCTAACCCACAGGCCTGGACCTGATATGTAGTAAAACTTCTGATGAGATTTCACACACTCCTTAGCTTAGATGAAGTTTAAGGATGCAGTGAAAGAACTAAGCTCTTCTTGAGGTTGAGTTCTTAACTTTCAGAGTAAAAGCCTGGGATTTGGAAACCCGAGATCAGCATATTTCCACTGATGAAAACTCGGTTTTGAGCATGATCTGACAGAGCTCTGACATTGCCTGTCTGGGTGTGGTGGAAAGTATAGTTGTTTGCAAATCCATGCATTGGGAAGAACTTGCAGAGGTGTTTTTTTCTTGGAGACAAGATGACCTGTTATCAATAGATATGATTATAAATTAGGGTATACTATGCTGAATACTGTGCAAAACACACCCTGATTCAAGCATTTATAGTCATAACAGAGAGGATGAAGGAGAATTATCTTCATTTGGGGAATGAAGAACTGAAACACTGGGAGATTAAGTGACTTGCCATGAATCAAACAGGCAATCTGTGGCAGAGCCAAGAATAAAATCCAGATCCCACTGAAGCAACCTAACTAGGAACATCCTTCCCATTGAATAGTTTAATTAACATAAATTAAGCAGCAAGTTGACTCAATGTGTTTTTAATTTTACTTGTGTACTTCAGAGAACACAACAATTGCATTTTATAATCTAAAAATAAACAAACACATATGTTTGTTAGAAAAACAACAGGCACACAGGAAAAATAATTCTTCCTTCTATTATATTTGGTGTGGAGTCCTTCATTAGGACTAAAATTATTATGTGAAGTGAAGGAAGAAGGCAAAGAACTCTCTCCTTCTGTGCTAGTTCATTAGAATTAAAAATAACCCTTCTTTTAGGTCTGTGCTGAGTGCCAGGGCTCTGTGTAAACAGAGTCAAATGACGGATTCTTTAAGCAGAGGTTCCATCAAATCCACCACATCCTCAGTCAGCTCAGTGATGTGCAGAGGGCAAGAGGCAGAACTGAGAATTTGCTAGCACCTTTGCAAGTGCATTTGAGAGGGCCCAAAGATGGAAAGAGTCTGGAAAGCACCTGAGCCCTCCCACATGCTGAAAGGGAAGATAAGAGCAAAAGGGATACAATAGCAAATCCCAGTCAAGGGAAAAATGTCTTTTAAACTCAGCAACAAATCTCTCTAGTCTTTGAAGCTGCCTATGCCAGGCTTCATTCCCAGACAGCAGGGTGAGCATTCCTCTCTAAAATTAAGCCCCTGGCAATTACTCCCCCCAGGAATAGGCATGTACTGAGTGCAGGAAAGCTACACATGAGTGACAATAGGATTTAAAGAACAAGAGAGACAGAAGAACTGATTTAGACCTCATGGGAACATTCACGGAGCCTTTTCTACAAGCAAAACACTTGCATTGAATTAAGCTAAATCAATATAAGCCAGCTGGAAAGTGACCAATGGGGATGGCATTCCCAGGCACACAAGAGATGATTTTGCAGGGGCTGCCTACCAGCCTAGTGCCACGTAGCCCTGGCCAGCACAGATTCACCGGGAGGGTCAAAAGGCAGCAGCTCTTGCGGTAGCCACTCTTGCAATGTGTGATGCAAGCACAGCCCCTGTCTGCAGCTACAGCCCTGCCAGAGCACAGCCACATCACCACCCCTGCCCCAGTGGGTCAGCTGGAGCCTGGTGCTGTGCTGGAAGGATGGTGTCCCTCCTTGCCAGCCCAGAGCACGCGCCGAGCAACTGCAAGTCTGTCCGCTGCATGTTCTGTATGTAGCCCAGCCTCCACTAACTTGGGCTCTCTTCTGCAACTCCTTTCCCACAGTTAAAGTGAAACTAGACAACTTGGCAGACCCCTGGCTTTTGTGTGCAGAGCTGAAAAGGCACAAAACTCTCTTCCTGTGACATTGCTGCCAATATGACACAAACCCTGCTTTGATTTTCACTGGGGTGATTTTACAGGATATTTTTTGTCTGTAAGGAATGTCAGGAAAATATGAGTAATATTTGATGCACCCAGCATTATGTCAAAAATTGCACTTTGAAGCAGAAACCTGGCAAACTGGAACGTGGTGGCTACATCCTTCCAGCCACTGCATCCCTTCCAGGAGAAACTGCCCCTGTTGCACTCCACTTTTCTTACACGATCAAAGCTTGAAGACATTTAAAAGCTCTAGACAGATCACATTCTTGTGCCCAGGTTTATGCTACTCAGGCTGAAGAGTTGGGAGTGAGAAACTGAATAAAGCAGGTCTCTGTCACACTCCTCCAACCAGGTACTTGTCACCCAACATTAGACACCCATGAATCTCATTTTTATATCTGCAACAGCCAGTCTGTAAAAAGTTTAATATCACTAGGGATCTACTGGAGGTTTCAGAGCCTGGTTTGTCCAAACTATTTGAAGCACATACCTCAGGCTGAGAACAGCTGTTTCACAGCAACATCAGTATTCTTCCCCACTGATGACAGTCCTGGTGACCAGGTCAAATATACACATCTACAGGATACATATCTACATTTGGTTGAATGATATTGATTTTGAGCACCACCCTGGTTCCTATAGGTTAAAAAAAAGAGGTAAGAAAATTCTCTGAGTGGAAGAGCAGGGTCACTGAAGCCTTCACCTTACTGGAGCTAATGCTCTCTGGGAGTATGGAGCGTAATTTGAAAACTTTAAACAGGGTTTGTTGTCTACTAGCAGCTATTGGGGGCCATGGAAAAGGAGGAGCCTGGTTTGCTCTGAGATGCTGGGGAGTGGTAACTGGAGTGACTGTGTGTGGAAGTGTGGATGCTCCGTGTCCTTTCAGCCTCCACTGCTCAGTGATTATAGGAAATTGTGCTTAGGTGACTCTTCAGCCGAATGCTTCTACATCACTCAGAGGTGACTTTATTTTTGACAATAGCTGGTTCTGAATTATTGGATGCTTCTAATAGTTTTGAATTAAGCCTGACATCTGTGGCTCACCACGATGCTGCATCACAGGAATTTGAAGAGTACTGGCTTCGAAGTAAAAATGAAACATGTGAACCATATATCATTAAGCAGTAAGATAACCAGGGGTAAGGGCAGCAGAGTTCTGGATCCTCAGGGGTCTGAAAAGCCAAACTCCTTGATCTTGAGGAACTGAGTCTTTAGGAAGACAGCAAACATGGTTGGAACCTGAGAAAAAGAAGTTAAAATCTACTGGATGAGCCAGAGTTATTCTTTGGAAATGCCATTAAAATTTGCCAGCCAAAGGAAATTACCTAATTCAGACTCAAAGCTACACAAGACAGACAGTGCTGTCATGCCACAGAGGATGCCATTACAGGACAGGAGAGTGGCAGCAGAATGGAACATTGAGCATGGAGCTGCCTCATAAACTGCACAGAGATCTACGAACACCAAAAGTCAGGACAATGGCTTGTATTTGGAAAAACCTTCAAGGACCACAATAATTTCTGTCGCTGTCCAAGACACTGCCTTGCATGGACAAAGAGCACAATAGCACCATGGTTGCAGGCAACACTTCATGGGACCAGTGAGCAGTGCTGCAGAGGATTAAAGCACTACCTTCCCAACAGCAAATGAAATGTCTGTGTCTTGAACACGATGCTGGTGAAGTGTTTCCAGGAATGGGCACATTAGCACAGAAAGCAAAACTACAGGCAATTGACCATAAAGAAATGAAGCTCAGGACTTAGTGTGGTGAGCTAATTCCTATTAGAGTTGTGACTAAACTCATGGGCAATTAGCAAATTGGAAGAAGTACAATTTATAATCACACCAAGAGAAAAAAATTATCCACGAATAAAAACATGCCACTCCCTTAATTTCATTAAAGAGGTAACTCACCAAACAGGCAGAAGATCAAAACAATTGAAAAAGAGTTTGAGGATATTTTCCAAGGGAGAGGGAACCTGTTAAGGCTTGTCACAATTACTGAAATCACAGGCCAGTCAAGTGAAAACTCCCATGGCATGGGAACAGCTGGTCAGCTGATGCAGTTTGGCATAAATTCCTTTATGTTGGAGAAATGAGGCATTTATTTCAGAGACAACCTTACTAGATAGCCATAAAGGTGATCATATCCATTTTTGCTAGGCCTACTCATCTGGCAAAACTAGTTGCTAACACAGCACTGCAGTTTCAGCAGATCTGAGTCTGTGATGAACACAGTATGACACATTTTATTCCTGGTCCAAATTTACACTCAGTACAACAGGTCGGTAGGAAGCATTATCAAAATGAGAAACTAACCAGTGGAAAAGAGTAAGGATGTAAGGAAGTTAACTGTGACCTGCATTTAGCATTGCTAAATTACAGAATTTTGCAAAAGATGAGTGGTTTGTCAGCTACAAAGTTCTCCTTCAGCAAAAATCTGAAGAGGTAAAAATGCCTATAATGTTAGAAAGTGACCAAACCAAAGCCTGGCACATTTACAAAGAAATAGATGCGGTAGAACAAATTTTTAAGAACTGAGGTCCTGGAAGCATCCGCTCCTACACGAAAGCAAAGCAGATGATCTATGAAAAAAAAATGTATCTGGTATTCTGTGTTTTTGTTGGTGAAGGTGCGTAGGGAGAACTGTATTTTGAAGACACTTTCTGAAAGCAAGTGGCAGCAGCAACTGCCCTGATGACAGGCCCATGTTATGCACTGATGGACTGGAAATCAGGCCCCAGTGAAATGCACCTCCTTCAGATGTGATAGCTCTAAATAATTTCTGAACAACACGCGCAGCTCATTCAGGACTACTGTTTACTGCCATTTAGTGAGGAAGTACTGCATTAGCTGGCATTCAGGATAAGCAGCTCTTGAAGTCAAAATAATTTTGCAATTACTTAGAAACTGATTGTACTTTCACCACAACACTGATTTGCCGAAAGATCACGTATCAGTCCAGTATAACTTGGGAAAAGCAAACTAAAAGGCCCTTGAAATGCAAGGTTTCAGTAATTCACAATGGTTTATTTCATTGTGAAAAAATGTCATCAAGACAGTATTTTCTGTGTCAAATGAAAGCAGGAGCATTTTAAACACTAGGAGAAGAATACATTTCCCTTAAATGGAGATATTTTTCTTTATGAAAATGCATTAAAACAGTCTATTGACAATACTTTTTATGCAAAGCAGGACTTTCGGGACAATGTAAATCATACAAAACTTTTAATTCTGTGCTGGTCTATCTGCTATCTTCTGCCAGGCTTAGTCTCTTGTGTTATCAGAATAACGACAAATCAACAGCACAGATCTAAGAGAAGCACCTATGAATGTTCTGGAAGTCTAAATGAAGCCAGTTACAAGTATTAACAGCTGTGAAGTTAATTAGGCTTCCGAGGTACTTAGATATCTAAGGACCATTGCTGTGGTCTGGACCTTAATAGTTTTGGGACAGAGGGGCAAAGCATTGCAACTGTATTGAAAACAGCTGAAACAACCTTTGTTTTGTCACAGCACCATTTTCTAACCTCTAAACCCATTCGCCCCAAAAAACCCCCAAAAACAGTAAAATGCCAACAACAAAAACAAAGTAAAACAGAAGGGATGTCCTTAAAATAAAATACAGAATTGAATTTCCTTCTGGACTCCCTATAAGGTTCTCCCATCCCAATAAGGGAATAGTGACATTGGTTCAAGGTGTCATCCCCTGTGTGAGTCATTCTGCAGAAGGGAAGGGAAGGGAAAGCATTTAGAATGGGTCTCCAAGGCTTTAGCCCACTGAATTCCTCCCCAGCACACAATCTCTGGAAGAAGTGGAGGATCCCCTTGAGCAGGAAGTGATTCAGAAACATACGATGGTCTGTTTGCAGTGACTCACAACACATCAATAGCAGAATTGTCCAGAGATCTACAGAATGTCAGGACTCTTTTCATACCATTGTGCAAGCACAAGTACCAAGAAACATATGTTTCCTATCACTCAGCCCAGCTTTATGCTAGACTAATATATAATAATCTCTCTTGCTTGAAAACAGTCCTGGGCTTGCACATATGTGGTCAGCATATTATTATTATTATTATTATGAGCATCATCATTAGCATGATGATGATGATCATCATCATCATCACATATGTTTCTGTTGAAGATTGTATAGAGGCAATTACAATTTGTTCTTTGTTTCCATCAGACTGCACCATGTCAATATATACACTGTGGATGGTATGCATGTCTAACACTGTCCTCTACAAGCAGGTGCCATGCAGACCTGCCATCACCTGATGTGACTGATCATAACTCTGTGGCTGATCATAACTTACTAGAAGATACTGGTTCACCTTTTGAAAGATTTGCCTTCTGGTGACCATTCAGGATGGAATATTCCACTCTGAGTGCCTCCCTTAAGAAGAATATATGGAATATTTCAAGTAAACCAGGAGGCTTAATAGACATAAAGCTGGACACACAAGCAAAGGAAAAGTTGGTTTGCCCATAGTGAAGAATATCTGTGACTGCTTCCTTGTGAATCTGACAACTTCAGCTATGAAAAGAACCAATGAAGTGTAGCAGTCCCAGATTTTTTAAATAATCATAAAAATTTGGCCAAATTTGGTCAAGTTTCAAACTTCTGGTACCTGCAGGTAGCACCTGCTAAGCACAGTCTTGCCAAAGATCTACCCCAAGTGTATCAAATCATCTCCCTGTGCTATGCAGCTTTCTGAAGTTCAGAGGCTCACTGAGATCTTCCCCTGGAATTGCAAGTCTCAGGTGCCACAGGTGCTGGTCTGAAGCAAGGCAGTCTGTGGGTGTGGAAACATGAACAAACAAATGTAGGGAAGCATATTACTTCATGAGAACTGATACATAGCAATTATCCCTGCTCATTCTTACTCTGCATGAAATGGGGTAATTCACAGCAATTTACCCTTCAATAAAAGGCAAGTAAACTGCCCTATATTTTCAGCATGGTGAAAGTTGTCACGCAGACAGACACCAGTTTGTGGTCATGAGGAGCTGATGGGATGTGCTACTGCATGGTGACGTGTCTCCATCTCTGTCCCTTTCTTGGTACGTGCCACACTCCCTGTGTTGGGCTAACATCAGGGCTACCATGAATGCCATGGTTTAAACACAGGAAAAACAAGAACCAGCTCTGGGAAGGGGTGGACTTGTCCAAGGTGCAATGGAAAGCCAGCTGGTGACACTGGGATTGAAGACTGCTGGGAAGGACGAAACTAAAAGTAAAGTCTGGCTGGGTGAGAATAAGGATGGGAGACAAGAGCGGAGTACATGGGGACCAGTGGGACAAAGAGTCTGTGAGGAAAGACAGCAGAGATGTGAGCTCATGTGCCATGATGAGGAAGGCAAGGAGCAGTTGGGCAAGGAACTACGGACCAAGGAAAGCAGGGTGTTGACAAGGATCTTATGAAAGGCAGAGACCTCACAGGGGTCAATGGGAAAACAGAAAACTGGGGTGGGCTGGAGAGAGAGTCTGAAACAAAGGGGTGCTCTGTGAGTGAACAGGTATCTGGGGAGGGAGTCTGAGAGAAGAAATAAGCAGGTAGGCAAAGTCAGAGAGGAGAGACAGCATGGATAGAGAGCCAGGGATAAAGGCACTGGATGGGTCAGCCAAGGCCAGTGGCACTGGTGACAAACATCAGGACTCAGTTGGCACCATGTTTAGACAGGGAAGAATAGGACAGGTATTAAACCCAATTACATGAGGAGAATGGGGTTTGCCTAAGGAGCCAGGATAGGCCAGACTCACAATGCAGATACAGACAAACTTGAGGGAATGGGGAAGGAAAGCCTGTCTCCAACATGACCTTTTCCCTTCAGAGTGGATTTTAAATGTCCTGATTGTTACCAGTTCTCTCCTAGCAGAAAATATTTGCAAAGACGTCTGTATGGCCACAGGTGATGAATGCAAACACATGCCTGCTCTTCATGGAGTGCAGGTCAAAGTGCCAGCCTTGGTGAGTCATGCATGTACCAACATACAGCTGCCAGAGGGAATTCTTTTTTCAGGTGTGATTTGTGGCAAGCCTAGGGATTGCCCTGCCCATATATCATGTGAAAAGAACCTTATAAAGGTCAAAAAGTTAAGCACCCAAACTTTAGGAAACATAAACTTCATTTTCCTTCCTTGTACATAAGCTTTATGAATCAGCATTTAATTACATGACCGTCAGCTATTTTTTCCACAGGCGCTCTTCAGAAGGGTCCACCAAGTAGACCTGTTCCAAGGCTAAATCTGGACTTAAGGAAGAGTTTGTTTGCAGGACCCCTGCTTCATTTCTTCCAGAAGTCAGAAAATGCATAAATTATGTGTCAGGGAGTTAGCGGAAAAAGAAAGGGCACTCTGATGATTCAGGCAGCTGAAAGATATCTTAGGAAATTGAATTCTGTCCCTAACCGTGCCAAAAAGTCCAAATGAAATTCTGAGAAAATCCTTTAAATCACAGTTCTCTGTAGGAATTAATGTTCTGTCTCTCAATTTTTTGCCTTCTTAGTTTTGGCCTTCTTAGTTTTCTAACTTGAAAATTTTTCAATCCTCCTGTAATTAACTCCAGAGAGTGACATCTTGGACTCGTGTATACATATAGAAAAAGAAGAAAGTCTTAAAAATTGTCATGTAAAGGAAGAACTGACATTATTTAAGAGCTGAAGAACATGTCCATTAGTGAGCTGCCTACCAAATTTTTTGAATGTGACTGGAGAACAGGTTACAAATATGTTCCTGAGGAAAAAATACCAGATGTAAAAAGAATCTATAATCCAGTGGAGAAAAGTAAAGTAAGCACCTATGTCTGTGAGATGAAGCTAGGCAGATTCATATAAGGAATTTGGCATAAAGCTTTAACAGTGAGGGTAATTAAGCATCCCTTGAAAACCAACCCAAGTAAATCATCAGCTCTTTATCTCTTCAGGTCTTCAAACTGAGACTAACTGCCTTCCTAGCTACTTGCTTCATTCCTTGGATAATCCTGAAGTATTCAACTAATTACAAGGATAACTTAGTTAAATTATATATAGGTCTGTAAAATGCAGGAAGTCAGACTCTGTGACCCAGCAGCCCTTATCTTTACTAATCCAAGTGCCAGGTAGTCATTGTTGCAGCTGAAGTCAGTTGAAACTTCTCTATGATTATATAAAATTCTAAATAGTGCTACACAGACAGGAAAACCTCCAAAATCTCAGATATCTCACTTTTGAACATAATCCCTTACTAGCTCAAATTTACATCGATATGAAGGTCTCTTAATCTCCCCTTAGCTGGAAGGGATGTTTTGAATGTGCACTGTTTATTATTTATGAAACTTCAGTAATGAGAACCACTGAAATGCCTGTGGGTGAAAGAATAATTCTCACCTCAGGACAGCATTTGAATAGTGTCAGAACAGTGGACCAAAACTTATGAGGAGGTAACAGGTTGTTACTGGGTGTTAAATGATGCAGAAAACTTGTGGAAAGAAAGTCAGTATGTGATCCAGTAAGCAAGGACTGGAGCACAGATGCATAAGCATAAGGGAAGCAAAGAAAGTTGTACAATCAACCCTGACTCTGGAATTTCCCAAGATACCTACAGTTTTCAGCCTGATCATGTCCCCCAGATTATTATCTGACACACGAAATAAAACGAAGCCTCTGTTTTTTTCAGAGCCCTGAGCTCACTAATGGCCCTAATGACCCTGAGACACCTCACCTGGAGCTCACACCCATGGGCCCAGGAGCTCTACCTAAGCTCAGCCCTGGGCATTCATTGCTTGCTTGATCTGCACTGGAGGAGCACTGGTCTCCTGTCCAGCTATGGCCCTGCTCCTGTCTGGTTATGAAGTCTGTTGAACTGGATCTAAACTTATGATTTAGCTTTATGGCTTGCTTTTTGTCATTATGGACATGCCTGGTAAGCACTGGACCCGATCCTTTTCCTTGACTTTGTGGCTTGGCCTCAGAACTTGCGTTTTGATCTGAATTTTTGGTTGGACCTAACCATCACCTCTGGGTTTGTCTGGCTTGCCTCTCTCTGGCAACATGGGACAGAGATCCAGCTAGTAAGGCTCCCCCTTGGCTCCTGGCTCACCTCCCTTTGAGGAGCAGCCCTGCTCTTGCTGCTCCCTGACAGATTTATCCTGGTGTTTGGATGCTCTGAGGTGCTCTGAGGGAGCAGCTGCCTTGCCATTTGGAGCAAGAAAGCACTGCAATGATTCTGAGAGGGAGAACTGTCCAGCCAAACATAACTAATTTAATTTTTTAGCCATAACAAAAGTTTGGTGACTGGTAGCTCTGTGTCTGTGTGACTAAGTGCATGCACCCAGAGCTCTAGTCTGACTGTAAGATGACATCAGCTTAAGGAGCATGCCAGCAGCCTCTCAGTCATCTCTTTCCTACTGCTTGCCAAGAGCTGTTGATGCTTTCCCAAAACATGTGGTAAAAGAAGCCTCATGCATGTTTACATTCAAGGCAGGATGAAGGCCTGGCCCTGACCAGACTGCCACAGTGTACTTCAGAGTCTGAATCAAAACAATGCTGCTTTGACACAGGCTGATTTCTGGTGGCTCCTCACGAGCTGGGTGAGGCTGTTTCCCATCGTGGTCCTCTGCTGTATCTGTTTATCTTCTATGACATTCCGATATGTGAGAAATCCAGAGTGGGACAAAAAGGATCATCCTGGGAATGGCGGAAGTAAGGTCTCCTGTTCGAAGCCAGCCTTGGTGAGAGGTTTCTGAAAGCTGGCACAAGCACAGAAGCTGTGTATAAGCTTTGTGAAAAGCTTATCCGTGCATGTCCTCTGCCTGTTTCCCAGCAAGTAACTATCATGTAATGTAACCACCCTTGTTACCGTCCATGGCAGAGATTAACTGGAAGGAGTTTGGTTTATAGATGTTGCAATGCCAACACTGTACAGCTTTTAACTACTGAAGCAGGCTTTCCCTTGTGAGCTGAATAGCTCAAGTTTGAAGGGGCTGGAGATCCCTCTGCTGAGAAAAATGTGTGGTCTGGTGAGGACAGTGTCCCCTCTCACCATCCTGGGATGTGACAGAAAGGGATTCATGGATAGGCTTGAGTCCGTTCAGTTGGCACTTTAGGTTTTATCATGAAGTTTAAAAAGAAAAGTTTCAAATATAAAAGGGAGGGATATTGTAGCTCTTAATTACGTGCCATAGGCTGGGCAGACCAGTGGTACCTAAACATGCACAATAAGAGCTTGAATACCTTCATCTTAGGCAATAGCTGTACTTTAGGGAAGTGAAAGTCCAGTCTAAAAGATGGATTAGAATATGTTGTTTAAAAAACCCTTTCTTTGGTCCGAATGGAGTGAGTGTGTGTGTCTAAACTGTGCGTGTTCTCATTAAAACACAGGTGTTACTGATGACCAGAAGAGGCTGGTCAATGCAGGTGGTCAGCTGAAGTAACCTGTAGGGATGGTTAATGGGCTAAAACAGACTGGTTTTAGTGGCCTGGAGGTGCTGTGTGGCCCGAGGAAGCAAGGGTCAGGCCTTGCTATCCAGCTGTGACAGTCTTGGGCCCAGGCCAGCAGAAACTGAAAATCGTGTCTCTGAAACAACCCTGGCAGCTGCTTCACCAAGAACTGAGAGGGCTTGAAATGATGGCTGTGTTACAGGAAAGGTCTAACTGATTAATCTAGCCCTTCCACCTCATTGTTCTTACAGTACATTATTTTGTTTATTTTTACTGTCTTCTCTTTATTCAACAATGCTGTTTTGGTAAGTTGTTAGGTGCGCCATATGGCAGTAGTGGGGCTGAGCCCTCAGATGAGCCCATCAGTTCTTGTTTTCCCATGTTTTGAGGTGGCAGATTCAGCTGTTGTTTCTTGGGGCTTCAAAACTGAGCTGTACCATTCTGCTACTAGCTTAGGATCATGCAGCAGGGTTATACAACATTAGCTTCTCTTCAAACTCTTTTGCTACGAGAATCTGCTTTATTTCTAAACACAGCTAAAGAAAGGGGACAATGGTACTTTCAAGGAATATTTCCTTTCTTAATGGCTTTCAAAGGCTTCAGGGGAAAAAGTCCTCATCAGCTGATAAGGTGTAGAAGGGTGGCCAACTGATAGGACCACAGATTCTGGTAAATTCTGGAAAATTGTAGAGGTCCTGTAATGCTTTTTCAGGGTACAGCATGCTTGTCCAAAATCTCTGTAAGCCTTTCTCACTGTAGTACAGTAAGTCTTAGGAAACTCACTGAGTCCATCACCTCCTACCTCTGGTTTGCAAAGCTTCCCCAGGGGCTTGCTCCTTTGTCCCTCAGGCTTTGTGGTTCATAACTACATGGGCAGAGCTGTGTGAATTTGGTAGTAGTACTGCATTCAGAGCTGTATATAATGAAGAGCTGCAATTTGCTGGGCAAAATGACCTCTGCTGGGATCCTTCTCTGTGTTGCAGGCAGAGCTAATGCATATGCAGCTGTTTTCCACTCGGGTCACGTTATCTTCTCTAGGGGTCAAAGCCCCACTGCATTCTCTGGTTTTGCTGCCCTTTAGGACTGTTGGAGAACTTTCCAGCTCATGCTGTTTCCCAGAACAGACACTGTCCCACTAACTCCAACCTATGGCTTCCCCCAGTTCAGAATGAAAGATGCCTGGCGTGCACAAAGTCTGTTTTCAATGAGGGTTCACCTGACTGCTTTGCTGGACTTAGTGGACGCTGTCTTTTCTTGCTTAGTATGAAAAACTCACATGACCTGTACATGGATTTTACCCTGATTATTGCGTTTCTGATAGGAAACCAGAAGCTTTTCTTTGTCAGTATTTTTCCCTTGGCATCTTTATATCTAATTCTGTACATATCTACCTTCTCTCTTTGATTCCAGGCACATACATTAGTCTGCCATTGTTACTGAATTAAATCCCTGTTCTTTATTTATATTTGTGCTTTTCTCTCTTTTGGGGGAACAGCTTTTGGCATGTCTGTAAGGGTATAGAGCTCTGCTGGTAGAATAAAAAATAAGTTTTCGTTCTATCACCCTGAGATCTGTGTGTTTCCATTCTGAGGTCAAAAGAGCCAAATGAATAAAATGTTATTTGCTTATTCTTGATTTTATTTCTTTAAATCTAGACCTCCTGGTGCCAAAAGAGTTCTTCTGGAATATGACAGTAAGATAGAGATAATTATGTCCACATTTGTTTTTGTATTTTCTTGACATTTCAGACAACCCCTGAAAATTTCAGGCTGCAAAGCAACCTAATCAGCAGTAGGTTCAATTTTAAAACTATTTTCTATGTTGAAAGATAGAGGTATCATCCCTGGGAGACATCACTGATAAGCACTTGAATGTTGCAATTTGTAAAGAATACTTTAAAAATGTCAAACATAAAATTCTTGCTTCACATTTGATGACCAGAAAAAACCCTCAAATACTTGGTTTTTTAATACAGTACAGATGATAGAAATGCCAATGGAAACCTGTACCATCACTTAAAATGAATTGGCATGAAATAGTATTAAATGTCTGTGCTGGTACTGGTTTCAGAAGTAATAGTAGCAGCAGGTATTTAACCGAATTCATTATCAACAATTACTTTTGAATGTAGTTTCTGTTTGCTAACCATTCACTTGTCCAGGCTGGTTTCTTCCAGGGTATGTTTGTTAGCTATTTGAAGCAAACACCACCAGCCTTTAGGCTGCTTTAGAGATACTTGCAGCTCAAAGCATAATTTGTTACATCATACGTGTTACTCTGTACTTTCCTGGATGTCAGAAACTACAGAAACACTTCACAACTAAAATGGATCAGACAGCCAAAAAGCCAATGGGAGGAAAAAATCTGTAGGCAAGGAACTGAGGATGAGAGATTATGCAGCCTGCCAAAGTTTACAAAGGAAAATCTATGCTAGACTAGGAATTGGACCCAGACTTCCTGAATGTCAGTCCAGCCATAACCACAAGGCCATCCCTCTTCTGATTCACAAATACTATTACAAACTAACTAGCAGCTCCCACTCCTTCTGATACATTAGTCATAAACAGTGGAGTGAAAGTATTGCGTTCTTTGCAAAAATGCAACACTTTGAGTTTGGGTTTTCCTTGGAACCAGTCAGCCTTTTCAACTGAAGGGTCATTGACTGAAATGTGGGCTGTGGTTACCAGATTTAGACTTTGGCTGTTTGTCATTGTTGTGTGTCTGTAGCCAGGACTCTCAGGATACTGCTCCGTGACAGAGACTACACTGGTAAAAAGAGGACATAACATTCCCATTTTAGATGTCACAGCGAGGAATGATTCTTGTATTGCTGTCACCTGAGGAAGTACCTTTTCTTGCATAGGTATGGTGTACATGTATCTGGGACACAGGCATGGCCTTCAGAGTATTTTCAGGTGACAGTGTATTATTTGAAGTCAATTGACCCTTTGCTTCAGGATTTTTGTGGCAACATCTCTTTATTGTGGCTGAATAGCCCTGAAAATATCTTTATGGCTTCTCAGAACCAAAGAGAAAATCCAAAAGGTGTCTCTGACTACCAAGAATGGTCTGAGCTTGCTCTCAAAACCTCAGTTAAGTGTAAGATTTTAAAATCCCATGTTACTGCCTGGTGAGGTCCTCCCTGACCAAGGGCTGATTGTGCAGCTGATGCCAATATTAGTCCCAAAGAGCATCCATCTCAAACTCAAGTTCTATATAAGTATAGTCTGTGGCTGACTTAGAGTCAGAATAATGAATGGGAATCATGTTGCTCGGCATGAGGAAATCTAACTATAATGCTGCTCACCATATTTTAGAGGAAAAATAGCTGTCAGGCATGCAATGATCTAAGTCTGCGAGGAAATAACTCTATCTGTGCAGTGAACTTTGGGAAATCCCCTTGTCAAAATCACTGACTAGTGACTGTAAAGAATCACAGAACAATAGATATTGTGATAGGAACAGCTGTAGAAGTCATCTAGACCACCCACAGAATTATTCACAGAAGTACTACTGCCAGCACATCATCTGGTCAGCCCTAACCCTGAATAGCTGTGTCCTGAAAACTGCCTAAATTGGATATTCTGTGACCTCTGTGGCCTCTCTGTTCCAATGCTGTGCTACCATAGTAGGAATTTTCTTCTTAATGCCCAGCTCCTGTGGCTCTTGTTCAATGTTGTATCATCTGATGCTGCTGAGGAAAATGTGGATCTGTTGTGTTTGTAATTACCCTTCAGGCAGTTGCAGGCTGTTTGATCAGCCTTCCCCTCACCTGCCTCAACCTTGCCAATCACGTGCTCCACGCCTCTGACCACTTCTGGTCAGAGGGGTAGACCTCTTCTGGACCCTCCCCAGTTTCCTCCCTTCCCTGTGCAATGGGCAGGTTCCAGACTGGACAGTGTGGCCTATGCAGCCTCATCAGTGTCAGGCACCAGGGAAAAGAACTGTTCTAGATCTGCCAGCCATGCTGCTCCGAATGTGGTGCGGAACACAGCTGCCTTGTGGTGCCAATGCACGATCAGCTCATCCAGCCTGACATCCACTGTAACCTCCTGACTTTCAGCACCTTGTCTAGTTCCCTCCCAGCCTGTAGGGATGCAGGGAGTCATTCCAGCTCAGGTGAGGAACTTTGCATTTCTCTCTACCGGACATCATGAGGTTTCTATTGCTACAATCCTGATGTCCTTGAGGCGCCTCTCAGTTGAAGATGTCATTTGTTGTGTCAGTTGTCATAATTTTGCATCTTCCAATGATATGCTGAGGGTGCACGTGTGTGTTATCCAGGTTGTTGTTGAAGCGTATGGACCACAGGATCAACCTCTGGTGCACACCATTCATTACTGGGTGTGAGCAGATGCTAAGCCTTTGATCATCACCACCTTCTCAGTCTTGTGGTTCAGCTGACTCTTAACCCACCTAGAAGTCCTTGGTTCCAGCCTTGGCATTGAAGGGCCCAGAAGACAGCAGAGATTTACCATTTCTAGGCATTTCTAAAGCAGCACTGGGGGTATTTTTTCCTAAATTAATTCATAGAGGTTCTCCAAAAAGACTGTTTGCAACAGTATGGGGCTGATAAAGCAAAGACCATGTTCAAACTGGAATTAGGCATTTATGGGAGGTAGTGTCTCTGTTGTACTGGAAGCTTCAAAATTGTTGCTTTTCCCTTCCCATTCTGCTATTGCTTCTTTCCTTACCTACAAAAATTGAAATCTAGATTGATTGTGCAGTTTAAGGAGAGAGGATGAGGCCTGGAGTAGAGACAGTGAGCTGATACTGCTAGTTAATGTCTACAGACCCAACAAACTGCAGTGAGAAAAGGCCACTTTCACCTTGTGTGGTCCAAACACATTAACTCAAAACATCTTCTAGGAGAAATTACCTGGCATTCTGTCATAAAATTTAATTACAACAGACTTATTTCCCCACCCCAGATAGATTGAAAGAGTTTTAAAAGGTGAACAAATTAAATCAATAATCTTTCATTTTGTTTTGACTGCAAGTTCTTCTTCCTGGTGTGAAAAGATAGGACCAAAAAAACCCATTTACTCTCAAAATGTGCCTGGCTCTGGATTCGGATATTTCATATCCAAACTCTCTGCCTGTAGTCCATATTTGTTAGCAGGAGGTCAGGGATGAAGACCACCCCACATGTCCAGGTCAGAACTGTTATAAGGGGGCCTTGTATTAATCAATCCATTCCTTACCAGTCCTCTTTAGCATTCAATTTCTCTTTGGTTCCTGTTAGGTTAAGGGGAATTACACATCCATGTGGTTAGGAGAGAATGCATTCCTTCTTCCTCTGTAGACAGTAAGGAAAACTAGAGGAAGCATCAATTTGTAATATAAGATGACCAAAGAAATCCTTAGCAATTATTTCATCACTGCTAATTATGAGGATACAGTTTCCTCTCTACACCTGAGGAACTGTAGGGCCGAGCTACATCCCAGATGGGTGCAGTACGACTGAACAGTGCCAGAATTAAGTCCTAATGGAGAAGTTCTTCCTGTTGCTAAGCTGGCTGGGTGACCTACTTGTACTGTCACTGGATACTGAGCATCCTTGTTTGAGCACAAAGTTGGTATTATTGCTAGTGCTCAGACTTGTTAGCTATTTCTCCCTGACACCCACAATAGGATTTAATCTCAAGTAATCTGAGGTGGAAATGAAATGTGATGCAAAGCAACTTGGAGGGCTTTTCACTTCAGACAGGCTTATTCAGTTTGCCCTGTGTGGCAGAGTTTATTGAATACCAAGCAAGAAACCTATTGGTAGAGCAATAGCTCTTCTCAGGGAAAAGAAGCCTCTCTGACAACACAGCAGTGCCATGGTGTGCTAATGCTGCAGGAGTTACTGGTCATGTGAGTGTGTTCTCTAGAGCCAGGAGTAAGAGAAAATGGTGCAAGGCTGCCTTTTATACAGAACATGTACTTACATTAACTTCTACTAATTAATCCTGGGCCGTATGTATTTTGTATTATAACAAAGCCCTGATCTGGAAAAAAACATGTGCTCTGCTGGTCCTAAATCCAGTCCTGCTGTACCTGTGGATTTCATTTTTAGTCTTAAGCACTTGGCTGTGCAGCCCCCTGAGGAAATTCCTGTGTGGCTCCACCCTGTTGGAGCCCACCTTGTGTGTCTGTGCAGGTCTTCACAGGAGATGAGCATGCAGCTCACAGCACTTGATGTATTAACCTCCTGTGCTACATACATCCAGGCAGCTCTCTGGAAGGGTTATCCTCTGTCTAAGGGTGTTTTCTCTCCATATTCCACCACTTTCTGCACAACTCTCCTCCCCTGCACCAGGCAGGTGGCTGTTTGGCCTGAACGAGCCGATTCCTTGCCAGGCTGGTGGTAGCCATGGCTGGTTGCTCTGTTAGCCCCTATCTCTGCTTATCCAGCTGCCTTGTACTGGATATGTACCTCCATATATACGATGACTTGCTGCAGTGAAGGAAGTTGCCCTGACCTTGCTTTTGTTCCTCTCCAAAAGCCAACCCAAAGGCACAAATCCAAACCCCCAACAAAGAGGTGAAGGAGCTGGAGCCCAGAGGCAGTTTCCATCTGTCTGATATCATCTCTCTCCACAAACACGAGGCTCCTCAGGGAGACAGGTCTGCAAACTGGGTTCCCAACACCCACTGCCCATGGCAGGGACTACCTCTGGCCTTGGGGATGAACAGAGGGAGATGTCCCTACAGCTCAGTCAACTGCTGCAATGAGGTGACTTTGAGTCCTCCCTCTTTTGGTTACTTCTTTTCTTGGCATTTTAGTGAAAGCCAGAGAATCTGTTTTCCATTTGCTGTACTTTTGCCGGAGACTGTAATTGCTCTTTGAACCTCCAGGAGCAGGAAACCCATTAAAGGCCCAAGAGGACAGGGATTCAGTGCCAGCCAGCACATTCCTTAGCTGCTTTCATCCTGCGAGAGGAGAGTGCTTCTGGCTTCTCCAGAAGGGACATTACTACATTTTGTTCAAATTTAAGGCTGATTTCAAGAGTAATTTTACCACTCACCTTATAGTTATCATTATTCCTGCTATTTGCATTATTATCTTTATGGTTATTAACACAGAAATATCTATGGGGAGGTCATTACAGAGAACCCAAGTATCAAGCTTGCCTTTCAGTATCTTGCAGACTGTAATGACAGATATAATAACAAGAAAATCTGAGCTGTGGGCATGACATATCAAACTGTGGAAAACTGTTGGTCAGGGCTTTTAAGGAGCTGCTGGCAAAGAGAATGAGAAGGCTGCAGTTGTATGGGAAATAAGAGCTGCCTGTTACAGGTAGAAAAAGTATGAAAAAATCTTTCATGCATGATAATACACCTTTAATGGTGCAGCTGCCACCCAATAAGATTTTTTTTTTGAAGAAGAAGAAGTGGCATGGCTCAGAATCAGTGGGATTGGCATGTTGCTGGATTATTTTAGTTGTGCATCCCCTCTGTGAACTGCTGATAATCTTCCAGAAAGTGAGAAGTAGGTTGCTGTGACTTTGCTCAGTACAGTGTGCCCCACAATGACTTTCTGCTGCACGAGACCCTGAGGTCTACCCGAGGGTAGCAGGTTGGCTGTGTCTGAGTCTGTCCCATAGACTCTGGAGTGGGAGAGTAGGAGGCAGCACAGCACAAAGAGAGAAGTGCAAGCCTTGGAAGGTACTTCTAAGCAAATAATGATAGGCTAGGGTAGTGCTGGGAGCAGGAAGGTACAGATATTCTGAGCCTAAAAACTGGGAATGAGGAGCTTGGATCAGGTGCAATGAAAGAAACAAAAGATTGTTTTAAGGATGACCCAGCTGAAGTTTGTTTGTTATTTTAGTGAACTTCACAAGAGCTGGTCCTGTGCCAGGTTTTAGCCCCTTCAGTAGCTGGCTCTGTGTCATTTTAGTTACATAGATTGTCACTAAAGCAGATACAAGGATCTGGTGAAACTTTCTTAGTACACAAGAGTATAAGTGAAGTGGCTGACACTGTTGCCCCATCCTCTGCTGAAATGGTAAAACGAAAGGTAGCAGGAGACATGAGGATGTCCCACGTGTCATGAAGATGTCAGAAAGGCCTTGAGACTTCTCCAGCTTATGTCTGGGAGGGGGTCCTACTGGAGCGGAGCTAGACAGACCATCCTAGTGATGGCAGTACTTGTAGAGGAACTGTCACTTCTGTTCTGCATTCCTCCTTATGAGTGATCAAAAAAAGGATTTTGCTAGGCAGTGACATGAAGCAAAGCCTGTCATGCATGCTCTGCGTGTCCAAGAGAGACTCTGACATATTTGCAGTAGTCCTGGGTTAGGAAGGAGCCTGTGCTGAACATCACAGTAACCATTTGCTTCCAGTAGTAACAGCACTTTGCTTGTGGCAGCTTTTCTGCAAGGAACCAACAGGTAGTTCAGCTCTGCAGTTTACAGCAACAACCAGGTTCTCAGAGTGAGGAACCTTTGCTGGCAATCCCTCCAAGCTCCTTTATCCCCAAATAATCTAGCATAAAGAGCAAGGAGAAAGCATTGGTTCTGGTCCTTGGCATTGTCTGGATACCCATCTCCTCCCTTACTCGTTCTTCTAATACTTCAGGTTACTTTAAATGAGGACATACAGAATCATGGAATTGTTTAGGTGGGAAAAGACCTCTAAGATCAAGTCCAGCCATTAACCTAACACTGCCAAGCTTATCACTAAACCATGTACCTAAGAACAACATCTACATGTGCTATGTATTGCACACAAAATGCCTGCATAAAAAAATTGTAATGGTTGTGGAGTCAAGTGCTTAGAAACCTAGGAAATCCAGGATGAAAGTTACCTGGGCAACATTTGAGCATCACCTGATGGCTACTCATGGCTGTGAAAGTCTCACAAGGGCTCTCTGGACTACCCCCTGCCTCACGCAGTGTGCAAAGTAGATGGCAGTGGTCACCAGAGGAAAAGGAACTGCAGAGGGAGCAAGAGTCATCATGGGACTGAAGGGATGGACTGCTGCCCTGCAGAGCTGGCCGGTGTTCCTGTCATCCAGTGTGATGCTGGGCAAGTTAGCCAGGTTCCCCATGGGTGACTGTGACAAGGCTATCCATTGCTTTCTGTGAGCCTCACATACCCTCCAGTCTCAGACTGTGCTCTGAAGCCAAGAAGGGTTATTTTTATTATGAATTGATTCCCTGATCCTATTTGCAGAACAGGCCCCAAACTGAAAGTGTGTGTGTGTTGTGAGATTCACTGCAGGGCCAGGGTGGGAAGGCAAGGGCTCTGCTGACCAGGGTGGAGGCTATTGGAGCTGGCATTGCAGCCCCTGAATGGCTGAGCCACAGCCAGCTTGCAATAGGGAATGAACACTTGCAACTGCACCTGGACTTTGAATGTAGAGTGCTGCAGCATGGTAGAAACTGAAAATCCATGTCCTTGTTGTTCCACATCAAGTACACAAATCTTCTGACTCTGCACTTTGAGCAGGCAGCCTCTCATTTACAAAACGCAAAATATCTACTGCACTGCTGTGAAAACAAATCTGTTGGTATTTCTGAAACAGTTAGATATGATAGCTTGCTGAATGCCATGATCTCAAAAGGGGTTTCAGTCATTCTGCTCTCAAGAACTTTGTTTAAATCCTATGTACTAGAGAAGATCTAAGTTCATCCACTGAACAGAAGGACAAAGCTAAGTATGTTTATTTTTTAAATTGCTGAAATTCTGTGACAGGAATCCTGTGAAACAAATGATCTACATTGCATGGCTCAGAGAACAGATATTAAAACTTCAGTGTCAATCCTTGTGCGGGCACTTCCCATGGGCAATTCCTGGCTTTTGCAACTACAGCAGTATTTGAATGTAGTTTTTGCACTGTAATGATACATTTACAGTCATCTTCCTTTGTAGCCTACCAGTCCTTGCTGACCTACAACCTTCTCAACTGAAAATGTCTTGTTTTAACTAATAGTCAGCCACAAGCTCAATCAAGCCAGAGTGAATCTTGCATATAGACAGATTTTCTTGGAATAAGTGGTTTATTTGATTTGGCTTCCTTTGCTTTTTTTTTTTTTTTTTGTTCAGGAAAAATTATGAAACATGAACATCTCTCATCATCTTTACAATCTACAATCCCTTCTGGATGGGCTTACTAGCACATCCCAGGAGAGACAGCAGGTATGTGTGGGAGCTGGAGTATGTCTGAGATGGTGGCTGATGACCTGTTGTCAGATTTTTTTCAGAAGCGAAGTTCAGCAACCCTTCTGATGGGGCAGCCTTTTAGTACTGGAAATTCAAAAATAATTTTTGATTGGAAAACAGAAAGAATGTAAGAAAAATAGTATTTTAAAACTTTGTTTACTCTGCTTTCTGCTCCTTGTTTACAACTTGGAAGTAAAGGAACCAGATTCTTTCACCCTGTGAAAGGTTTAAAACAGGTTAAAGCACCAGCTTAGGATTTTTTCTTTAGTAATAACCAACAAACAAAGCTAAATCCTTTTGCAAAAGAACAAATTTAATCAGACAGGCAGCTTTGCACCAGCTTCCGCCAATCTGCTGCCCAGTGCAGAGGCACAGGAACCGAGGGGCCACAGCTGCTCTCCAGGGAGACTGGCAGCGCTCCAGCACCAGCCTGCCCAGCAGATAAAGGCTCCAGCCTGTTGGGAACATGCAGCAAAGTGTGGGACTGTCCCACTGGTGCTCAGCGTTGGGAAACTATTAGAGGAATGTGTAGTTCAACAAGCCTCTACACACATGCCTCTGTTTTTTCCCTTGAGATAAGACTTCGTGTTATGAATTCTCAGGGCTTCCCCTGTTTTTCTGGGCAGAGGAATCCTGGCTTAACCCAGCAAATGATGAAAGGGGCCCACAGCACGGGACACAGGCCGGCCTTGTCACCTGAGGCACTGGGCAATGCATTAGGGAAGAGTTTTATAAAGCAGGGAACTGCCACTCCTGGCACAGCTGTCCCTGCAGAAAGCGAACAGCAGCTCCTGCAGCCCCATCCACGTGAAGTTCAGATTACCTGAGCTGGGTTTAACAGCAGCGTGGGCTGCTCAGAGCCCGGTGCAGGCTCCAGCCCTGCGCAGTTCCCGGGCTGCGGATGTTTGCTAACAGCTCGTCTGTGAACTCCACAGCCTCGGTTATCAGCACGCACTGCAGGCAGGTTACAGCGAGTTCGAGCTTGCCTGCATGACCCAGGGGCTGGCCTCTGATTACACTGCCACTGTGTGCCCAGCTCCACACCCCCTCCTGCCCTGGCTCCTTTGACAGACCACTTAATGCACACAGCACATTTCTGAAAGGAAGGAACAATCCCCCACTCCACTCAGAGGCTAATGGAGAAAAGTCTTGTTCAAATACAAGCGCACAAAATGCTCCAAAGTAATTTTCTTGAAAATGGCTGGGAGAAACTTTGTTCTTTGCTGCAGAACTTTTTCTTATTCTTTATTTATATAAATACTTGCAACAATGGCTAATTGTCAGAAAAATGTAAGCTATTTCGTAGCAGGATTCTTGTCTGCCCATTTCTACATTCCAAACTTCTGTCTTTATAGCTGAGGTCTTGACTAAATTATACAGCTCAGTACTGAGCTAGGTACTACCTCTCCAGAATAAGCCTTTTGGGACTGACAGGTATTCTTGTTAAAAGCCTGAAATAAAATAATCTGTTCCAAATGACTTACTCTTGGCTCTGGCAACTATTTGTGTGTATATATGCCCCAAGTTACGTTAATGTGGAAGTAATAGATCACAGAGAGCTCCTAGTGTTGTATATGATACTCGCACAACAAGCCTATGGCCATGATATCACTGCCTTTGTTCTGGGCTCCAGTGATGGTGCTGCCAAAAAAAGCGTAACTTAGAGCACAACTCATTGTTCCTCTCAGCTGCTGAGGCTCTATTGACTCAGTCACACTCAGCATGCAGGGGTGACACATTACCCCATTAGTGTTACTAATTCCCTGGTTTGAGAAGGGAATAGTGCCTGCTCTAAGAAAACAGGGAAGGGGTGGAGAAGTATTGGAACTCACAAACTCACTAGCATCCCTTAGCCTTTCTGAGTTCATTTGTCTGTGGCACAGATATGGCAGTAGGATCTTAAATTGTTATAAACAGAGGACTGCCTTGAGGCTTACATAGGACAATTCCTATTTTTTAGTGAATCCTAATGAGAGGCTCAGGCTGACTGCAAGATACAAGAAACTAACTTGGACACTGTGTTTTCCTTCCTGTTTTGTTGGCTGACCAGCAAGGAGGCCCAGAGGGATGGAGAACTACAAGGACAGAATTGCTCCACTGGCATCAGCTGGAGAGAAAAGAGCTGAAAAAGCCTAGAGGTGGGCCTAATACTGATAAACATATGCTAGCACATATGGGAGGATTTGTGTAAGAAAACATCATCATCATAAAAATGAGGATAATGAGGATGACCAAGTGTGAAAAGCTGGAACTAGCTGTGCCATAGTAGATGACCATCCTTATATTCATGTAATGGTTTGCAGTCTTGGCTGATAAAAATACAGCAAACTAGAGGACCAGGAAAGTCTGTTGAAGAAGTTGTGTTTGAGCAACAAAAAGCCAGGACCCAGTGAGGATTAGGAGTGCTTAACAGGAACTGCAGGTGGTGGGAGATGCTTAGCTGGAGCCACTTAAGAGGAGCTGCTAAAGGAGTTAGAATAGCTGCAAGAAGCAGCCACCCAGAGGGACTGGTCAGGGGCTCCCACCCTATCTCAGCTCCAGCTTGAGGAAGCCTTTGCTACTCAGCAGGTGTGTGGCAGTCTCCCTGAACTGTCAGCTGTGAGTGGAGTGTTTCCAGAGCAGGGGAGCAATGGTCTGCTCTAGCAGCTGTGCCAGCAAGCAATGAGAACGGGCTTTGGCAAGTATCATTTTGGGAGCTGGTGGATGCCTGTTATTTTGTTTATGTTCCTTTGTCCTCTTCTTCTTTATTTCCAAAACAGTGGTGTTCTGCTAAGCCATTTATGATTTGTGAGCAAGGAAGTAGGGCTCTCTGAACACTCAGTTAATTTATTTTTCTCAGGTTGGAAGTTGGAACACAAAATTCTGTTTATTAATGAAATTGAACTGCCCTTGCTGCTGTCAATCAGTCTGGCAGGAAGGGTACATTTATTCCTTCCTTAATTTTTTATCTTTCCCTTCTCGTATAATTGAGGCATGAGTGAGGAAAGCTGCTTATTGCCTGTGTTTGAGCTCTTTGCAGACTTGATGAGTCTCTAGTGAAAGACTGTATGAGGAGCCAGTGGGAGGCTGGTATCCCAAAACTGGGGTTTCAGTTTACACACAGGAAAAAATTAAGTGCCTGAGCCCTTGGCAGCCTGGCAGCTTTCACACCTCTCCTAGGCAGAGCCTGAATTCTTGAGTGCATCTGAGACATGCCCACCATGTGTGGCTGCAGTATGGAAAGGTGTGTAGAAACTGGATATAAAATACCTCCTGTGAGTGGTAGCACGGGTCTAAACCCAACAGCCTGACCTTCTAAGGTCAAACATGCCCAGGCAAGACCCTGGGTAAACACCCAAGAAGCGAAGGACACGCCAGCACTGATGCCTGCACTGTGGTTCCCTGCGCTAGCCAGAGGAACAAGGTGGGTGTGCCCACACACTGCCATGTCTCTCTAGGACACTGCCAAGGTGTTCTAAGTTCCACCTGGGAGGCCTAGGAGAGGAAATAAGTGCCTTTGGTTATGTTCCCACTGTAAGTGGGGTCAGAGGTACACTCTGATGATGCCATAAGCATTGCACAGAGCCTTTGGGAAGGCCTGTTACAGCTGGCCCACAGCCACCTGTGAAACAGCTTCTGTTCTGATGGCCATTCTGGCAACTGCACTTTCAGAGCAGTATGAACAGTATCAGCAGTACGAAAATATTTGTTACATTTGAAGCCTTTGGAGTCCAAGACTGCTTCTTACTCTTGTGTTGCTCAGAACAGCCTGGAATGATGTCTAACATTCCAGACTGCTCTCAAGCCTGAGAGACTCTTTCAGCAGGAGTCAGGACTGGCAGAAGCCAACTGAATCAGGCAGTGAGAATGCAGCAGACTGGCCTGAGGCTGTCTGTACAGCCCTGAAGGAGTCAGCTGCAGGGAAAGGATTATTTGGGGAGACAGATCCAGATCTTGTGATACCTGCTCACTAACACAGGGTGAGAAGAGGCTGTCTCCAACCTAAGAACAGCAGTCCCCTTGCAGGGGGGGACTGACTCTCTGTGATCACAAAGACACCTTTGTCTATTCTGCCATCACCCCCCTGGTATTTGTACCTAGACTTTAGTGCCATCTGCCCCCCATCAAAGGTGACCCCCACATGCTGCTTTTTTCACAGGGACTCAATCTATTCCCATGTTTCTCTATCATTGCTGGAGGAGAGTGTTTCCTAAAGTCTAGCCCAAACAACCTTCACCATCATGAGCCCTTTCACCTTGATGCTCTTCTTGGATCCCCTTAAATAAGATTATGAGGTGCTAAACCTACTACACCTTTGACTTCCTGAATTCCCTCTTCAGAATGGTGTATTCTGCTCATTTCCCACAAAGAGGAAGGCTCCATGCATAAGACGCTGCAGAGAGCCTTTGCCCCCACCCAAAGTCTTGTTTTTCAGAGTGACGCACACCCCGCTCTGCTATTACTTAATAAGAAGTGAAGTCACTGCTTTCCTCCCCTTCAAACTGCTCCACCCTCAGTCAGGAGGTCTGCTTCTCCACCCTTTGGCAAAACAGCTGTTTGGGGGTGGAGGTGAGTTTAGGGGTGGTGTTGACCAGCCTCTCATCTGGGGAGAAAAAAAAAACAACCACTCTAGTCCTGCCAAAGGGCTGCTTTAGAGCTGGGAACAGCCCTGACAGCCTTCCCTGCTTCTGTGCTTGTGTGTGTTTCATGGGAGCACAAGTTAATAAGATCATTCATTAGTCTGTGGGGCTAGCTTAGGATGCAAAGAAGAGTGTGAGCACAGCAAACCACTTGGTTGTTCTTTATCTGTCTTTTTCCTCACTCCAGGAGGAAGTTTTCACTGGAACTGCCACCATGCTACTTCGGCAGATAGGAAGAGGCAGAGAAGTTGCTGGGTGTAGTGGTGTGATGCGGCACTACGTTCTCTGCTCAGGCCTTGCTCACAAGCGGTGGGGAGGAAGACAGTCCCTAGGAGTTGGGTGCATGTTTTGTGCTGGTTTGGCCAAAATTTAGCAATATATTTTTTGAGAGAAAACTAGGTTACAACCACCCTTTCTCTCACTAGGTTCGGGAAAAAGGAAATTTTCCTCGAAGGAAAGTGAATGATTTAAAAACTATTTATTTAACAAACACACTAGAAAAGGATAATAATGCGAAATAATGAAATCTCTCGCTGTAGAGAGAAACCTGGGAAGATTTCAGAGTCCTTCTGTAGGTGTGGTGTCTCTCCTCCTCGGAGCTGGGTGAGGGCCCACCCCCTCGGGCCTCGGGGAAAATTCTCCCGATGTGTTCTGATGTTGTTGAAGCAGTTTAGAAGAGAAGAAGGGAAAAAAAAAAAAACAAAGTCCCAGGAAACAAAGTTCAGCTTTCCGTCTTATGCCGGAGAGAGAAGGGAAAAAAAGCTGGCCGAAGAAGCAAGCAGGATGCTCCCCCCGTGCTACCGCAGCCAGAGCACGCAGAGGAGTGTAATCTCCGTGTCCTTGAGACACTGCTTTGAAAAGTTTGCTTGGTCCTTTTTTTCCCTTCCATCTCAGGCTTAGTTTAAAGGCACAGAAAAAGCACAAAATTAATTGTTTGGCATAAAGCCGTGATACGGGATATGCATAATGGAGTTACCCCAAGACAGTGCAGCTGCATGATTTTGCCTTACCTCTGTCAGTGTGAGCTCAAGTAGCCCAGAAGCTGCCCTAAATATACTCTAGCATCCAGCAGTCCCTTAGGGACCATCTGCCAACTAAGCATGCCTGGAACACAATGTGGTGCAGCCACTCTTCCTTCCCACCCTTGACATGCCCTTCCCGGCATGCTGGTGGCTGTTCTGGCTGTCTGCTCACTGGAGACTTTACTGCGATGGAGAAACCACAGGCAAGGGAAGGAGGCCTGGATTACATTCTCTATCCTTGGAAGAAAGAGTGTTGACAACTGGGGCCTCAACATCACCGGGAAGGCTTTTAGGGAATGCATTCGCTCCAAGAGGTGTTACGTCACTCCAGAACCTCCGTGTTTAAAAGGGGAAGGCTGCAAATGTTTGCTCAGAAAAGAAATTGTATTGTGCAAGGAAGCACAAAAAATGTGAGGGAAACTTGTCACGGTAGGGGAGGCAAATATTTCCACTGGTTCATGCAGAGGGTGACAACAGGAAGGGACCTCTCCCATAAAAAGGACAAACAGATGGTGAGAGACAGAAGGCAAAAGCAGAAGGTCTGGCAAGTGAGGAGGCAGCTGGTAGGTCTGGTGGTCAGGATGGCCAGCTGTCCTGGGTTTGGAGGACTGGACCTTCACCTGCTGTAGAGCAAATGTAGTTTTGTTCCAGCTTTGTTGAGACCAGCGGAGGAGCTCTCTGTGTACATAACTACTTCTCTGATGTCTCCTGCTTCAGCCAGTCTGTACCAGCTCATGGCTTCTGTTCCACTGTGCTACAGCAATTTATACTCCAGTCTGTTTTCCCTGCTCCTCAGGCATTTCCTGGCTGAAGCAGCCGTTAGCTCTGCTGCACTCACTCAGATGCTTCATGATTATTTACTCCTAAATAATCCACTCAAAAGCAGCAAAGAGAGAAACTAGGGGTCCCACGAATTTTTTTACTTGTTTATATAGTGGTAGCACCTCACTGCAATACTAACATCCCCATTGTGCCAGGTGCTACACAAAAATGGAACAAAGTCTGTCTCCCAGAGGGACAATGATTTTCAGATTAGCTGAGACAGATGGAGCGCAAAGACGCAATGAGCTAATACTGGTTAGTTCCAGCGGTCTAGGACTTCAGCTTTGCATTGTTATAGAGCTCACATTCCTGGGTCAGAGAAACCATATTTTTGGGAAGGTTCAGTGGAAATGGTTTTGGGACTGTACCAAAGCCCTCCCAGGATTCCAGTTTTCTTAGTCTTAGCCTCAAAGGAATTTACAGCTGGCTCGGGCAGAACTGGAAGTCCCCACAGGAAGGATTTTGTTGATATTCAGTTTTTGGAGGACAGTGAGCTTCTCTGTGAAAGGCAACACATAGATCTGTCCATGCCCACAGCACCACACCCACTATTCCTCCAAAACAGATAGAGTTTCAAGGGCTCACATGACCATGTCCATCTGTTCAGGGATTATTAGGACAACCTGTAGATGGGGAGTGTTTGTGGGGGAGGTTCCCCCCATTCATTCCTTCAGTTTAAGCAGGACTTACCTCTGTCTGAAAGTCAAACAAGCTGCCAACACTTCTTAAAAATTAAGGGACCTTCAGCAACCAGCAGAGCTCCCAGGAAAGCAGCTCATGAGGTCTGTTTTGTGTGCAGACTGACTGCTTCCTGCCAGCCAGAACAGGGTGCTACACGCAGTCTTGTCCAAGATACCCTAGTCATTCCTTTAGATCTGGTCCAACACAAAACCAGAGGTGTCCATCTAATTAATAACATAAATCTGGCCTCTGCCAGCTCAAGGAACACTACTTTTCTATCCTTGAGAGACATAATAATTACTTTTTTTCTCCTCCTAATCAGCTTCTCAGGATTCCTCACCTGACTCTAAGACTTTTTAAGTCAATCAACTGAAAATAAGGTCAGTAACTTGATTTCCAGGCCTTGAACTAAATTTTCTTACAGAGCAGAGCCAGCATTTCCTCCAGATCACTTCAGGGCCCATATGTCGTTTTACTGTCCACAGTGCCACACCTCCATCACTCAGAGCATACACTCTGTGCCTGCAGAGCATCCTCTACAGATTTGTATGTGAAGAGGAGGGGCGAACAGGACAGGGAATCCAGGAGAAATTTAGGGGAAGAAAAAGAGCCACCTGTTGCCCATGTTTCTGGGAAAATTTGGTTGAGACAGGAGGAGTCATCCCTACCCTTTTACCTTTCTTTCGTACCCTGTGGTGCCTCTGGACATCAGACTCATGACAAACTGTAGAGCAAACTTCATGGTAGATAAAACATTGACATCAATTCACCACAGGAGTGTAAAGCAGGTAAGACTCAGAGTTCCATGAAGGTGATATCTGCAGTCCATGTGCTGCCAGTTCCTTCACTCCTGTCATGGCACATTTATTGCCGCTATGCTCATTTTAAACCCTCTCTAACATGTACTCGATGCCCTTTGGCAGGGACTCACTCTGCCTGTTATGTATCAGTACAGTGTTTGGGACAATGTGGTTTTGGTTTTTCTAACAAAGAGCAGCGCCAAAAAATAATGAAAGAATATCAGTCATAGTCTGCAAAGGAAAGGCAGTGTCCATGGGATGATAACATCTTTGGTAGTTACCATAAAATTTTAAAGAATAAGCCACTCCCCTCATATACTTTAAAAAAACCTCATAAACTTGGTATGCTAAGAACTTCTAATATGAATAGATCTCCCTTATTTGGAAAAAAAGCAAATTATGCTTCCAGTTTCATGATCCCACTTCGTTTTTTGATATTTGACCTGTAGATTAGAGGTTTTCACGTCATCTGTCAGCCCACAGAGAGTATCCCAAGGTTCAGTGTGTGTGAGAGAGATAGGAAAGGAACATTAGGAACAGGCCAACCACAAATAGCTAAAATTAGCTATGAGAACTGGAGTGCTGAGGTCTCTGAGGAACACTAGTCAAAGGAAGAAAATGGTTGTTTGCTAAACTCCCACTTATTCTACTGCCTCTGAAGGCTCCTGGCTCACATCCCTGCCCAGACATCCTACGTGGCTATTTAAGAGGATTTCCCCCACCCCTTCCCCCTCCATTGGCCATAATTTTCCTCTTCTGTAACTGCAGTGCAGAGTGATATGGGATTCCTGCTCCAGCAGCAGGATTCTGACTGCAAACAGGAAACGGGGGGGCTCCGCAGAGCGCGGCCTCTGTGACAACACGGACGTCACACCCACGTGCAGACAGGGATGCTTCTCACATATGGCAATGATCAGCAGCTCCCCGTTTTCCTCCCCTTCCCTCTTCCCCAGCAGGGCTTACAAAGCCCTAGAGGGGCCATATATCGAGTTAGAAGCAGTCTTTAGGAAGCACGGCTGTGTGAGGCCTCAGTTATGATGGAATATGATTTCTTGCATAATTCTTTCAGATTCTCTGAGGCCAGTAAATTTGAGACCGTAAATCTTCATGTGACTGGAGCATATTGCCTTAGAATAAGACACGGAGGGAATTACAAAGAGACAGCCCATCTTCTTCAAAATCTGATTAAGGGAATCCTTTGAGAACTATCCCTTACATGAAGCCACAGGCATGGCTTTAAAAGCTGCCCTCCCTCCTTCTTCCCAGAAATTCCTGATGGAATAAACTGGGGTTTTTTGGCAGCACCAGGTTCTCCTATTTTCTCCTTCCTATTTTTAAAAGCCTTTTCTCAAAATAAGACCAAAGGGCTATGACTGCCTAATCCTTCAGATTACAATTTCAGGGAAAAAAGAATAAAAAGATTGTTAAAAGTAATTGCATTGGTACTTGTGGGAACACCTTAGGGGACTTGGAGACACTGTCTAAGCTAAGGAGGTAGGTTCTGGAGCAGCAGGAGGAGGAGGAAATGCTCTTGCATTCACTAGGAGTTAGTATTGGTTTTCTCCAGCCAGCTCTCTGCAGTGCTATTGTTTACATCCTGGACTCTGCCAGGGAGACCGAAAAGCACCAAGATAGTCCCTCACCCCTGCCAAGCAGAGCAAACCTCAGCACGGGGAGAGCAAACAGTTGTGAGCAGAGAGACATGCCAGTCTGCCAGGCTCTCTGCTAAACATCAGGGAGCTGCTTGCAACCCCACAAATACACACAGCAACCACAGTGGCCAGTACTCAAATGCAAACCCTCTCTCACAGGCAGAGACATTTCCTGTGCAGTACCTTGGAGGAGGCACTACAAGATTCTGATTACAGTGAGATAGACAATGTATAAGTGCTGTTCCACACTTGGATTTGAGCAGGACATTAAAGCTAAAGGGAGAGAAGGCAATGAAATCTCTGACAACCACACCAACCTTTAGGCTCTTGTCTCATCAAAAGGAAGACTTGCCCCATAGCTGCTCATGGAGCTGATGCAGGGAGCAGATGTTATTGCTTTTCTGTGTCTACCCCTTCTTCCTCAAACTCCCCTCAAAGGCCTTTACAGAGATATTGTCTTCTTCAGGTTACGTGGATAGAAACGTCAAACCTCGATTGCAGCCATGAATCTGCTCATGAACTCTGCTGGCTGCAATGCCACAGAGCTGCCTTAAAGCTCTCTTAAAAATGTGAGGCATTCCAGTCATTTTAATTACTGTGCATTGCATAAGCCAGAAACCACTTCATACAAAGGAACAACAGAAAAGTGATTTTCAATTGCTCTCACTCTCTTCTGTATTTAGTGCAGCCTCCAAAGCTCTGGGAACACCAGCTCTTATTACCATTTGAAGCACTTCATCTATTTGAAATATCTTTGTTCAGTCACTAAATGCTATTGATGCAGTTTAGAAGAGCTTAAAAAAGAAAATCAAAACTTCAATTTGGAAATGGCTACAGCAGCAGGAAAGCAAAACAAGAGAAATGGAAAGACTTATTATAAACAAAAATGAGAGAAAATTAATTGTTTGGAATGAGGCACAGGCAGGTAGAACCAAGCAAATCACGTCGTGTCCTTCCCTCCCGGATTCTGTCAGACCATCTAATCACAGCCTCCTGGTTTGAACCCTGCACGGTACGGAGCCCTTTGGCCCTGGTCCAGAAATGCACTTACGCTTACATTTAACTTTGTGTATGTAAATGGTTCTGTTGACTTCAGTAGGGCATCTTTGTGTGCTTAAAGTTGAACATGTGCCTTAGTGTTTTGCTGGATTTGGGCCAAAGAGCACGGTCATGTGCAGGAAACATTTTCAGCTTGATAAGGCTGTTAAAAGATATTTCCTGGTTACTCTTCTGCAGCTGATGCCACATCACAGCCTGACTGGAGGATCCCCACACTACTGAGAGGGTGATTTCATATTCCACAACCCTTCATAATGTAATATTCCTGGAAACACATGGTGCCTACAGTCTGCTCCAGGCTGGGCGCTCTCAGTGGGCACAATCTGTAAAGGATCCTTGAGGACTGAACACAGAATAGAACTGTTAGAGCTGATGAAGGTTTAATGGTGTACCTCCAGTGAAAAGCTTGGGAATGGGATGGAGTATTACCTATGTCTGGCTTGCAGACAGGAAGGTGACATCATTCCTTTCCAACCTCAGAGAAAGAGATCAAATGAAATTTTTTTGGTACGTATTTATAGAATCAAAGACATTTTTGAAGAAGGAATCTTCTCATTTTAAACAGCATGTGAAGTTCACTGATACAATGGTGGAATTAATAGGATCTAAAACTGGAGTGTTACCAACCACTGCATGGGACATTTGGGATTTTTCTCTAGTGGTAGTTGGGTCTCTCTCTCTCTCTCACTCTTTCTCTCAACCCTGCACCCTGGTGTGTTTTTTTTTTTTTTTTTTTTTTTTTGTTGTTTGTTTTT